>JAEQBH010006778.1:0-438190 GCA_016808115.1 Tetrastigma voinierianum
CACAACTAGAGAAGATTGGATACCATCCACAGACATCATGCTATCTTCAAATAGTTTTGACAATTGGAAATTTAGTTTCCAATAAACTAAAAATAATACTGGTTAAAGACTCAGCAATTTAAGGTTGGTATGAGAAAAACAGAAAATGGAAACTAAAAAGTTTGTTCCCTCTTTTTTTTCTCGTTCTCTCTCCTTTTATTTATTTATTTATTTTTTAGGTTTGCTTGAAAGCACATGAAAAATCTCCCGCAGGGGAGCAGAGAGGGACGATTGTCCTACCGGGTAAAATACATATCCAAAGCTTGAAGCTAGAAGTGGAAGAATGAAAGTTTTGTGCTTATTAAATTTAACCATAATATTTTCCTAGTAACAAACTATTAGTTATGGTCATATAACCATTGAACTCCCCACCTTCCTTCCTTCCTTCCTTCCTTCCTTCCTTCCTCCTTCCTTCCTCAAATTGCATCTTGCTGCCATGTTCAATTGTAAAGCACTACCCTTAACCCAAAGTCCTCAAGCAGGGCAAAAAAAAAAAACAAAGAAATTGTGGCAATGAGTTGATAACATGGCCATCAAGGTGGAATCCACCCTCTTAGGTATGATGAGCCATCTACAGTTGTTTGATTAATATTTATTATTCTTCTACAAGTTACTTATATTGTTGTTGTTGGGGCAAACTTTTCACATCCGTGAAGCAAGGAGTGTAGCCAAAACAAAACAACAATAAAGAATTTGATTTATCAGAACTAAGAGTCAGAGGATATTTATAAAGGATCTCTAATATTTCAGAAATCTTAAGATTATATTATTGGATTTTATGCCATGATATTAGGATAACAAGTAGACATTATATAATAATTTCACAATGTTAAAGACAAAGCAACATATATATATAACAAGTATTATTGACAATGATACCAGTCACGGGATCCATCTTGGACTTTTTTTCCCCGAAAACTCTCTTTGAATTGCTGTGGAACTCACAATGTGGTGCAGTAAGCCAAGACTTAGGCAAGGAAGAAGCCTACTTTTATAAGTCAATCAGTTCACACATACTAGAATGTGATCCAGAAATCAAATTTCACAAGGTAATGGCTTGGAAGCAACAGAAAAATTAATCAATATAATGACAAACATGGGAAGCATAAAATTCTTTACTCAGTGGCAATGGCTAAACAAGATTAACTAGGGTAATCTTGCATCCAACCTATAAATTGATATTATGCCAAGGAAAGCAAAAAATATATTACAACCATGACCCCACATGTGCACATATATAAAGAGATGTGCTAGAGTAAAAGTTACTCACTGTCGAGTTTCAATCAGATACAAATAAAACATTCTTATAGTGTTTGGAATTTCATCATCCAAAGCAGCACCATTAACTGCTCAGAGCTCATCATTATGAATGATATTCACATCAACTAAAGCTGAGCATGATTCAGAAAAAGAACAAACTGCAGAAAGCAAAGACACTTCGTGTCCAATAACTCATGCTTCTATGTAAGCTTATTGTGCAAAATATTAACAATATTATTTTCCCCTCTATTACAACATTGCTTCCTCTAAAATAAAGAAACAAACAACAGGCCCAAAAATTATTCAAAAAATAAATAAATACCTTGTGGAGTTTCTGTGAAAACAGGGCACTTAATTGAAGCGGAAGCCGAATTTCTGAAAGGAAATTTTAATGGGGCGCCTGTGGCGATTGGAGATGAAGCCAATTTTCAATTGAATAGTAGAGATGAAGAAAAGCAAAGGCCTCTCCTAGGGTTAGGGTTAGGGTTACTGGAGAGACAAGAACTGAGAGGCTTGTGAAATGCCATGGCCATCTCCATTGCCCTTGTGCCTCATAGTGCTTCTGAGAAGTAGATGGATAGGAAGATGATGCTTAAGTAATTTTAACTTGTGCAGTTTGCTCCATCACCATTAGAAGATCTCTTGGATGATATGGAAGAGGCAAGAATGCATGATTTCTTAGACTCCACCAAAAGCTACCAAGGTAGATGAATAATTATTTGAAGTAGTAGTAAGAAATTTAGGGTTACAAACTTAAACTCAGCTAGAAGAGGTGAATTCATATTTACGTTACTGTATAAGTTCATGGGTGCTTAATAGTGTGGAGAAAATGGAGGGAAATATTTGTGTTTCAATTCCTGGCACATGCGAAGAGTAATGAGCATCTGTAAGGAAACCCAACGCACAGAACTTCAAAATTTTTTATCTATGATAGAGGGTAGTATAGAGTGCAAGTGAAAGAGTTGGGTGAGGGTATTGGAAGAAGTATCAGTGAGGAAATCACTTTGTGATGTCGAAGACAATATGTAGTTTCCTCAAGATTCCTAGTGCTGAAAGCAAGATTCAGTGAAACCTATTGGCTGTTTAGGTGCTAGTGAATTAACACAGTTACCACTTCTCTTCCAAATATTATAATCTCATATCTTAACTGCCCACCTCTCTCACAAGTACTGTATTCTCCGGAGTATGACTTAGCCAATTATTTTGTCTACTGTCTTTCTTCTCTGAGAATGGGATGGAGGCAATGCATGATTTTCCAATTGAAACCTTTTTTTGATAAAATGCATCAAACTTGGCTATGCTAGCTACTTAATTTAATTGCATGTTTCATGTTTCATTTGTTTTGTACCCCCATTCAGGCTCCCTTAGTATATTCCCTGCATTCTAAGGTTGCTTCTGAGTGTTACCTCACTTGTTTTTGCCAATTATAAGTTAACAACTCCACCTTGGCCAAAAATTCCCAATCATTTCTCCAAACAGAATCCTAAAAAAATCCATTGGGTAATTACTAGACCGGATCTTCCTCTCTTTTATGGCATACCTAATCTCGGTTAAATGATCAACTGCTTTATTTCCTTCTCTAAAAGTAAGACTAAACTTATCTCCTGTTGGAGCATATAATGTGAAATGACATATTCCTAATGCTAAGTACCATATCATCCAAGGAGCCTTACATCTTCTGTTCATACAATTCCTAATCAACTTGGAGTCCCCTTCAACTTTCGGCTTATTCATTCTTTGACTTTTAGCCGGAAATAGTAGCAACTCTTAAGACAAAGCACTTTAAGTAATCGGACTTTGATCTTATTCTTCATCCATTCAGTTTGGGTACATTAGGTTAACCTTTTACCCTTGTCACTTATTAGTTAATTCATATTTTTTCATAAATGACTATGCATGATGCCCTTCTTACTAGGACCCTTTTTCCTGGAGTGATGTCTGAATAATCAGTCCAAGTCAAGGCTTGGTCACTTTAGTAGATTGGTGTGGTATGTTCTTCCTATTAGTCTATGTTTGAAAATTTCAAATAGTACAGAGATGTGGAGCTTCCTAAAAAAAAAAAGACAAGTAAAGGGACACGGGCAAAGAGGTAGGGGTTTATGGTCCTTAATTATGGGCATAAAGTGTACGAGAGCACCTACCTTTAATAAATAAGTGGTAGCAGTCAAGGTGTGAATGGCTAGATGTTTGATATACCCTCTTTCACGTTATTGACTTCACTCTTAGGCCTTAGGGGGGATGTGCCCCACAAGGAAGGATTGTTTTGGGGGTGAGTGTGGTCACTATGACTCTGAAAACGAAAAAACAATCAAAACTTCAAAACTTCTCAGTTCTAAATCCATCTGCAAATCCAAATCTGGAGCCAACCTTTGATTTACATTTAAATAAAAAATTTCTAGAAACAGAAAAATACTAGAAGCCCCAAAAAATTTGAAATCATAGAACAGAAGCCTAAGCATAAATCAATATTATTGGAAAATTTATGATAAGAAGCCCCAAAACAAACAGAAAACAAAAAGGAAGATCGATGTAAATTTAAATTCCAAGTAGTTTGGAAAATTCTATAGGCAAGAAGAATGGGTTTCAATCAAAATCTTAGCCACCGAGATATAATTTGATCAACAATCGTTATATCATTTCAGAAAAGTAACAGATTAATTTGGTACCTTAAACTTAAGCCACCCACTAAAGAGGTGAAATTGGCAAAGAAGAGCACATGATTTGATTTATTGAAAATGAAAACACTTAATCTAGAAATGAAATCGATAGGCCTCGAGAATCCCAAAAGAAGATGGAATAACAGTGGTGATGACAGCTTCCATGTTCTTCAATATTCGATATATAACGAGTCTTCAAATTATACTTGTCTTCAAATAAAGATTAGCAAAGACAGAGCAGAGGCCCCATGGAAACTCATCATTAATGAGTAATTTTACAATATGGAGCTCTCTAGTCAAAGCTAGAACCCTAGAATTGAAGGAGTATTAAGGATTATGGAGAGGGTGAACAGAGTAATTTTCACAATTAATATGAGACACAGGAGACAGAATCTGAAGCCATTGCATAGGGGAAGGAGTTTGAGCATCAAAAGGAAGTGCTAAGACAGTTGTTCTTAGCTGTTGTGCAAAAAAAAAAAAAAATTACACTAAAAAAGGCAAGCTCCCTAATCAGAGCATTGTGATCAGATTCAAACCTAAAATAAAATTTTCCTTGAATTTTTTTTTTGGGTGAGATTTTTTAATGAAAGAACGGAAAGAGAAATGAGAAAATTACTTGGGAAGAGATCAATCACGAAGTTGTCATCTACAGAACTAATACTCTTTCTCAAGCCTTCATGTCGTAAGAACGTCAACTGTGGTTGTATGTACGGACATCCCGCTGTCCGTTGATTTAAGATAATGTCACCTTCAATTAAAATTATAACAACAGAAGATGATAAATATCTCAATTACGTAAACACCTTGCATGTTTATCAATAAAACTGTTTATGAAAATTCTACACATAACCCGCACGTAACCTTTTATATGATTATCATCCAAAAATAATTTTCAACAAAATTCAAACTCTTTATCCTGTCTTATTATAATGAAATGACTAAGCTTAATTTCTACTACTAGCTTGAAGATATATACAACTATTTTAATCTTTCTTGATCAGCCATAAAATCAAAATCCCACATAACTTTAAACAATCTGGATGAGTGCAAATTAATTATAAGCCAATTCATATGCTGAGTATAAACTTGTAAAATTTTGATTGAGTGAGTATAGTGTAATCTTCGATAATATTTCAAAACGATTAGTATCACCTCAAAATAAACTTCAATGACGCCTGCGATCCTTTGGTTTCTTCCTTTTTGTTTTAATGTATTAATGATTCCAAGCTAAAATTCACAATGCTTCAAGAGATGAATGAATCAAAGGTATTTATACTTTAACAGCCTATATATACTTCAAGAGATGAATGCAAACCAAGCGTCGTAAATACTCGCTTTCGAATGATATATCTGTGACTTGCATTTTACGGATATATCTATATATCTGAGACATTCCATGATATTTTTGGCTTAATATCGATATATCGTAAAATTAACAAAAATATTTTGAAATTCATAAAATACTTTAAAGTGTAAAATGACATTAATAATCAAATATATACATTGCAATGAGTTTTAAAATCAAATGAAAGATTGACAGCGACTCAATCAAGTAACATTCACTGATAGATCAAATTTCCTGTGAAAGACACACATACCAAGACACGTTGCCCGATAATGGAGTAAGATCGAAGACGTCACGACAAACGTCAGATCATATCTACAACTTCCAATGAATAGAAATTTTAGCCATCCACATACTCGCTTAAATATTAACTAACATTTAAAAATTAATTTATTAATATATTATTACTAAATTAAACTAATTTAAATATGAAAACTTCATATAATACTATAAATTTATAATTATATGCATACACGATATTAACTAATATATAACTTATTTCAAAATTAACGAATGATGAAAATGTTAATTTATTAATATATTATTACTAAATTAATCTAATTTAAAATATTAAACTAATATATAGTTATTTAAGAGATATCACAAAGAAAATTTTCATAAAGTGAAATGAAGATTGATATCGTGCAGAATTTCCGATCAAATCGAATGATTTGCAGTATTTATAGATTTTTGGGTCAAAATAACCACACGGTCAAAATATATTTAATTTAATTAGCAAATAATGATTTAATTTGGTGCAAATACGGTCATTTTGATATATTCTCGATATATCCCGATATATCAATCATATATCCCGGAGATATCTCATATATCTCCGATATTTTACCGATATTTCCGACATTCCGATATTTTGGAAGAAAACGCCATGCCATACGCGTTTACTTCACCGAAATTTCGGTCCGATATCACGCGAAATATCACTATATTTCCCGATTTTCGATTTTCCTAAACGATTTAGGCAAAATCGTCACATAGCCGATATCCGATATATCGCCGATATATCGGCCGATATATCGGAAATTTCAATCCTTGAATGCAACCATCGCACCGCCTTCGACTCGTCCCTAACTCACATCCCACTGAACACAACGCACCGCCCTCCCCCGATCTCTCCGACGGCGAACAACAGCTTTTCCCTCCTCTTTCTCTACAAGAAAATGATATCTTTACCATCTCCATTAGACTACTTCCCATTCAGACCAAGTTTGCCAATGCAGCTAAAATCCTGCAGGACGGTGATGAAGACGATGAGCCGATAAAGTGAATAGATATGGAGAAAACGAGCCTTCCTAAGAACAGGGGGAAGAGGTCGGAGATGAGAGAAGTGGTTTCATCTCTGGTGTAAAATGTGACTTTTCAGTTTTTCTAACCTCTTCGATTTTCCAATGCTGTTGGTTCAATAAAATACATAGAGAAAGAGAAAGAGAAAGAAAAAGAAATCGTAAGTGAAAGAAATCAATGCGCCATCCTGAAAATATGGGTAGTCTGAGAATCATTGTGTGGATAAAGTAATTATGACATCTTAAGGCAGCGGTCAAACATGCTAAGTCTATTGTTTCTCTTTTGGTAGCGGGCTTAACATTAACGTGTCCACTGAGCCATTGAAAACTTCCTCCGGCCGCACAAATTTAATAAATGTAGCAATATGGATTTTTAGTTATGATTTCTAATGACCCCTGCTAAAAGTACGTTACTATACATTAATTTTCTTGTAGTATAACAAGATTGGTGGTCTTTGTCACACTAAGGGGGCGTATTAAAGAATATTTAGAATTATTTTTATTGGCTTTGTACTATATTTATATACCTTAATCCTCTCAATAATATTCAAGTCTTTTTCATAATACTGTTTACCACCCGGAACATAAATGTAGCCATACATGGAGCACCACCTATGAGTTACATTTTCTAAACCAAACACAGAGTCGAGAGCTACTGCTTCCACTTGCGGGAAAATCCCCTATTTTTGAATCCTCTGTTTGATGATCGGGAATTTCATCAAACCCCTTCCGTGCCCGACCAATCGGAAATTAACTGGTTTTAACGAACCCTTAATAATTCTTAGCCTGTGACACTCTGATGTTAAAAATACAACAAGAGCAGTATGAAAGAAAGTAAATTGATTGGGATGGTTCAATAGAACCAAAGCTATGTTGTCATAAGCCCGAGTAGATGAACACTTCTACAAGACCCGGTAAATCTCAAATTTAAAAAGGACAAAATCGTAATTTCGATTACAAAATGTTAATTCTCTAAGCAAAACCGTAATTTATTCTTCTGATTCCTGGATGCATTTAAACGTATTTCACCGTCGACCGCCTCGCATAAATCTGTAAACAAGACGTAAAATTTCACACCACGGTATTACCATAATTTACACGCTTCGGCGAGACGTATTTCCTCGCCACAACGATTTTCGATGCGACGAAAGTCAAGATATAACACGTACTCATGTGCCATGATGCATGCAAAGTATAAACGACGTAATTAAAATCGGTGATACGAACGCCGTAACCTGACATATGACATAAACGCCATTTTTGTAAGTTTCTGGCTCACTAAATGCCAAAATGAACAGTGTCATCTCCCTTAAATGAGCAGTGCTGGAGCAGTATTGGTTGAGAGGTTTTCAAATTCTTTTAGAGAGAGAGCCACTTCTCTCAAACACGGCGATCCGACCGGTCAGCCTTCTGATGCAGCTGAGCTGCCGACGCGAGCCTACTCTACGCCTGCACTGGATTTCAGAGTTTGCACAAATCCCGAGATGTGAGTGGTTTCTCCCTACGCTTACACTTATTTGGCCATTTCAATGCTTCTATACTGGCGCCCAGTTGTCAGTGCCTGACGGCCCCAAAACTTAATCGAATTGATATAATTTTCAAACCAAAAAATGGGGCATCCGTGACTGCCCATGGCTGTTTGGGTCTTGCATTCCAAAATTTTTCTTTAAATCATGTATTTATAGGAAAGGTCGGACGCCGCTTGATCGGGTCCTAAAAACATAGGACCGAATTCACAAAATTTTATAATTGACAGTCTTGCGGAATGTCCGTAAACCGATGTGGACCGTTATGTTGGGATTTATACTAAGTTCTGCTTTTGGTGTTTATAAGACCTAAATAGTAAGAAATTTGCCCAAAAAGTGAAACTGAACAGACAAGTGGGCTGCCCGTGACACCCACTGCTACTCGTGGACTGTTAAAATCAGTCCCGGGTTGTGTGAATTGACAAAAAATCGTCCATGCGTTGTGTGTTGATTTGTTGAAGTCGAATACTGAGTCAAGGTGGAAATAGATAGCAAGTAATACATGAATTTAATATGTTAATATAATGACATAATTATATAAAGTATAATTGTGTTCAGAGGGTCATTGAGATGACTTTAATATGTTAATGCATAAGCTTGATGTTATTATCTGATGTCACAATTATATGGAATATAATTGTATAGAGCCATTGAAATTTAATAAGCGACAATTTCAAGTAAAGATATTTGTTGGTTGATATTGTTGAAATGGCATATTGATATGTTGGTTGAAAATGATCGAATGGCATAACGATCCCATATGCACCTGGGTAGCCTAAAATAGCACACATACTTAAAATCGTTAAAAACGAAATGTTGGAAAGGAATTTCATGTGATGAATTTCCGAGAATGGGGTTGGGAGACTGTCCAAATATCATTCTGATTTATGGTTCACGACCGTTTTCGGCGTTTCCAACACATTCGCCTGAGGGTAGTCCCATATTTTTACCGATATTTCTAGTATAGTTTCGAAACAACAAGAATTGTTTTGAAAATACGTCTCATACATGGCTTAAAGTATGAGAGAGTCTACGGCGACTTGATTCCAGACGCAGCCACTACACATTCAAGCAGGATCATGAATTCGGGTTTAACGCGTTGCTTATTTCGAACATCAGACCGCACTTAGGTGGAGAGTAGCCCACTTAAAGCATTCCACTAATGGAAAGCATTAGCCTCACCCCGTCGAGGATATTTTAAGGTGTACAAAGTGAAGGAGTAGACTAGCTCGGGCCCTATTATAATAGAAGAAAAGCTCTGATTGCGGGCTTCGGGGTTATGACGTATTACATGTATTAGAATCTGTTTTAATTTTAATATATGTTGTATAAGAGAAAATTTAAACTTTGAACTATGGTTGATAGTCGATATTTTATCGTTTATGAGCCTAAGGCCGTTTTGAGCCATAGATCGTTATATTTGACTGCTTGGGGATGTGTATATGCAGTAAATGATTGGGGTAGAGCTCCCGCATAAAGGAGACTCTCGCCTGATTATGGAGAAATGCCAATACTGGGGGACATTCACGAAATAAGCTTCACAGGCTGACGGTAGGTCAAGGACCCCGAAGTTCGGGGGCGTCACACTCTATCTATTGTGTTCCCTTTACCCTCAGTTTAGACATACAATCTTCGGACGGATGGATCAAGTTTTTGAGGGGTTTATAACATAAAACATGTCTATACATACTAGCTAATGGTGGTTATGGCTTCCTTCTTTCTGATTCAAAGTGATCATTTTTGAGGGAATATTTGCCCTGGCTAGACAAACATGGATATCAAGCTCTATACAAGAGAAAATCAAGTGAGGTAGGTGATGAATTTCTTTGCATTATGAAAGTAGGTTCTGATATTCTGCATGTTATCAGTCCTTTGATCTTGTTCCATATTTTCAGGTTTATACTGGTAATATTCATACAATTGCAACATTTTTTTGCAGAGATAGATTTTTACATGTAAAAAATATGAGGTAATGAACTGTATGTGTTATGACCTTCAATTTTAGGTGGTTATGGCACATCCTAAAATAGATTGTGATTGTGTACAGGTTGAATTTAATAAGGCTTCCCAGTCCTTGACAGATGTTGTGGTTTCAAGTGTTCAAAAGAAAACTGCTCTAAATCGACTAGTTAAGGTGGTCTGATTGCATTTGAAGTTAAGCATTTTCTTGTCTCTCAGATTTCTTTGTTTTTGTTTTTGCCCTCTTAAATTGAAATATCTAATTCTATTTGTGGTAGGTCATTGCACTAATAGCAGTCTTGGAAGCAAAATTCAGTTATTAGTGTCATGATATTCCTAGGAAACGACAACTTTGCTGCTTCCACTTGTTGGAAAATCGCCTGTTTTTTAATCAACACCAGAACAAGCAAAGCTAGATCCCAACTCTTCACCTCTTTCAGTTCAATGAAGAAAAGCTTTGGAAGTGGAGGAGAAACTCTTCATCTCTTTCAGTTCAATAAAGAAAAGCTTTGGAGGTGAACTGGTGAAGGGAGAGAGAGAGTGATGGGGCATGGAGTAGGCCCACATTCGGGCCTAGACAAATAGTTTCCAAGTTTAATGATGATTTTTATTATTATTAGTTATCTATTTAATCGTACTTTAGATTTATCCTGTTATTGCTTATCGCGCCTATAACAAGACTCCCTATGCTTTTGTTTTTGGGAGACTGCTATGATATTGAAAATTTGGAGAACACTCGTTATTTTTGCTCGCTCTTTTAATTTTATTATTCTCAGAATTAGCCACATCACCTTAAGATCGAGCCTAATTCTCTCTTTCCTCTGACTTGAATTCCCCCAAATCGTAACTCCTAACTTCCAAATCTTATCTTTCTTCTTTCCTAAAAATCAAATCGTAGCGCCTGGGTCCCGGTATGCCAGACAAGTATGCAAAGAATCGTAGTGGGCTTATGTGTACCAAAATATTTTCTTAATTATTTCTGCCATTGTACTTTTTTTTAAAAGAAGGTTTTTGGCGATGAAATTGTGAAATGATAAATTGATTTGAATCCGGAATTTGTAGTATAACAAGGAAAAGTTGTAATTTACCAAAAAGGAGATGAAAGTCATAAAATGAGAAGAGCGTATTATTTTTAAATAACAAAATTGATTTCCATAAATATTTGGGCTGAATGGCGACCTATTTGTAATTAAAGGAAACTTGAGAGTATATAAAGGAGATGAGACAAACAAATTTCATTTTGGTCTCATTTTTGGCTAGGCCTTCACGGTTGGAGGAGAAAAGGGAGAAGAAGAGAGGAAGAAGAGGAAGAAGAGGAAGAAGAAGGAGAAGAACAAAGGTATGTTTTCATGTATGGGATCAAGTGTAGTTTGGATGTCTGTGGTTATTTGTGATTGCTGTGGTTTTTCTATGGATGATTAGGTCATGCTTCTCCCTTTCCTAGGGTTTTGTTAGGAGATTATCCTAACCCTAGATTTGTTGAATTCATGTGGGTAAAACCTAATTGGTAATGAGATAAAACAAGCACCTTCCTACTTCTAAAGGTTGCATTGATTGAAGGACCTTGGTATTTAATTTCGTGTAAACCCCGTTGTTTTCTTACTTATAGATTACGTTTATAATCATCCAAATGAATTGATTCTAATTGGTAAAGAACCATAAGAGATAGTACTACAAATTTATATGAGGGACAAAGAGAAAAATTGTAGCCTTTCAAGTGCTCCCAAATACGACTGAAGGAAATGCGTAGTCATCAAGCTATGCTCTGTTGGGTATTGTTGTAGTGTTTTGGCCATAAGTGAAGCCACCCATCCAAATCGAGTGATTCAAATTCGGTAAAATAGACTTTTTAGGGGGAATAATTTAGCTGAAGGCATGAAAATTGTAATCCTAAAGTGCCCAGAAATCTGTCAAAGTGGAGCTATGTGCAGATTCTCCTGTTCTACCAAATTGAGTAATCTAGACAAAATACAACAACTTGAGTTTTGCGATCCAAATTGTGATTCCACTAGAGAAGAAACCTTAGAACCATAGATTCAAATGAGTAAGAAAAAATTTCCAATTTATGGAGTTAAGACCCTAGAAATCAAGGATAAATAGTAGGTGATTCAAAGGAGCTAACCAATTTGGCATTAAAAAAAAATGTTGTAACTTGTGTTATGTGGTTGAGGGCCTTAGAGAAGAAATTTTAGATTGAAAATTTAAAGAGATGTCATTGGATATATAAAGGAATGATCTGGAGAGTTTCATAATTTTTGAAGACCGTTTGAATAATTTTTGGGTAATAAAGTCCAGAGAGTATTGTTGGAAAAAGGTTTACCAAAATAAGTGGTTTTTTTGTTAGGGGCTTTTGGTGCTCAAGGGTAAATTTGTTCATTTGGTTTTATATGCATGTTGTGTGACTCTAAATTGACTTGTGTGTGAAGTACGTTAAGTTTTACGCTACACGCAGGCGATTAATGTTTTCGCCGTATTCGTTTGAGTGTGTGGGCTAAAAGCAAAGGCAGGAAAGCCGTGAAATGCATTTCAAGTTTGCAAACAAAAAGGTGAGTGTTCTAAACTTATTTTTCAAATACTAAAGGTATTATTAAGAACTGTTTTATTGGTATTTAATGGTTTTCATTGTAAACTATAATTTAAAGCAAGCAAGCAATGAGTTTTACAAACAATGGTTTGATTTAACCATATGTGAAAAGCAAACAAATAATTGTTTTGATGTATTCAACCATACTTTTAAAAGCAAGCAATGGCTTTGAAAGTAAAACTATTTCAAAGAGCAAGCAAGCAAACAAACAAAAGTATATTTTATAAAACAAATAACAAAATCCCTAGCTTTAAGCAAGCATAATGATCGAGGTAGCTGTATGTACAGGGTGTTAGGAGCCATCATTTCATGCATTTTAGATTGGTCTCATTCGCCAAACTTGGCCTGCATCATGCCATTTAAAGGAGACTTCGTGACACGTACCGGAGTATATAAAGGTTAGAGCGCTTAGCTAGATTATGGTGATGCACCAAGGTCATTCCACCATATTTACCGGAAAATGGGAATCGGGAGCTGAAGGTTCTTTCCACCTAGGTGATGCGGACTCAGTCCATCCACCGGAATCCGTTGAAGCCTGTGCCCCGTGTTTACTAGGTACGCAAGCAAGAAAGGCCCCTAGTGGTCGACCTTGATTTATGCTGCTACTCTTCCATACAGCTTTGAAATCAACCACCCGGTACACCTGAGCCTGTGCTCCCGTGTTTATAAAAAGTTTTAAAGTGCTGATCGAGTCTGTGCCTCGCATTTAAGGAAAAAGTTTTATAAATTTTTAAAGCAAGGTAAAGCAAGCAAGCAAGAGATTTATAAAAAGTTTTATAACCTTGAAGCAAGCTATTGAGCCTGTAGTTCTCAGATTTATGAAAGTTTTATAAACTTTAAAGCAAGGTAAAGAAAACAATAAGAGATTTTATCAAAAGTTTTATAAACTTTAAAGCAAGCGGTAGAGCCGCCCAGGCTCCCGCATTTATGAAAAGTTTTATAAACTAATAAAGCAAGGTAAAGTAAGCAAGCAAGAGATTTATGAAAAGTTTTATAAACTTTAAAGCAAGCAAGAATTTATGAAAAGTTTTAGAAACTTTTAAAGCAAAGCAAAGCAAAGAAAGCAAGGTTTTTGAAATATCTCTCATGTGAAAAGAGAGTTTACAGCTTTGAGATATTTTAAAAGCAAACATTTTATAAAGCATACACTCACTGAGCTCGCTTTATCATTTATTTTTTTGTTTTAAAAACTATTTTTCAAGTACAGGCACGCCGGACGCTGGAGCATAATAGGATTCTCCTGACTTTTGTATCAGTGTTGTATTAACAATTTTGTGTAAGGAAATACTTTGAATTTGTATACTGGAGTATTTGTATGTACATAGTTTTGTTTTGTAAAAATGTGATGAGCCCGAGGCTCTTCGATGAAAGGCGTCGTCGCATATTTTGAAAAGTGTAAACTCAGATATATAGGTTTTGGGAATTGTTGCCCTTGCATGCAAACAAGCAGGCCGCTAAAATTTTATAAAATCACAAGTTTAGAAAAGAAAATTTTTATAAGAGTTTTCAGAAGTAACACTCCGCTTCGTCTATAGGAGTTTCTAGTCGCAGAGGTTACTACCGATTTTCAGGTGGCTCTAAGACACCCGCCGGCTGATCGACGCCTCCATCATCGACGCCTCCACCGTCGCCACACACTTCACCGATTCCTCCACTTTTCCCCTTCTCGACTGCCTTCCTTATATAATCCTCCAACCTATCTCCATTTAAGTTGAGGAAGACGTGGTTCCCTTTTCTTCAACACTCAACTTCTTAAGAAGCCCACACGTTGTATGATCTTGATTTCAGCTTTATTTCCTCGGGATTCGACGACCTCTTGAAACATTTCCATGAAGCTTTTGCAATTTTCAACTGATGCAAATCTTGAACAAAAGAGTTCGTCATTCAATTCTCCATCAGCATGACTCGCACAAATCTTAAGAGTCTGCGATTGTTGCACTCCAGTTTTTCTAGGCGATCTAGCCGCAAAGTCAATAGAGATTAGCAAACAACAAAACTACTAGAGGATCGGGAGATCCAGCAGCAAAGCCTATCGAAGAGAACCCGTCAAATAACCCAATTAAATTATCAAAATTACTGGATTTTTCATAAAGCCTACTTGTCGTTCCCAAACTAGTGTCGTTCCTTTGTTTCAGTTGTTGTTCTCCACTGTAGGTTGCTATCTTCTGCTACCGCGTCGCTCACCTTTGCTCATCCCGACATGCCACGCCGCCTTCACCGCTGCTTATACAAAACTTTTGATTGCACACTTTATTTGGATTCCCTGCAACTAGCTAAGGTATCGCAGGGCATCCTAACTACTTCTTCAATGTGGTACATTTTCTATTACATTGAAAACTCAGTTAATATTTGTGGTATTTAAGTATATTTTGTTTGATTGTTTTAGGTTCCATTTTATTTAATAGAGCATAAAGAGTATTAAAAAAATATTGCTTTTAGTTATTCTTTCGTGACTCGTGCAATCCTGAATGATATATAACGTGATTACATTGGGATTATGCTTGTTGTATACTTATAAATTTCTTACTCAAGAAATTTAGATTCTATCCCTAGTGATGTCACCACCAAACGATACTGTTTAACCTTCTTCTTCATCTAACACAAAAGATCCAACTGAGAGACTTAATAATTTTGACTTAAGACTACAAGCTTTATCTCAAGATCTAAATGATAGTCTAGTCTCAGATAATTCATTACCATGATGCAAATAAAACACAATTGATTCCTACTACTACACTGGGTAAGTAAATTCTAAATTAACGTGTGGTCAATTGACTAACGCTCAACCGCTTCTTAAACAACAAACTCGCAATGAATCAAAATGGATTTGCTTAAAAATATTCTTTGTTAAATACGGGATAGGTGAAATATGTTGATGAAACTCAAGTAGCAAACACGTAGGGTCAACACATACGTGTGTACCTCACACGAGGTTGCCTCTGCACAGAGACCTTCATTTCAAACCCAGTGATTCCGCTTTCAACCCGCTAATGTCAACTTCCCATTAGATTACCAACCACCAAGGTAAAATTACCCACCAAATCATGTGAGAGAAGATGTCGCTCCTTAGTGATACCAACTGTGGTTAATGGTAATCGATAGAGGATCGATAGATAGCTCTGGCCAACCTCAAAGTGGACATCACGCAAGCTCATGTTAAGGCCCCGACCGATGGTAATGGATCCTAATGCTTTCTCTCATCGTTGGCCATATTAAGGATTATTTTGATTGGTATGAAACACTGATGAAGTGAACTGATCTTGCTCGCTAAAATGAAATTAACTAAATTTTAAATAAGATTGTAATTGTAATCGGTCGCAAGACATGATTCGTCAGGGTGAACCAAATTCATAATCCAATGTGTTGTTATGAAGGCAAAGTCATAAGAAAAGTACATTCCATCATATAAGAAGAGTCAATTGTTCTCCAACATGATTAATCTAAAACAAATGACTCTTACAGTAGCTTGAACACTCGCTAAATCAAGGAAGCTGAAAGCCAAAAGGGTAGTGAGTTCCATGTCAGGATCATCTTTCTATTCCAGACCTACTGAGGTTCACATCTCAAAAGATGGTTAAACTGTGATGCTCCAAAGACACCATTCAGATCTATACTAAAAAAGCTCTTTAGAAGCCGAGAGATTCAATGTAATTTCTGCACACAATCGGTCACCAAAGTCACAATCCATGTCATCAAATGGTACCAGTCTAATAACATTGGGGAGCAATCAAGTCTAGTTTCATGTAACTCTTCTTTCGTTGTTTCTCCTATCTGAGCCCATGCCATAGTTCATCGATTGTCTACCATAAGGTCACCGTCGGTCATATTGTATCCGCTGAATCCCCAACATGTATCAGTAATAAATGCCTGAATGTAGAGTTCGGGAGGTTCCGAGTGGTACACTAAATTGCTGATCCCTTTGAATTGATTTAAGATGAAGATGATCTTCATGAAGATCAGGATGCAGATGATGTGTGTGTCGGGTGTGGTTAGATGCAAGTATCCATAATTGTAGATAATGATAATTGAAGTGTACTAGTATTTTCACACAAATTATAGAGAGTGGAAATAAGAAATGTAAGTTAGTGATCACGGGTAGTTCAATGAATGTGGTTTCTAAGGATGTCGTTAAATTATTAAAAACTGAAAGTATAAAACACATCCAAATCCTTTTAGATTGCTATTATAAGGGTGAATGACCATACTTGGTCCTGCTACCAAAGGTGTGTAGTCTCTATTCAAAATGGGATTATAAGGATGTGAAATCTATCAGGATGCCACCATGTGATGTCGCCTCTTATAAATTTTTTTTTTTTATGTCACCTTGGTTTTTATGATCTTAATGTTACCAATTTTGCAAAGATAACATTTATTCTCTAAGTACAAGGGTAAGAACATTATTTTGAGACCGCTATGCCTAAAGGCTGCAATGGTAAACATGACATCTCTAAATCTCCTCGAACTGACTCAGACATTTTAAAATGTAAAAGCTTTGAGAGAGATGGAATTTCCAGACTAGTACGTGCTTAGCATTAGTGGAAAAAAGAAGTTTCATCTGATTCTTCAATTGTCAATGTTCCTTTTGAAGTGAAGAATTTGCTAGATGATTTTGTTGATATGGTGCCCGATAAGTTTCCTAGTGAACTACCACCTTTAAGAGACATCCAACATGCTATAGATTTAGTTCCAGGTTCTCAACCCGCCCAACCTTCCTTTTGTCAGAGAGACGAATCCTAAAAATAAAGAGGAGTTGAATAGGCAAGTAGGACTTTTAGAGAGAGGATTTGCTAGCATGTACCTTAACCAGGCGGTGTCACTTTGTTAACACATAAGATGGATCTCTGAGAATGTGTGTGGATAGTGTAGTCACTGTAACAAGATCACAATCAAATATGCATTTCCTATCCCCCGCCTCAGAGGATATATTGATCTATTAGCTGGTTCTAGCTGGTTCCTCTAAGATAGGATTTGTGTAGTGGTTATCATCAAATTTGTGTTAGGCTGTGAGATTAGTGGAAACCGCATTTAAACACTAGTCAGGTTTGTCTGAGCGGTTAACCATGCCTTTTGTCTGTCTAATGCTCCTAGTACTTCTACATGAGTTATGAAGCATGTCCCTGTAGCCTTCATTGGTAAATTCTGGTGGTATACTTTGATGACATATTGATCTATATCCAATCCAAAGAAGCAGCATTTAGAACACCTTCTCGACAAGTTTTTTCTCACTCTCAGAAGCCAAGCTTTATGTTAACCTTAAGAAGTGTTCTTTTATGTGAACTACATGTGCTTTTCTTAGTTTATCATACTCAACATGGCATTTCAGCTGATCCTAAAAGGTTAGGAGTTATTAGAGAGTGGCCCAACCAAAAATCTATCACCGAGACTCGTAGTTGTCATGGCTTACCTTCTTCCTATAGAGATTTATAAGGGATTTAGCACTATTATGGATCCATCACCGAATGTTTAAAAAAATAGAGTTTCAACGGTCTAATGCTTCTAGCCAGGCATTCGCAGAAATCAAGGCCAAAAATGGCTAAGGCACCTGCTTGAGATATCTGATTTTTACTAAAGTTTTAGTGAAAACTCAATGATGCCAAAAGACACATTCTACATAATAAAGAGTTTTATGCTATAAATGCAGCCCTTGTTTCGAGGTTTTATTTTCCTACCGGTTTTAAGGTTTTTCACCACCAAGCTTTAAGATATTTAAACTCACAAAAAGAAATTGAATGCTTGACATGCTAAGTGGGCTGAAGCTTTTAAATAGAAGAATATTCTTGTGATTAATCCATCGTCGGCATATTGAAACAAACAATGTACTAGCTACACCAATCATATACTTATCATGAGTGCTTATGTCATCGGGTTTGATAGATTCAAAGATGAGCATTCGCATGTCCCGACTTCGTGTTATTTATGATGAAGTATAATGGTAACCGCCATGAGTATGTCAATTTCTTGTCGAAAAATGGTTATTGCTTAAAGCGACTAAATCGCGCATACCTCTACATCATTTAGGATTTATTAATTGGGAGACGTACGCGGTTTGTCGGAAATTTTAGGAGGGTAACCCTAATGTATCGGCTGAAGATAGACTTTACCGGGCCTTCCAAAAGGATGTCATAGATAGCCGCACAATGTAGAATATGTCACTAAGGTGCTTAAGAAACTAAACTTGACGCCCCCAAAATCGGGTCCGCTGAATACCCACAACCCGCTGAATAATCGCGAATCGGGTAACCCGACATTTTTCATGAAAATCTGGCAAATAGCTCTCGGTAATGAAGCTCTACCTAATTACAAAACCGATAAACCTCGCCCCAACATCAATCAATTGATTACAAACAGCCTCGGGGCCTAAACCAATACATTAATCACATTATATCCAAAACGCTTATCTCACAATATATTCCAACTATATCCAGTGAAAAAGTTAATGATTTACTTTATATAACACATATATTAAAATGAAAGCATTCTAATACATGTATACATCACCAAACCAGTTTTACATCCCGCTTCTAAAATGTTCTACGACGTCGCCTACTCGCTCGCTCCCGCACTGCAAAAATATAATATCCTCGATGTATAGAGCTAATGCTCGCAGTGGAATCAATTCCTAAGTGGGCCACTCTCCACCCAAGTGCAAAGGCAATGTTCCAAACAACACACATTCAAGCAAATCTACGATCCTACTGTCTAACTGACCATCTCGCACTGGACCACCGACTTCCCCACACTCGCCGGCTCATGTATGAGAACGCCTTTCTAAACAGCCTATTTGTTTCTGGAAAATATACTACCAAAATATTCTGTGAAAAATACGACTACTCCTCCCCGAGGCGAATTGTTGAGAACCTTCCTAAAATGCCTCATGGTCCTAACTTAAATGATCATATCGGACCGTCTCCTAACTCCCATTCTCCCAATTCATCCTGTGAAATTCTTTCAAAACATTTTCGTTTTCTTCAATTTTCATGTCACTCACCTCATTTTCTAGGCTACCCGCATGAGATGCATTATGCCATTTCAATCATTTTCAACCAATATATCAATATGGGATATATTATCCAATTTAGAATCACACATGTAATTCACTTTAATATCAACTAACTCCCAAATTTGTCGCCTGAAGCAATCACTATTCCATTTCCAATGGTTTCACACCCACAATTATATTCCATATAATCGTGACATCAAGTCAAATACATCAAGATTTATGATTAACATATTAAATCCACCTCAATGACCTACAAACACAATTATACTTTTTATATACTATGTCATTATATTAACATACAAATTCATGTAATAACTATCTATTTCCACAATAACTCAGTTTTTTTATTCATTTCAACAAATCA
This sequence comes from Tetrastigma voinierianum, assembly GCA_016808115.1. NCBI lineage: Eukaryota > Viridiplantae > Streptophyta > Magnoliopsida > Vitales > Vitaceae > Tetrastigma > Tetrastigma voinierianum. The sequence continues at coordinate 20,036 of JAEQBH010006778.1, forward strand.
AAAGACACAACACATGGACATTTGTCCACTATTACCAACCCGGATCGATTTAATAGCCCCGGACCTCAAAGAAGGTCGTCCATCTAGTAGTTTCATCATTCAACCTCTGCTTCACTTTTCGAACCGAATCTCTTAACAATTTCCTGGGCCTTATAAACAACAAACAACTTAATGCATAAATCCCAACATGTCACCACACGCTCTGACGCCCACGTTGTCCAAAAGTTTAAAAAAATTCACAATTCTATCCCATGTTTTCGAGATCGATCAAACAAACACCCTGCCTTTTCCTATAAATACATGATTTAAAGCAAATTTTTCGGTCTAAAGACCTAAATGTACTTCATGTACAGCCACTGGCCGCCCATTTTTTGTTTCAAAATTATATCAATTCTGGCCCCAAGTTTGGGGACTGATCAAACGGCTGCTCAAGGCCCTGCCTAACCGAAACATCGAAAAACACTTAAATAAAGTGTAAAACCCAAGTGTGGAGAAACCCTACCTCTCTGAGCCATCTAAACTCACAACCAGACGACGCCAGAAGCTCACAGAAAGTAAATTCTTCCTTCATTCCAAGATCAATACACTTGGGTTTGATCATGAGGTATTTTTGCAGGTGTTTTCTCTAAACAAATCTCTCAAAAATGGCTGCTGGACTTTCTCGGTTTCAATCACGTTTTTTGGTCTCTAAATGTAGGAGATGAAGCACTATTTACAATTCGTCTCATTCACTTATTAAACTTTCCAAAAAATGACATTTACGCCTTCTTTCCCGCTTTAATATTCCCAGACCATCCTGGTCGTCCATTTTCATCATCACCATGCCACTTATAAGACAATAAAAGATTATGGTTATATGCGACTCGTCGATCGAAAATCAAGCCATGACATTCCAAAACCCACGATGTCGAAACGTGTAAACTCGTGACCGTCCCGCACCCGACAAATCTTATGTGCTCGCCAGATTTCGCGAGATCGATTCCAACTGAAACCGCTTCATCATCCAAGATCTAGAGAATAAATTACGGATTTTTAATCGAAATTAACAATTTAGTAATCGAAATTACGATTTTGCCATTTTTCCAGAAATTGGAATTTCTCGAGTCTTACATTCTCCCCTCCTTAAAAGGAATTTCGTTCCGAAATTCTGGACAATTACAATCAATCACATGCATATGCAACATGCACTCTACCATGCATGTAACTTCGACTAAACCACGACCTCTCATCCTAAACAAGGCGGATAGTGGCCCGCATCGTATCCGCGCTCCCACGTGACCTCCACCCATAGTGCCTCCATAGTACCCTCACTAGCCTCACCTGCCTTGCATCACAAACCCGATCACGCTATCACGACGCACACCTGGCCTCTCGAATCCCATCCGTAGGAATCCTCAATCCGTCCCCAATCCACCACATGAAATGGATCCGAGATATTTCGAGCACGGAGACGTGAAACACCCTGTGGACACCCGACATGTCGGGCGGTAACGCTAACCGGCACGCCAACAATGCCTCATCCTCTCTCCCTGAGCATCTCGAAGGTCCAAATGTGAACCTGCAATGATAATTTCCCTCGCCATCGAACCCGACCACTTCCTTGTGATCACCTTCAAGAAGACGTGATCCCCAACCTCGAACTCTAAGGTCGACAAGCCAGACATCGTGATAGCTCTTCTCGCTAGCTTCGAGTCGTGAGAAGACGCTTCCGTATCAAACTCACCTTCTCAAAGGTGTCTCTAATCTCCTGTATCAGACCCGACGAGCCTTCCACTCCTACCCAACATAATCCAATCTACGGTCTCCCATACAATGCCTCATATGGTGCCATTCGTATACTCGCCTGATAACTATTGTTGTAGGCGAATCCCACTAAAGGCAATTAATCCTCTACCCTTATGACCCAGGATGTATGCTCGTAGTATGTCCTCTAACACCTGTATATAATCCATACAACACGTAACCCTACACAACCTCGCTGCGCGTAAGCCGACCCTTCCCAAGTGTCATAATCACCGACAACCAATGGACCGTCAATCTAGTCCATGTCATGTATGACATCCATTTACCAAGCCCTCACCGGCTCAACAACACCCACGCACTTCCAGCGGGTGATCCAAATCTCGAGTCACTCCGACTCCTACCGACTCTAAGTCTACGATAACCCGACCGGTGTTTTCATCTCAGTCACTCCCGACTCTATCACCCAACTCTAAGTCCGCGTGATAACCCCGACCGTGTTTTCATCTCTGGCAACATAACTTCGCTTACACCGTTGAGCCCTTTCGCTCACACGTAAATTTCTGACATTCTAATGTCTCTTACATCTGGCACGTAAATTCCTATAACCCACCGGCCCTTACACCCACGTAAATTTCGATAACTCCACTCGCCCTTACACCCATACAAATTTGATATCTCCCGGCCCTTACACCCACACGTAAATTTCGACGTCTCGGCCCTTACACCCACACGTAAATCTCGGATATCTCCCTGGCCCTTACACCCACACAAATTCGTGATTTTCCTATTCTTACACCACGTAAATCCCGGATATCTCCCCAGTCTCCTTTACACCTACTACGTAAATTGTGATCTCTCCCCGGTCTCTTACACCCACACAGACCTTTCGATACTACCGCGGTCTCCTTCACCCTAACCTGTGCTTCTCACCTAAGGGATTAACCCTCTCTGCTCGCTCTAACACACTTTAATTACTCTTCATTTCCTGATTTGAACTATGAGTCTTCATTGGACGTAGTCCCTAAGACAACTCAACTCGCACTCACCAAGAATGGTGAATGAACATACCGTGCACCCACACCCCACTCGATGCGATGTTACCGTGCACATGAATGTAATGATGCCCTACTGTGACACCCAATCCCGGGGTCCACCATGAGCAAAATCTCGGAGATCTCTCACTCATAATCCCGACCTATCAGGTCAACTCTCACCCTACGTCCTAGGGAAGAACACCTATACGTGGCTTCTCTAAAGCCTTAACCTCCAAGTCCAAATCCATCACACAAGGTGCAACAATGAATGAATATGATGCATCAAATTTAAACGCTTACCTAATAACAAGTGCGAGAGAAACATACTCTCTACATATCCGGGTCGCTCCAGATGCTCAAATTTGCATTCATGAGACCTCCGCTCCTAGACAATCCGCCCATATGCCCAGCCGGGCTAAGCAATGGTAACACGTCATCCGCTCCAGCAACTAACCCCGCCTACAAACCCCGTGGCTCTACCCGACCCGCTCCTCCGGGTCCCGACCTACGTGACCCGTCTCACAAGTACTCAGTGACTGGTCCTCTCGAATCTGCATCTGGGGTTCGAGAGAACAAATCAGGTCCTCTCCCGTCCCGTCGTCGACCGAGACTGCACAACCCAAAACCCCTGGATCTCGCCGAGGGCAATCCTCTCCTCATATGTCCGGACCGAAATTTGAAGACACCATCCGCCCATCCCGACCGCAACTCTAACTCGTCGGGTCTAGATAACCTGGCTCAGAATCGCAAAACCCCTAAATCCGCATTTCCCAAGCGAAGGATAAAATGGTAATTTGGCCAAAATCCCAATTTTCTAGATCTCGATGACCTAAAACTGACTTCCTCCGCTGAATCGTCTCGCGAAATTTGAAGCAACCACGCCGAATTTCGCTGATTCCAAGGTGGCCTGGATTCTCACTTTTCGAGACGTAAGTGCCTGGACACAGGTAAGTGTTAAGGAGATGCCACATGGCACCTCAAAACGCAGGACACTCGGGCATAAAAGAAATGGCTCACATCGGAGCCACATGGGTGGCACGATCCCATGGCTCACAATGAGCCACTCTTAGTTTCGATGATGTCATAAAGGAAATAAAAGAAATGCTGACGGGCTGACTAAAAATCGAGAGCTACATATTTGGTGAATGGGGAGTAAAAGTGAGAAATTTCCTCCTTTCGACTGGGACAAGTGATGCTTCCAAAAATGAGAGAGGCTTAAAAGAGAAAGGAGAAAATGAGGAGAAACTGGGAGAAAATGAAAGAGAAAAAGAAAGAGGATGAGAGAGAAATGAGAAAAGAAAGAAACCAATCGGAAATGTAAATAAGAAAAGGAAAAGAAAAACTGGGAGCATAGCAAAATATCCAAGAATATTGCTATTTGGAGAGAAAGTCCGGCTTCTCTCTAAGATCTAATGACTTTATCTGACCGCCTACGCTTCAAGCAAGAGGCAAGTTATTCACACCTGAGGGCTACGGAGCACTAGGATTGGGAGTTTCGACAATCTCGTAGAAGGTAGGGTCTTCCTCCTACTTAAGTGATTTTCGCTAAGCGGCTTAGAATGGACGATTATTGGCGCTAATACGTGGTTTCTGGGCTCAAAGCTGGGACCGGTTAAGAAATCCCTGTAATTTGTTCGGACTACCAATCGCTTCAGTATCAGTGATTGTATATTTCCATGAGAAGCATAACACAGTCAGGTGGATGTGTGTGTCCTGCAAGATGAACCTGATTATTGTCATAAACTCGAATAACATGTTGCATGGAACACTTTGTTAATATAAGTAATGGAACGATATATTAAAGATGCGCTTGGATGCTTGTGTGTCATTGCACCGCACTTAGCGGAGTAACCCCAAGAGGTTCCACTACTGGGCGTTGCTCACCCCTGGGTCGTGGGAATATCTTTTCGTGCATTGAAGACATTTGGGACGGACTCATCCGAGAACTTTTGTGAGGCGACAACGCTAAGACGGCCTTCTCTTGTATTTTTGTAGAATTTTTGGCAAGAGACCCATTTTGTATAAATTGTAATTGAATACAATTATAAATAAATCATTTTTGTATAAAATATATAATTGTGTTGTATGGATGTACCTGGCCCCATCAAGTCAAGCATGTATCGTGCCTCACGACGTGAGACACGCAGATTCGCGGCCGACGGCAGGCTTCAACGACACCCCCCGGCTCAGCATTACAAGAACCCTCAACCGTAAGCCTTTAGCTTCTTCTCCGAACTAGAAGAATATCTCCTTCCTAATACCAAGACTCCATATCCCCGTGCCCCCGTGATGTCATCCACTCCCTCCCCTCCTCGCCTGTACTGGAGGATGATGTGCTTCTAAACGCCGATCGCCACCCGCCCCGATTCACTGGCCATGCCCGTGCGATAGCGCAACCCGTAACCCGATCGCCAATAAAGGCTCGTTGGACTGTGCCGATGGTCGGTCAAATGCCTGGTGCCTCGAATTAGTGCCCCGCGTGGACGCCCTAAGTCCTCGCCCCCACTAGCCATCTACACAATTAACATGCGCTTAAATCTCAATTCAAGATCTCTGTGCATAAACACAAATTCTCTAGACACTAGTCATACACATCAATAAGTTAGATAATATTGTCCTCACATTACAGGTAAATTTCTTCAAGTGCAATCAATTTTGCATTTAAAATATCGTTAACAAAATTTTATTTTCGAAAATTTCCCCATTTTTGAAAATTTTATTTTTTTCAAAATTTTACTGTAAATTTTATTCGATTTTATTTTATTTTTATTTAATTTAATTAAAAAAATTTCAAAATTGTGGATGAACAAAGATTCACGAACCCGTTCACGAACAATGTCCAAAATCGACTCCAGAACAAGATTATCCCAAACCGGCCAAAAATAGGTCAGCGCACAAATTATCGCCCAAAGAAGATGAGCTTCAGCCGCCTCGCCACGCCCGCGCCCGTCAGCTCGCGCCCGTGCCGCCTGCACCCTCGCGCCACACAAGGCCGCCGCCGCAGACGTGCGCCGCTCCACTACGCTTCACGCGCCCTCGCTCTCAATGGCCCAAATTCTTCCGGCGCCCTCGAGCTAAACAACGCCCAAATTTCTCCACTCGACGGGCAGAGCCCATTTTAGGTCTCCGTGATACTTTATTTTCCCTTTTTTTTTCATTTCTTTCAGCCACTAGAAAATACCAAAAATATATTTATTTATTTTCTTCATTTTAAAGACACCAATAAATTTATTAAAATTTATTTCATCTATATTATTTTTTCATTCCCCAACAAACCAAATAAATTGTTTAAATTTATTTTCTTATTTATTTTCTTGTCTAAAGCATATTACTTGTAAACTCCATTTAGTTTTCCATGCCTATGTGCTATCTACCTAAGCACACAAACATTCACATCACATACAATATGTCATACATTAAATTCAAAATATGATACATGCCAGTCCATTCATCAATCCACATAGATCACACACAAAACACACATGCCGTGTACTTAGTTTTCTTCCGTGCCTTTCCTAGGTATCCCATATCTAAACCCAACATCAACCACACCTTAGTAGTGACGTTCTTACACCTCAATAACTCCCGGGCTCGAATCTACACCTCAAGCCCCAGGGTAATCAGATACCTAACTTATCAACACGAAGGTCTGTGTTTATAAACCCAGGCTCGGGCACAAGCCGCGACGCCCCAAACCTCGTGTGGTCCGCCGACTACCCGCCAACTGCGACACTTGGAATGTCGTAACCCGACATTTTTCACGCAAACGGCAGAGTCTCCTTGTACGGAGCTCACCGCACTACAAACCTCGCATAAACCCGTCCCAACAACATCAACTTCACCTGATTACAAACTACTGGGCCCAAACCACACTAATCACATTATATCCAAAATAGTTATATCTCAATATATCCATCTTATATCCATAGTGCAAGAGTTAATGATTTACTTTATGCAACATATATATTAAAATGAAAAGCATTCTAATACATGTATACATCACTCAAACCAAAGCCACAATCCGGGCTTAAAATAACCTCTATGACGTGCCACCACTCATTCGCCCTCGCACTGCAAATATAATATCCTCGATTAAAGAGCTAATGCTTAGTAGTGAATCACCCATACATTTCCACCTAAGTGCAAAGGTAATGTTCCAAATAAACACACATTCAAGCAAATTCATGATCCTACTAATGTCTAACTCGACCATCTCTGCACCCGAGTCCTCACCTAACTCCCTCACACTCGCCTGCCATGTATAGAGAAACGTTTTTAAACAAAACCGATTTTTCTTGAAAATATACTACCGAAATATTCTAAATACGGGACTACCCTCCGAGGCGAACACCGGCTTGAGAACCTTCCAACAGCCATGGTCCTCATCCGAAATTATCCGTTGACCGTCTCCCAACTCCCATTCTCCGAACATCCTGAAATTCTTCAAAACATTTTCGTTCTTCTAATTTTTCATATCATGCACTCACTCATTTTCTAGCACCTTGCATATGAGATGCATTATGTCATTTCAATCATTTTCAACCAATATATCAATATGCACATATTATCCACTTAGAATCACACATGTAATTCGCTAATATCAACAAACTCCCAAATTTGCTCTCAGCTAATTCACTATTCCATCATCAACAACCATAATTATATTCCATATAATTTTGACATCAAGTTAACACATCAAGCTTATGCATTAACATATATTAAAAAAATCATCTCAATGACTCATGTTACAATTATACTCTTATATACTCATGTCAGTTATATTGAATGATATAAATCATGTATTAATCCTATCTATTTCCACACAACTCAAGTCATTCATTTCAACAAACTCAGAATAACACATGGATTTAATTTTGTCCAATCTACACAACCCCGTGGACTGATTTTATTAGTCCTGAATCCAAGAATCAGCTCCACGAGCGTACCCCACTGGGTCTGAACCTTTACTTACTCTTGAACCGAATTTCTTACCCATTTCCGGTCTTATAAACACCAAAACGTAACTTAATGCATAAATCCCAACATAACAAAGATCGGGCCAGAATGTCACGGTCATTCAAAAGTCTAAAAAAAATTTCCACAATTCAGTTCCATGTTTTGAGATCGATCAAACAGCCCATTCCTGGCCTTTTTCCTATAAATACATGATTTAAAGCAAAATTTTTGGAATTAAAGACCTAAAATACCATGGACAAATATACTTCTACGCCCCATTTTGCCTAAAATTATATCACCCTAGCCCCAAGTTTTAGACCGATCAAACGATTGCTCAGCGCCTCAAGCTAACTTAAACATCAAAACACTTAAAATAAAGTGTAAACCCAAGTAGAAGAAACCCCCACCTCTGAGTTTGTCTAAACTCACAACCGGCACCTAGCACAGCCGCTTCTACGTAGAGCGCCTTCCCTTCATCTCAAGATCGCGACGACGGATCGCATGGATATTTTAGAGAGAAGTTTCTCTTCTCTCTAAAGAAATCTCTCAAAATGGTCATTGACTTTCGGGTTTCAAATCACGTTTTTTTGGTCTTTAAAATGTGGGAGATGAAGACTATTTACACTCTGTCTTCATTCACTTATTAAACTTTCCAAAAATGACATTTACGCCTCTTCTTTCCTAGTTTTGACATTCTAAGACTATCTCTGGTCCATTTTCATCATTTCACTACGCCACTTATGGCACATTGTTATCGTGTTATATGTGACTTTCACACATCGAAAATAGTTTTACTAAGACCCAAAACGCGATGCCCGAACGGTAAATTCCGACCATCTCGACCGGTCGAAATTTACGTGCTAGCTAGATTTCACAGACGACCTAAACGATGAAATCGCTTCATCATCCGAGATCTACAGAATAAATTATGGATTTTTAATTTAAATTACCAATTTCAGAATCGAAATTACGATTTTGCATTCTTCCTCCTTAAATTGGAATTTCTGCTCCACAGAAACACTAGCTTATATACTCCTTTACCTGTTCCTCATGAACCTTGGAAGGATGTTAATATGGACTTTGTTCTTGGATTTCCTAGGATTGATAGAGGACATGATTCTATTTGGTCAAGCTACGATGTGTTTTCTAAGATCGTATATTTTTTCCGTAAGGTACAAACCAATGGTGCTTCACATGTCATAAACCATTTTTTAGAAAAGTTATTAAACCGAATGGTTCTCCTTCCACCATTGTATCTCGAGTATGATGGAAATTTGTTAGCTATTTTGGAAAACTCTTCGAAATTGTTCGCACTACTTTGAAATTTTCATCTACTTTCAAACTGATAGTCAAACTAAAGTTGTTAATTGTAGTTTGGGTGATATGCTTAGGTACTTGGTTGGGGTAAAACAAGTTGTCTGAGATTTAATTTTGTCAACAGCTGAGTTTGCTTATAACAATTCTATTAACCGTTCAACAAGAAAAAGTCATTTTCAAATTATTAATGGCTACTCACCCCGCACGCCCATTGATCTTGTTCCTTTACCACCTCACATGCTTGTGTCTGAACCTGCAGAAAACTTTGCAAAACGCATCCATGACTTACATGTTGAGATTAGGTGAACGATTTCTCTAAGTAATGCAGAGTATAAACTGCTAATACGAGCATCGTAGGATCTAAGGAATTTTATGTCAGAATAGCGCTTCGCGGTTCGTGATCGCCTTAAAAGAATTCCAAAACTTTATGCAAGAGCCATGGGCCCCATTCTATCATTCATAAACTAGGATCTAATACATATCTTCGATTCGCTCTAATGACATGGATATTAGCCCTATTTCAATGTGTAGAGGATTTCGCTTACCTTACCGGTGCACTTTTAAGCCCTACTTCATTTCTTCTAATGTGTCTCAGAGGGCGGCTTAGCAAAGGTGCACCCACTGCCGTTATAAGATTCTAAGGACATGGTGGATACATCCTTAATGACGAAGCTCAGGATTTCAGAGATGTTGGTTTTCGCTGCTTCCTGTCAAATGGCATGTCGTCCCGATTCTCGATGCTACTCGATACAGGAGGATGATCTTCGGCCATTCGATCCTATCATTGGATTGCTACCTTTCCCTCACTCTTCTGAGTCATGCCCTTTCAACCCTGGGAAATGATTTGGCCATGGAGTAGCTCCATATCTAGCCTAGACAAGATAAGAAACCCAAGTCCAATGATGATTTTAATTATTAGTTATTATCTATTTAATCGCACTTTTGATTTATCTGGCAAAGTCTTTTTATTTATTTGCTAAAGCCACGGCGCTATAAATAGTACCTTATGTTTTTGTTTTTGGGATATTTGATATGATATTGAAAATTTGAGAACTTTGTTATGTTTATTTTGTTCACTTTTTTTTTTAATTTTATTATTCTTTGTAGTCGAGCTACATTAGGGAGGGGAGAGAGAGGAGAGAGGAGAGAGAGAGGGGTGGGGTGGGGTATTTTTTAGAAAATAAAAAATTTTGGGGGCCAATTAGATATTGAAACGTGGTAAGAGAGAGTATAGAGTGGTCATGTATGATTATTTTAACTTCCTTAGTTGGTAACCGATGCCTCTAGACCAATACAATACAAGGCCCCCCAAACGTGGGATTATTTTTAGTTAAACAATATGTGAGACTGATTAAACAAGACTGGTTAAACTATGAATTATTTCTGTCAATTACCCCTTATTTAAATTCATTAATGTATTTATTTAGAACTTTATACTTATTATATGTTTTTAACTTTCATAATTAATTGAAAGTTCGAAATGATATAAGTAATGAATTAATATTTGTTTAAATTCTTTACATTACTTTAGTTTTTAAAAGGTAAAGTAATCGGAGAATGTTTGATTTTTTCTTCACCTATTACTTTCCGAGTTCCAAACGAAGCCTTAAAGTGGAAAGCCGTGGGATCCATCTCATAAATGACCATGCCCTAGATCATCATCATCATCAATAGAATGACAACCAAGGTACGACTTCTCTCCATTCCGTTTTATTTATATGTTTGGGAATTCGAAGTTGGAGTTCAAATGTTAGTATTATATTATTTTAAATACATTTAAAATGATGTAATGATGAAATAGAAATGATAAGCACATTAGTCTAGTACAATTAAAAAATTATAACCCAAGACAATTTTTATTTTTATTTTTTAAATGAGAGACTTGTTTCGAGTTAATTCTTTTCAATTTTTATATTAGAATCAGGAAGTACACTATGTTCTTTATGTTTTTCTTATTCTCCTTGTTTTTGAGAACATAAAACAATTTATTATATAATGGATTTTGTCTTGATTGGCTCATGGTTTTTCTCCGATAAAGCCTACATAATCCTTGTATCTTTTACTTTTCATAGTTTATTTCTCTGTTCTAGTTGATATTTTGTCAAGGTTGATCTCAAGATTTTTCCCAACACAAACCTTGGTTAATCATCCACTACTGTTAGTGTATTTATTCTATGATCATGAGTGTAATTCTCTCTTATTATTTAGTTAAAAGTTCAACATCAAATAGATTTTCTAAAGGAAAATAGAAACATAATAACAACACATAAAATTATTTTAAGTAGTTTTACAAATAGGGAAAATTAAGTTATGGATCCCATTCAATTTATTCGAAATATATATGATCAAAATACCTAAAACCAAGGTTAGACCCCCTAAATTAAAAAATATTTGATAAAAATGACAAAATATTTGGTAAAAAGTTCAACAAATGTGAGGTTCTAGTTTCAGATATTTTTCTAAACGTTAGGTCCTAGTTTTTATAAACAGTTTCAAAAGTTCAACATCAAATAGATTTTCTAAACGCGTCCTGTGTTCAAGAAAAGTTCAAATATTTTTAAAATCCAAGAACCTTGTCTTAGTTTCGCATATTTTGTCTTAATTTTTCTAATAAATTGAAATGAGGACCCATAACACAGTTTTGCAAAAAAAAAAAAAAACTTGAATATATCTAATACCACATTCAACCTCCCAAACATATAACAATAATACAAGTTGCTTGGATACTTTTTTTCCACTAATTCTAATAAATATTTTAACACTAAGTAACTGAAAAAGAGAGAAGATGTACCTTGATGGGGGAGATGGAAACTAGACTTGTCTTGATTTTTTATGTCAGGTGATCCTCTCAGATCTTGGATTGCTTCTTTTGACATTTAATAAATACACCTCGTTTGATGATGGATCCTGAGCATCTTCATGATATATGATGTCCCGTAACTTTCCAGCACTTTGAAAGCCGCCTTGCCACCGCACTTCGGCGGGCCACCAAAGTGAGCCTTAAACTTGTTCCACCCATTGGATCGATACTTTCTCGTAATGGCACCAGGAAATAAACCACCTCAATGCTGATCAGAGATGACGTGGCAAATTCTTCATAGCCTAAACCATTAACCGCATGGTTTACAACGCTCAAAACTAGATAGTTCTTCTATGTGTTCAAATTGATCACCAATGGATATCCCAAATTGAAGCCAGAATACAAAAATGTGAAAAGAATCATGCTGATGAGCAGAATCATATATTGTCTTGTTTATATCATCATCAAGAGGAACATGATGGAAGAACAAAGCAAATCCCAAGAAGTTGTCATCTTCACACCAATTCTTTGGAAGCTCTACTCTTATTTCATGTCCCATACTCTTATGAGTTACCCATTCTGGTATTCCACAACTTCTTGGAATAACAATATTGGTTTCATAGCTCACACGAAGGAGATCAAGCTTCAGATTCGAAATAGTTTTCTTATAAAATCCCGCAAAAAGTGGTATGTAAGGTACCTCATGCCTTCAAATACGTTTTTTAAAGGGTAAGTGTCATAAGTAATATTCATACCTGAATTCCTGGATTCAAGCAATCGAGAAGGTACACCAAAGCAATGTGTCGATCACTTGATAAAGTTTTCTGTGCATGACAAACCACATGCTTCATCCTTCTTAGACTCGATGGAAGTTTCAATTCTCTCTTCAAGCATCGCGTTGATTCATAAGAAGGGTTTTTAACCCGGGAAAGTTGAATGATGCCAATAAAAAGGCACCTAATATCGCTCTCACTATATTTAATGATACCAAAGAGAACAAACAATTTAGCAATCATCAGATTGCTCCTTCCATCAGATTAGAACCACTTAAGTCTAGCTCTTCTAACCAATACTGGAGGCTTCTTAGATTGTCGGGCAATTTATAGAGCTTTGGACAGCTGTTGAGACCAAAACATGTACACAAGTTTATTGCACAATTACCAAAAGACTATTATCTAATCCCCGGCAACGGCGCCATAAAACTTGTTGAGACCAAAACATGTACACAAGTTTATTGCACAATTACCAAAAGACTATTATCTAACCTAAGAATCTGGCGCCATAAAACTTGTTGATCGAATCCAAAACACATGTACAAATCTCTACGACCCACTAACAAAGGATTATATATCTAACCCGCAAATCGAACCATAAAATCATAAATTTCTTCTACTACGTAATTAAAAATCCTTGGGAAAATCATTTCGCAATTTTATTTCGCCCGATATTCTCGTGAAGTTTACTGTGTCGACAAGTTATAAAATGGATATAAGTCCGTGATATCGACCTACGTAGATCTCAATAAATTCTAGATCAACTACTCCTAGCTACTCAAACTCCATACTATTTCGACAATAACATGATTGCGGATCTCCTGAGAAGTCAGAAATGTACAAGTATAAGGAAAAAGAATGAACAATCAATTAAACCGGGAATATAAAGAAATAAAGAATAGTGAATAGTTAAGAAAATAAATGGATACTAAATAAAGGATCTTTTTAGAGGACACATTAAGAACACCGCTTATCGTGAAGTATCAATCCTCAGAGTTAATAATCAATAAATTGCTTATGTATTTCCGTGGTTTTAAAATCGTCCAAGGCGCGAGTAGTACCGGATCTCTCCACACTCCACAGCTCATCTAATTTTCCGATTCTTTCGCACGTGGAATTAGATAACTACTTTAATAAAGGATTTCCTTAATCCGTATTTTTCTTCGCAATACTTCATACCCAATTTGTGGACTCGTAAACCTTAGCTCCTGCTATCTACAAGCAAGGATATACAACTTCCCGATTACTCTTTCCTCAAAATTAAATAGATCACCTCTCCTCGATTAGATCTCACTAACACGGATCGATTCACTATTCGAACTGAGGGTGAACTCGTTTGTTTAAATTGATAACTCATTCCAACTCTTTCTCGATTTGCTTAAAGAGATTTATCTAAATAAACTTACAAAGCTCATTAGACTTCTAATAGCAGTTAATATACCTTCAAGGAATGTTCATAACTCTAAGAATGCCTTCGCGGTCACCTGTGAGGACTTCCTTGGAACCGTAGCTATGAAACAAATCTTAAAACGGGTATAAGAAACTGATATTCAGATCAAAAACATTAAATCCATAACCATAAGTAAATTCATAAACTGAAATTCACAAGTCGAAACAACTACGTGGAAGATAAATTTTGACGATGCGATCTACTTAATGGACGGGGTTTCTCAATTACCACCATACACTACAACATTCTCCGATCATAAGAACAACTCCACTTTGAAACTCGGAAAGTCGACCTTAAATTTGGCCCGAACTTCAAACATTCCGTAGTAATTTGAAAAGAATGGAATTCCTCAAGATCCGCCTTCCGCTTCAAAACGAGCAATATCCGCATCCAAAACAAAACAAAATAAAGAATAAAAAATGAAAATAATCTAATCTATAATGAAATGAAATAGAAGAAGAAAATAAAGAAAAGAAAAGAAAAGAAAAATAGTGAGTTTCCTGGGCTACCCAGATCTTTCCTTCTCAGCTTCATCCACACTTGCCTTCTCTCCCAAAATCGCTATTTATAGGTTTCGCCTGGGCCCTAATTCCAATGCATTCCTTTGTGGATTTCCAAGTGGATCGCCCAGTGTTATCGCTCAGTCGCGACTCGTCACGCCCGATCCCGGGTCCGACCCGGCCGGGTCGATCCGAACCGGTCCCGGCGAGACTATCTATACTATATACTTACCGGGACTTTATTAACCTATTCTTTCTCGTAGTCAGATTGCATCGTATTCATAAACAATTTATGTAATAACAAAATCATTTTACATACAAAAGAATCACTAATGAGTTGGTGTCCATAAATAAAATCTATACACATATACAGAGTCCCATTTACTTTATACATGTACAATTTCTTTTTTGACAAAACATCGATCATAAGGGTACTGTGAGCACCTATCTCGAGTCGGCCGCTGCTACTGGATGGAATGTCCTCATTCTATCCTCGCTATTTCCCACCTACACCTGATTGAACACCCTATGCTGCTTTACGCCTAGTAAACATGCTGGACAACCACCAACGGCGATCGTCACAAGCTTATACATATGCATTATATATAATCTAAACATATTTCTATAACTTTAATTCCTTATCATCTATTTCCTATCGTATGTCAATCTTTTCTATTACATGTTCTATGTCTTTGCATCTCCTTTATTTATACTTTTATGTATTCCTATTTTGTACTTCATATTCCTATACTTGTCCTGTGTTCATCTTTCACGCTTGTCATATGTCTTTTCAATGTTCCTATTCTTTTTCAGGTTACATATCATGTCTCTAGTCTATATCTTTTTCATCTTTCGGTTCTAAGGATTTATCGCATTCTATATATACTATTACATATAACATTTCTATCCTATACCTATATCATGTCTTCTTTCATGTTGTATACATGCCCCTGCTATACTACTTACCTTTCTTTCTCTACTTTCGTACTTTACTTGCTCATATCCTTTCAGGTAATTATACTTTGTACTTTCTATATACTATATTCATATATCTATATTCATGTACTGCTCATTTCCCTCGCATCATTTCCTATTATACTTTTCATATGGCTTTCTTTATGTACTTGCATATGTTGTCATCATATATATTGATATGATATTCATATGCTATGCTTTTCATATGCTTTTCAGATAATATGCTTTTATATACTATACCTTCATATGGCTTTCATTCTTCACTTTCATACTTGTACTATTGTGCTACTCTCTCCTCGTTATATGCTCATCTTGTACTTTATATCCTCGCTATCCCTAGTATCATTCATATACTTCATATACATTTGTACGTTCTATTCTATCTTATCCTATACACTTCGAAGCTTTATACTTTCTTCGTATTTCTTTCTTTGTGCCAGATAATTCTCTGCGGTTTCCTCTGAGGTACCCGTAGAGGGTACTACGTAACATACGTATATATTCGTATCTTACTCTATTCCTTTATTCAGTCTTGATCATATATCCTGCTTCGACTACCTAGACTACCATAAGAAATGAGTAGACGCAAAGACAATAAGTACCGGCTGTACTATACAAGCATCGAGGTGCCGTAGCACCGTCAGAGTACCGGGCATTTCACCGTGAGTGCTCTGAGCACTAATCAGAGTACCGGCATTTAATCGGGAGTGCCGAGCACTAATCGTGAGTACCGGCATTGTCAAGAGTACCGGCACTAATCGGGAGTACCGGCATGGCCGAGTACCGAAGTACTAATCAGGAGTGCCGGAGCACTAATCAGGAGTACCGAAGTACTAATCAGGACGTCCACTCATTCATTCTTTGATCCTAGGTAGTCATATGATCATATGTCTTTCATAACTCACATTCTGTGTATCTTACTCTCACATCTCCAGGTTCATGACATATCGCTTTTCATGTTCATACCTGCTTCATTGCTTTCATATTTCATCTTTTGCTAATATCATTTAGCTCTTGTCTTCATATCGTATATGTAAATCCTATCATAAGCATCATGAAGGCATCTATGCACTCTTGTATTCATATATTTCTCATATCGCTTATATTCATAACTCTTTTATATCATTTATACATGTACCCGCCATTCCGCGTACATGTACTCATTCCTATGCTTTTCTTTGTCATCTTTTGCTTATTCTATCAGCTCTTAGAATTCTACGATTTATATTATGTGCTCCTAGCATGTTTCATTTTATTCATTTCTGTGATAACAATCATATATTCCTATCATTTACGATATCACATGTCTTTATCTATTCATATACTTTCTATATTTCTATCATGTTCCATCTATTTGTTTATGCATGACAATCATATGTTCACATTGTATACTCTTATATTCATATGTGCCTATCATTCGGGTACTGTAGGCTATCATATCTTATGACATATCCTATCATATCTTATCATATCTTATAACTTATACCTATCATATCTTATGACATATCCTATATTCATATCATATTCATGTTTTATGAACCCATCTATACATATTGCATTTTCTATATTTTCCATGTTTCATGGCTATTACATATAGCACTTCATATACTTATGAAGTATGATGTCTATGAGATCACACCTCATTCATATATTCTCATTCCTTTATAAATCTAGTTTACTTAGGAATTGGAATCAATCCAATCGGATCATCCAAAATAAAGTTATGGCATTTTTATGCCAACTAGTCATTTTACCGATTTTTCTAGGAACAGTTTGTATTACTCATTTTTCTGGGGTCTTAAATTTATATTTTGACACTATGTCCTTATACTCATTTAAATCTAAGGTGCTAAGGGTTCTATTCCAACTGGAATCACCCACCCTGAGCACCTATCCTCAAGTTACGTCCTAAACAACCCTAATTTCTATGTTCAACACTGAAACCAGAATTTGGTTTGCACATGGTCCCACTTCGAGTGGATATTTGGGCCACTTAGAGTCATAATTTGACGATGTCTATTTCTATATGGATGATTCTAATTGAAGTCTATTTTAATTGGCCACTTGAATCACTCAAATCGGATAATAAATGAGCAAGTTATGGCCAAAATATAAAAACTGGTCAAAACTGGAAAACAGAACAGGGGTGTACCGGTACACCTCTAATGTGTACCGATACACATTGGCCAAAAATGACCAGAACACAAAGTGTACCGGTACATGTTCAAAGTGTACCAGTACACATCACTCGGGAATGCCCAGAATGTGTCTTTTCTCTCCTTTTTCCATATTTTTGATCCCCAATTCAACTCTATACTTCATCTACACTTCAAGACCACTCCATATGTCTCTTGTAAACTCTTTTCTACTCAATTTCCTCTTTCAATACTTATTTTCTTTCAATAATTTATCCTAAATTACTCAATTAATTTCTAATTAAGGGTTATGACCCATACACAACTAAACATGATGATTAGTTAAGGTTTAATTCAAAACCCTAACTCAATTACTTTCATCAACTATGAATCCATCCTCAAAGAGAGGATTTATATGCTTCTTGTACTCTTTATGGTTTTATCCACTTTACTTATAATTATCAGGTTAGGAGGAAACCCTAACAAAACCCTAGGTCAGAGACAACTAATAACCATACAATTGCATGGAAACTATCTAAAGCTTTAAAAGCCCATGTAGTTCATACCTTAGCTTGATCTTGCTTCTTCTTTCTCTCTTCCTCTTCCTTCTTTCTCTCCCTTTTGCTCTTCCCCTCTCTACGTTCTCTCCCCAATTTGAGACCAATTTGGTCTTAAATAAAATTTTGAGTTAAGGCCATGTTTTGCCTTCAAATAAAACCCATTTTGGGTTATTTTCTTTATTCGTCTTTAACCCCATAATTCCTCTATTTTTTTACATTTCATTTTCAAGCATTTTAAACATTAACCCTAATCTTTCACTTTTATGACCAATAGGTCCTTTTTAACAAATTACAAGATTGCCCTCAGATCTTGTAAACTTCCTGCCCTGCTTTATTTTTCTGAAAATTCATATTCATCTTATAATATACCCTAAACAAGTCCGAAAACTGTTAGGGTATATTTCGGGGTGTTACACGACCTCAAATCCCTTATCGCAACTCATCCATGTCGCGACATCGATCTCTTGTCGCGACATCAACTTAAGTCTCTCGCAAATTTTGAACTCGGTGTCTTCTTATGTTTTGACATCAATCCCTTTTGTCGCGACATCACTTTATGCCTCGCAGTTTGAACTGGTAATGTTTATGTCGCGACATCAACTTTGTCGCGACATCACTTTATGCCTCGCAAGTTTCAATGATGGTCTCGATACATCAATCTCTCGGTCTCGACATCAATCCCTCGTCGCTACATCGCCTCAACTCGTAGCTTTCAACTTATGTGGTTCCCGGTAACGCTACACAATCACTTGTCGCGACATCGCCTCATATCTCTAGAGCTTAACCGGTAGCCTTTATGTCGCGACATCAATCCTCACGCTATTATCAACTCAAGGAACTGCAACCTTCAATTGAGAACGTCTTATGTCGCGACATTAATCTCTTGTCGGGACATCAACTTATGTCCCTGGTGGCTTCAACTGGTTGCTTTTGGCGTCGTGACATCAATCCTCTGTCGCGACAACCCTTTAAGTCTCCTCGTTAATCCTCACCGCGAACTCAGGATCCCCGCCGCGACCTGCATCAAATTTCCTTCAATTTTCTTGACGTCGCGACATCATAACTGGACTGTGCAATCCCAAAACTGCAACATTAGTTGACCGGCTGCTTTCATTTATGCCTTGCCATTTCCTGCACTTTTACTCCACCAATTTCTGCATTTTTCTTCTTTCTTTCACACTCCCTGTTAATAACAAATTGGTGAGTTTCTTCGATATTTGATATGAATTATCTTTCGTGATGAAAATCAAAAATGTAAAAATGGACTTAAAAAATAGATGACTTTAAGCTCATCAAACTCCCCTAACTTGAAATTCTATTTTGTCCTCAAGCAAAGTGAAAGAAAGAATTGTCATTCCAAACAAAAGGACATTTTTATGTTCTCGCTTGGCAAAGAGTAGCCAACTTGATTGAAATACAAAGAATGCATTGTTTTGGGCTTACATCTATTTCAAGTCTAGCTCATGTTAGTTTTTAATCTTAAAGTATACAAAACTAAACTTGAAATTATTTTTACAAACAACATAATCTCATTAGATCCTCGTTGAATAATAAATTATTTTCCTTTCTCATCTTCATAATGAGTCACTTAACTCCTAAAGTCCTTCACATAGCTTTGATTGTTTCTATATTTTCCAAATTCCATAGTTTGTTGTTTATATTGATTCCACTAATGTAGGTAATTCCAAATTTTCAAGACTTAACTGTGTCTTTTGGGCTTATATTGTTAGTCAAAATGGCAGATGAAGAATTTTGTGTTAAGATTACCATACCTTCCTTTTCACCACGTGATCGCCTCTTTTCTCCTTGTAGTTTCGGACAAACTCCAAACATCATGTTCGGGATACCACATTGATTTTCTTCTTCTATCTTAACTCGTATGTCTCTACTCTCATTCACAGTTCAATTTGGGGAATTTTTCTTTTTCTATCGCCATTCAGGGATAGTGCAATGTTTTACCTTTTTAGGCTTTCTAACACTCTTAGCTTAACTGGGGTTAGTAGTTCCCACACTCGTATATATTAGGTACTAGGTGTTGAAACACCCTAAGAACTTAATTGTTCAAGAGAGTTAGCCACAAGATAAAACTAACTCCTATGTTTTCTTTCTATCGTATTTTCTCGCTTTTGCCTTTTTCTTTCCTTCCCTTTTTCTATATTTTTCTCCTTGAGTTCCTCAAAACATATACCCCCTAAACTTCGCTCTTCTTCCTCCTTGAATTCCTGGTAATCATAGGTTCTTACTGAAGGATTGATTTTTAGGATGGGTCAGGTTTCCATTGGCTTATTTTTCAAGAATGTTTGTTCGGGCTCTTTCACTTGAACTAAGGTATATGCATCAAAGATATGAATCTGGGTGGCTAGAATGGCTCAAACTATCCAAGAATGGCCTCGTGACACCTCGTCACCGTATCACCTAGGATTTCGCCCTCACTAATAATCTAACAAATTCTAGAATTTGGATTGAATAGTTGTGGTTAACCATAAGGATTTCCTTGACTCATTTTTGTTGATGAGTAGTTAATTTAATTGATATTCAACAGGTTCCTTGACTTACTGTTTGTACCACAAACTCAAAAATATGTTTTGTTCCTTCTATTGTACTACCTTCCTTTATTCTGGACTTATCAGTTAGACTTAAGTCACTTTTGCACTTTGTGTTTCAATCAAACTGTATTCATTTGGCTCTTAATCTACATTTTGTCTGTATTTCAGCTTATTCCTAATCTAACTGCTTCATTCAATTTAGCTTATTACATCTCTGCAGTTTTTATTCTTGAACTAATTCCTACTTTTATTTTCCCAACTATACATCCACAAAGCAACACAAAATTTAACAAACCAAAGTAACACAATAATTCAATTCAAATTTATCATTTTATTTTTGATTCAATTGCAAATGTTGGATACAACTGTATGGGCTTTGGAGAATAAGGAAGATCAGCTTAGGAAGAAGTCTATCTTTTTCTTTTGGAAGAGGTAGCAAAGATATTAGGGGGATCCAAAGAGTAAATCTTAAATGAAATGGAATGCAGGGAATTTCATTTCCTTCTTTCCTTTCTCTTCTTAGTTTCCTCTCAACTTCGTTTCTTCAATGAAGATCCTATCGAGAGATCAACCTTCTCGCTTAGCCCACTTTGTCTCTTCCCTAAGCCATTCATTGTATTTTCCATTTCACTATTACTTCCAAAAAATTTGGAAAGATCATGGTTAATCGATCAAAATTTTCTAGCCATTCTTTCCATTCGTAGGGATTCAACATCCTTTGCTTTTTGTCTCTATCATCCATGATCTCAAAATCTTTTGTAGAGACTTCAGGCGTAAATTTGAATCCTTTGATTTGTTCTCCCAATTTGGCTTCCTGTTCTACCTCCTTTTTCTTCATGATGGTGAGGAGCTGAGAATCACGCTCAAACTGATTGTTATAAAAAGATTCATGACTTACTGAAGTTTCAAAGACGCGATCTCTTTCCTTCATTTCTTTCTCAAGTCCTCTCTTTGTCAAGAACCTCTTTCATCCGTTTCTTCTCTTCTTTTCAGCTCTTCTTCCCATTGCTGATCTCTTCTTTTTAACTCTTTCATAGACTTTCCCTGAATTCTTGTTGCAAATTCCACTCTTTTTCCCTTTCTTCCATCTTCTTCTGGATGGCATTCAGGACCTCCATTATTGAATCGTTCCTCGTGCTCCCCCGAGCCCCGCTTCGAATGTTCCTCGTTTGCATAGGGGGAGAACTAGCTAAGGATGGAGGAATCTAAGGGGCTTTTTCATCCTGCCCTTCATCAGTTCGCAAATGTGAAAGGTTATTTTCGTGGAGGAGTTTCGGGTTCTCCTCTTCTTGGCTCTCAAGCACTGAGCTTCTTCTCTTGCTCTCAATCAACACCCCCTTTTCGCTTGGCTCGGGTCCCTTGCTCACCCGTCGCAGGGAGTGGTGATGTCATAAGGACTTCTTCTTCTGTTTCCCAAACTCCCTTCACCCCAGCCTTTAAACATAAAACAGCTTATTGCTCGCTCGCGCAGGATTCACTTCCTTATTTCCTTCCATGGTACTCGCCATTATAGAATTTTCTAATTATTGTTCCTACATTAATCTTGTACTTTTCGTAATAGTACTAGAGCATAATTGCTTCCTCGCTTCACTCCGTGCACACACATGCCTGTTGGGACCAAAACAGAGGCCAAGAAATAATCCATACCTTAAATTTCTCCTAATGAGGCTTCCCCCTCACTGTGGTTTTTGGTCCCTCCTTCCCTCATTCGCTTGTGCTTCCGTCAAAGTGAGCTTTTTTGGCAATCTTCTCAAAATTTGGGTTTTCCAAGAGCTAACTTGGACCCATGCTTGTGCCCTGCCATTCAGGCTTCGCGAATGGCCTTGCCCCATATGGTACGATAGCCCTCTAACGAACACAAGAAGTCATGCTTCCATTACCGGGATTTAATAAAATTCTTTCACCACTCCGGGCCAAAGCAGAAATTCTCGACTTTTGATGTGCATAAAGCTTCCAATATCTTTGTTCAATCATCTCCTTGAAAGGGGTAATAGCTCTGAATCTTCTTTCGCTACGAACCCTTGTTGGCATACGGCTTCTTCCATGGAATAGTTTCTCTTACACAAAATCTTCTACTTCTTCTTCTCTTACTCTTCCCTTTCCTCATTCGTTCTTTCTTGAAACTCGCCTCGGTGCCTCCGGTGCTTCGCGGGCATCTCTTCCAATCCGCTTCTCGTCTGATTTCTTCTTCTCGGTCGCACATATTCCTCCATGATCTCTCCTGTGTTGGGGTGGACAAGGCTCGAGGTTTCAAACCCATTTGAAACTGGAAGGGAAGTTTTCAAGATTTCGAGAGCTGGGTTTTCTGGAATTCCAGAATCGAAGGAAGGGAGGATGAACAGCTTCGAAAGTGGAGCTATGGGAAGAAGTTCTCCAACAATTTCTGCAATCTGAACTGCTTTGTGGGCTAATTATTGTTTTATTAAATTCGCATGTCGCGACTTCAATGCCAAGTTGAAATTATATGATGTCATTAAAATTAAGGAAAAATTTAAACTGCCCAACTGGCAAATTTCCAATTATGTCGCGACATAAAATTGCTTGTCGCGACATAATCAACCTTTGGTGGGACAAGTCGTCCCTTGGCTACGACAGCAATTCACTCTCTACAAGATATGATGTCGCAACAACTCCCTCTGAGGAATTGTTCTTGTCGCGACTGCCTTTTCTTTTCACACATCGACCGATTCACGACATCAATCTTTGTCACGAACTAGTCAGTATTTGCCTTAAATTTAATGAACAGAGAGCCTTTCATTCTTTATCAACTCTCAAATCCTCAGCATCAAATAAATCAATTTCACACAGCAGTTCATACATGTATTCAATTCACTTTTCACAGAATTTGTATAGGGAAAAGAATGCTTCCCTTTTTCCTGTAACTCCTTCCTGTGAATTGCCGGAGTCACCCCGACTGTTCTTCTCTCATTTCCTCGCATTTTTGCACACAAGCACTCGCAACATTTACTAAAGGATTTAATTACACTAAAATTACTTCTAGATTTCCAACTGGGGCCAATTATATAAAAATAAAACTTTAGAGAAAAGAAATCAAAGTGAATTCTAAATAAAATTCAAAATCAGAAATTGAAAGTCTTTATGGGTTGCCTCCCATCACCGCTTCGCCTGAGTCCCAGTCATCGGACTCATTGCTTTGGTTCTTCTTCTTCTAGATACCCGCCTGAGCTCTTCCATTACTTCCTCCCCGCTAGATGCTTCGCCTTTGTCCATCGGGACTTTGAATTTTTCTCCAGTATCATTCCTAATGTCACGCCTCCATATGTATCGCTTGACACCACTATGCATGGCCCACTCCATTCGATTTCAACTTTCCCGGGAACAATTTCGCCTAGAATTAAACAAAGAGAACCCGTTCCCCCGTCTCCGAACTCTTCCTCGTGGATCCTCGATCATGCCATTTCTTTGTCTTATCCGTAGATTCTATTGTGGTCATGGTATTTACTCAATTCTTCCAGCCCGACAGCTTGGAGTAATCTCTCTTCCCTTGCAGGTTTAAAATCAAGTTCAACTTCGATGGCCAACACATTGCCTCAGATTCCAATTCCGTAGGTGACATGGTTTTGCCAAAACAATTCGACATTCCAATGGGAGTTTTGTATGCATTCCTCAGAAGCCCAAAGTGCATCATCAAGTTTGGAAGACTAACCCTTCCCGCTGAGCCTACAGTCTTTTCTACATTCTTTTAATCTCCCCTGCCGAATTTCGTCATTCATCGGCCTTAACGAGCAAGCTCGTATCATTACACGCCGATCCCATACCGCCAAGGCAGAATATTTTGCTTGCAGAAATTGGCTCCCCATCACACGATAAGCTCGAGTTGTTCCAAATCTACTCAAAATATTTTTTCGCAAAGCGTTCTCAACCAGATAGCATCATTCCTTGGATAAGCCACTGCTTCCACCCATTTGGAACATAATCAATCAAGTAGCAAGATGTACAGGTTCCCCAATGATTTATGGGAATGGTCCCATAAAAATCTATTCCCCATACATCAAAGATTTGCACCACCATTATACTCTCTTAGGGGCATTTCATTTCTCGTCGCGATATTTTCCAATCTTTTGGCATCTATCACACAATTTAACCCACTCAACATAATCTCTAAAGATAGTGGGCCAATAAAATCCAGATTGGAGTATCTTATGAGTTGTTCTTTCTCCTGAAAAATGCCCCCCATATGGTGATGCATGGCATTCACTCAGAATTTTGCCTTGTTCATTTTCTAGCACACATCTTCTTATTATCATGTCAGCACCTCTTTTAAATAATAGTGGATCATCCCAACACACTCGTCGCCTGTGCTTCCCTCTTCTATCAGCTGAATTCCTCAAGGAACTACTTCTACAAGCTAAATAATTCACAATATCAAAGATACCATGGAAGCTGAAAGAAACTTTAAACAATTTGCCTATCCGGGCTCTGCTAATATTACCTTCTTCTTCAAAGATTGCTTCTTTCTACTCTTGACAAGTGATCAGCTATCACATTGTCACACCCCTCTTTATCCTTGATCTCCAAGTCAAACTCTTGCAATATCAGCACCCACCTTATCAATCTTGCTTAGCTTCCATCTTTGACATCAGTACTTCTATCACGTACGATCGTATGAATAATACGGGATCCCAAAATGTATTGCCTGAATTTTTCACAAGCAAATACTATGGCTAGCATCTCTTTTCAGTTGTTGAGTAATTTTCTCAGGCTTCATCAAGGTTCTAATAAAGATAGTATATGGTCCTAAATATTTTCCTTTCGCTCTGTGATGTTCCCATTGCAAAATCACCGCATCACACCTTATTTCAAATCCTCGATCCTATCTCCGTGCGTGCCCATTATAGGTGCTTGAACAAATTTGATCTTGATTTCTTCAAAAGCAAATTTCTGCGTGAGTCATCAAAATTAAAACTCGTGGTCTTCTCCAATAACTGCGATAAATGGCTATTCGAGAAGTCTTCATGAATCTCCTATAAAAATCTAGCATGCCCCCAAGAAGCTTCTTACTCCTTTTACCGTGGTAGGTGGTGCAAGAGTTTGATAATGGATACCTTGGATTGGTCTACTTCCAAATTCAAAGAGCATAAATTTTATGCCTAAGAACAATACCTTCTCGTTACCATAAATGGCATTTTTCCCAATCTCGCTAGTCAGCTTGTCTCTGCATCTCGGGGCTAATCGCTTCCGTGTTCTTCAAACACCGATCAAACCGGATCCATACACGCTGAAGTCATCCATAAAAATCTCCATAACTTCTTCCACCAAATCCAAGAATATTAACATCATACACCGAATGTAGTGAGCATTACACGTACCCCCAAATGGCATCCTTCTAAAGGCAAAGGTACCATGTGGGCATGTGAATGTAGTCTTCGTCCTCGTGCAATAGCAACTGGACAGATTCGAATACCCATCAAGAAACAAAAATGAGGGTGTCTCGCTTAATCATTCCAACATCCGATCAATGAAGTGGCAAATGGAAGGATCTTTTCCGTGGTCGGTTCGCCTTCTCGTAATCAATACATACCTCCATCCCGTCACCGTTTTGGCTGAATTAATTCATTTTTCATCACAGATCACAAGAACTCCACCCTTCTTGGAACTAAGTAATGACTGGCTAACTCCAAGGACTATCCGAAATCGCATAGATAAAAACCGCATCTCGCACCTGGAAGTAATTCCTTCCCGACTACTTCCTTCATCACCTGGATTCGCCTCCTTTGATGTTCTACATGGCTTTCAATTTTCTAGCAGAATCTTTCAGGTATGCAAATTGACGGATCGGGCACTTTCAACTCTTCAATGGACCAAGCTATAGACTCTTTATGCTTCTTTAAGATTTTCAGCAACCTTTGTTCCTCAACATCACTGAGTTTAGCGTAGATAATCACCGGTTTTCTCTTTCGTGATTCTAAGTAAGCATAATTTCAAATGACTTGGCAACTCTTTCAAAACTACCTCTTCACCGGGTTTCGATGAATTTCCCTTTACATTATTTTCCCCTTGTCATTTCTCTGCTTTGCTTCGTGCTCAACACGCTTTCTATAGAATGAAAAACTGCCAGATGACAATCGCAGGTAGTCATCTTCAATATACTCGGGAATTTATCTCTTTTCATTGATAAAATATGGAGCATTACAATCATTGTGAACATCAGAGCTGCAGTATGTAGACATCATCAACTACATTGCAATTTTCTCCTCGTCTATGTCTATATTATGCATGCTTTGATCAAGTCGGTGCGCCAGCTCTCTCCAACCCTCAAGGTAAGAACTCCTTTCATGTGTCGATCGCTGCAGCCCCAAGAGCTAGGAATGGTCTCCCAATAGCAGGGTATCGTGTGAATCTTCCTCCATGTTCGTAATGATGAAGTCTACTGAAAAAACAAATTTCCAACAAGAACTGAAGACATCTTCCAAGACTCCTTCAGTTTTACCATCGACCGTCTCGCCATTTGAAGAGTAATAGTGGTGGGAATAAACTCCCCAAACTTAGTTGCTCGGGCAAATGCAAAGAGGCATCAAGTTTATACTAAATTCTCCCGAGTCACGAGCTTTCGAATTCAACTCCTCCATTGATGCAAGGAATTGTAAAACTCCCTGGATCTTTCTTCTTTTCTGGCAATTCTTTCTTTATCACAGCACTGCAAGTAGCAGTGAGATTCACAATCCCTTCTTCTATTATTCATCTTTCTTTCTTGCTCAAGATGTCCTTCAGAATTTTGCATAGAGTGCATCCTGAGTCACCATCAGAAAAGCGGCATACTGACCCTAAATTTCTTCGAAAGGTTTTCAAAAAACCTTGCAACCGCTCCTCTATCTTGATTGGCAGCTTCTCGTGGAAATGGACTGTGTCTAGAGCCTTGATATCCTTCCCGCCCACTCCTTCTTTCTTTTCTCCAAAGGCTTCTTCCTTTTCTAGCTTTCTTTCTTCTCTTTTTTTTACTGGCCGTCATTTTTTCTTTCTCATTTGTTCTAACTCCTTCCCACTTAAGCCGCATGCCCATGCAAATTCTTGATTCTTCTTTGTGTCACTTGGGAAGGCATCTTCCTCCGGGGCTTTGCAGGTTAGTGGCCACTCTCCCTACTTCAGGTTTCCTGTGTTCTTCAGTGATGTATCAAGTGGTGTTCAAAAATTTGACAATTGGTAGCATTTGCTTCCCACTCCCGCAAACTTTGCTCATGGAGGTTCAACAAATCTTCTTATTATCCCCATGAATCAAGATCCGTTTCTTCAAAAGATCAATTCCTCTCGAATTTCGAGTATTCATTTCTCGTTTCATTTCGTCGCCGGAACTCAAAGGGCCGTTGATAACCCCGTGGAGTGGTTCTCATTCCATGCCTCAGCCTCGTGGAAGCCCTCCACCATACGAAATTCCTCGCCGGTTCCTCGTCGGGAGATAATGTGTCAAGGTGTTAGTATTGGGTTTGAAATGGTAGTTTCTCGTTCACCTGCATACTTTAACCTCTTCAAGATCATAGAATTGTTCTTCAAGAGCTCTCTCAAAGACTTCCCTTTAGTAACTCTCTTTCAATCGCTCCCTATCCGCGGCGCAGGCGTCTTCCTTTCGCTTGTCCATCCCGTGCATAATGGCATCCAACTTGGCCTCCATGGTCGCCATCTCGCTTAGCTCCATGATCCCCTTCCTCTCAAGAGCGCCTCTCTCTTGAAATCTGTAAGGAGTTTTCATATTGCATTTGTATTTCAGTCTTCAATCACTTCCTTTCGCTTCTTCAAGACTTTTTTCGTCAATGCTCCACAACATGAAGCATCAATGATCCTCTTGATATATCATTCAAGGCATGATATACAATGTCCATCCGGGAGTCTTCGGGGATCTATCCCATGCATCGACATCTTCTCAAAGAACCGCTTGAATCTTCCCAAGCTACATACAGGCTTTCATCTTCCCCCTGCTGAAACACAATGTTTTCCCTCCTTCTCTCTGAGGTGAGGGCTGGGGGGAAGAATCTACCTAAGTAGGCCTCTACTAACTCCTCCCAAGTATCAATATAACCATACGGTAAAGGTTCATACCATTAGTCACGTGATTCTTAGAGAGAATGGGAATAAATGCGCTTTGATGACTTCCTCGGTCTCACCCCATTCAACTTCATCAGATATTAAATCATCCCGAGAAATCTTCCTGTGTGCTCGCTGGGGTCCCAAGTGGGATGACCAAGAAACTAATGTCGCTGACCATTGTAATCAAGTGGCCGGGTTTGGGTTCAAAATTATTTGCATCAATAGCCGGGTCGCCTGATCGCAGAAAGTACTGCCTTGAATAATTGGTCCCGTAAGTCCTCCATCAGACGTTGATCGGAGGTCTTCTAAATCGCCGTCTCATTGGCCCCCGCCCGATCCTCGTCTTCATCCCCGCTCATGGTGAGTTTTCCGCCTTCTTTATCTTTCTCGCTTTCCGAAAGTGTTCTCTAATTCGTGCTCGCCGGAATTAGATCGCTGTTATGTTTCCTTGCATTGTACTCTTGTCCTCAAATCAAAACACACACTAACATTAATAGATTAGTTTCGGGTCTACCAAAATATTTTCTTCAATATATTGTTAAAGGTTAGTGGTATTAAAATAACCATCGCTGAAAGCTATTTTTGTTCTTTTTCTTCAAAATGTCCAAATTAGTATTTCCTTCTTTCGTCTGAATATTGATTTACTAAATTCTTTCGATCCAAGAATCGCGCCTATAAAAACTTGTTGAGACCAAAACATGTACACAAGTTTATTGCACAATTACCAAAAGACTATTATCTAATCCCCGGCAACGGCGCCATAAAACTTGTTGAGACCAAAACATGTACACAAGTTTATTGCACAATTACCAAAATACTATTATCTAATCTCCGGCAACGGCGCCATAAAACTTGTTGATCGAACCAAAACACATGTACAAATTTATGACCCAATTAACCAAAGGATTGTTATCTAATCCCTGGCAAACTGAACCATAAAACTTGTTATCCTTCTACTATGCAGACCAAAAATCTCCTAGAGTAAATCATTTTCAATTTTGGTTTTGGCCTTATATTTTTCAAGTGCACAGGTCGACAAGTAATAAAATGGATATAAGTCCATATATCGATCCCACAAAGATTCAAGAATTTAGATCAACTACCCTCGCTACTCAAACTCCATACTATTCGACAATAACATGATTGCGGATCCAGCCTTGAGAAGTCAGAAATGTACAAGTATAAGGAAAAAGAATGAACAATCAATTAAACTGGAATATAAAGAATAAAGAATAATGAATAGTTAAGAAAATAAATGGACACTGAATAGTGATCTGTAGGACACACATCAAGAACACCGCTATTGTGAAGTATCAACTCAGAGTTAATCGAATAAATCATGGTGTATTTCGTAGTTTTAAAATCATCCAAGGCGTTTAAGAGTGCAAATCTGGACCCTCCACACTCCACAGCTTCATTATCTAATTTTCCCGATTCTTTCAAGACAAAGGGAATTAGATAACTACTTTTTAATAGTGGATTTCCTTAATCCGGCATTTTTCTTTGCAATACTTCATACCCAATTGTGGACTCAAACCTTAGCTCCTGCCACCTGGCCACAAGGATATACAACTCTGACATTTTCCTCAAAATTAGAATAGATCACCCTCTCCGAATAGGATCCCGCCAACACCGGATCGGATTCACTATTCGACCGAGGTGAACTCCCCGCTTGTTTAAATTGATAACTCCTACAACTCTTTCTTGATTTCAAGCGAGAAGAGGATTTATCTAAATAAACTTACAGCTTCATTAGATTCTAATAGTGTTAATATACCTTTCAAGGAAATGTTCATAACTCTCGTGAATGCCTTCTTTTCAGGTCACTCAGGACTTCCTTGAAATCGAGCTATGAAACAAATCTTAAACGTATAAGAAACTCCGATATTCAGATCAAAAAAACATTAAATCCATAACCAGAAGTAAATTCATAAACTCGGAATTCACAAGTCGGAAACAACTAAGGCAGTGGAAGATAAATTTCCGACGATAGTATTCACTTAATGGAAGCAGTTTCTCACCATCGACCATACACTACAAAGATTCTCCGATCATAAGAACAACTGCAATTTGAACCTGAAAAGTCGAATTCCGTAAATTTGTCTTAACTTCAAACATTCCGTAGTAATTTGAAAAGAATGAATTCGTGATTCGGCCTTCTCGCTCAAAACGATAACATCTCGCATCCGTAAAAAACAAACAAAATAAAGAAGAAAAAATGAAAATAATCTAATCCATAACGACGGAAATAGAAGAAGAAAATAAAGAAAAGAAAAGAAAAGAAAAATAAAGTGAGTTTCCTTGGCCACTCCGCATCTTCATTCCCGCTCGCTCCGACCTACCTTTCCCTCCCCGGGTAGTAGCCGCTTATTTACAGGAAAGTTTCAAATAGTCTCTAATTCCAATGCATTCTTTTGTGGATTTCCAAGTGGACTGGCCCATGTTACTGTTCATGTCGCGACCTCAAATCCCTTTGTCGCTGATCATCCATGTAGCGATTATCGATCTCTGTCGCGACATCAACTTAAGTCTCGCACTCGAACTGGTGTCTTCTACGTCGCGACATCAATCCCTTGTCGCGCATCACTTTATTCCTCCTCGCGTTTGAACTCGGGTGTTCTTTATGTCGCGACATCAACTTTGCCCAGCGACATCACTTTATGCCTCTCGCAAGTTTCACCGATGGTTCCCTGATGTCGCGACATCAATCTCTTGTTGCGACATCAATCCCTTGTCGCGACATCAGCTCAACTCTTTGTAGCTTTCAACTTATGGTTCCTGAGGTCGCGACATCAGCTCATATCTCTGGAGCTTTGAACTGGTGTCTTCTTATGTCGCGACATCACTTCCTTGTCGCGACATCAACTCAAGGAACTGCAACCTTCACCGAAAGACGCCTTATGTCGCCACATTAACTTCGTCAGCGACATCAACTTATGTCCCTGGTGGCTTCAACTGGTTGCTTTTGGCGTCGCGACATCAATCCTCTGTCGCGACAACAGCCTTAAGTCTCTGGTTAATCCTCAGCTGCTTAACTTGTGATCCCTGTCGCGACCTGCATCAAATTTCCTTCAATTTTCTTGACGTCGCGACATCATAACTGGACTGTGCAATCCCAAAACTGCAACATTAGTTAACCAACTGCTTTCATTTCTGACTTGCCATTTCCTGCACTTTTACTCCACCAATTTTTGCATTTTTCTATTGCTTTTTCTTCTTTCTTTCACACTTCGTTAATAAAAATTGTGAGTTTCTTCATATTTCTTAAGATATTAATTATTCCTTCGACATGAAAATCAAACAATAAAATGACTAAAAAATAGATGACTTTTAAGCTCATCAACAAATCTAGGAAGAAAAAATAAAGAAGTTGTGTCAATAATTAATGCTGGTTGGAAGAGTCTCAAGGTTCCTACAATTGCTCAATGACAACAACTCAAGACCTTTTAGATGTTTAATTGATGATGGCAACTCTTTCATACTCATTCCATCTAAATAAAGGTATTCTAAATGTTCCATATCCTCTGTGAACTCCAAAAAATCCTCAAGATTTGAACAATCACTAAGACAACAAGATTTTAAGGTGTTCAACTTATAAATGCTGCTTGGAAGACTTGTCAAGTTTTTGCAG
This sequence comes from Tetrastigma voinierianum, assembly GCA_016808115.1. Taxonomy (NCBI): domain Eukaryota; kingdom Viridiplantae; phylum Streptophyta; class Magnoliopsida; order Vitales; family Vitaceae; genus Tetrastigma; species Tetrastigma voinierianum. The sequence goes on from JAEQBH010006778.1 coordinate 52,496, forward strand.
CCTTGTAAATTTAATAGTTGAAGCTCAGTGAGATGACCTATTGAGTAAGGTAATTCTTTAATAGCATTGTTGCCTACACGAAGGTATGTAAGTCTTGTGAGATGACCTATTGAGTTGGGTAATTCTTTAATAACACAATTTTCTACAAAAAGGTCCTCAAGTCCTGTGAGATGATGTATTGAGTTTGGTAATTCTTTAATAGCAGTCCCACTTGCATAAAGATAAACGAGCCTCGCCATATTCCTTTGAAACTCGGGAAGCTTCTCCAAATTTGAGCAATTCATGAGAGAGAGAAATTCAAGAGCTCCTAAGGACCCAATAATGTTCGGGAGTTCCTTAATGGGAGTTGAATCTAAAGAAAGATTCTTTAAGCATTTCATATTCCCATGGATCTCTGGAAATATCTCAAAGTTTGAACAATTTGAGAGTTCAAGAGTTTCAAGGGATTCCAAAGATCCGATGCTGTTTGGAAGTTCTTTAATACCACTCTCAAATAAATTAAGGGTCCTTAAATGATTCATATTCGCAAAGATATCTGGGAATTTCTCAAACTGTGAACAATATGAAAGATCAAGAATTTCAAGAGACATTAAGGACCCAATAATGCTTGGGAGTTCTTTGATTCTACTCCCACTAAAATTAAGCACCTTAAGAAATTCCATCTTAGGAAATGCATCAACGGATGAATGAAACTGATAAAAACTTCTGCAACCTCCAAGATTCAGTTTCACTAAATTTGGCATGCTTGATAATTTTGGAATTTTCATGAGTTTTGAGTCATTTAGATTATCGAGTTCAAATTTTCAAGGCATCAAGAATAAGATATATATATATATATATATATATATATGTATTTTTTAAATCAGAAACTTGCATGAACTTGAAAATTAGTAAAAGAAAAAAGCAATTAAATAATGATTTATACCTTATCCCCTTCCCTAAGTTCTTTTTGTTGCTCAACTTCAACACTATGGCAAGGTTTTTTCCATGAAAATTTGAAGGCAAAAACTCCAAACCTTCCCAATGAAGATATCTTAAATTCGGGGGAAACTCAAAGTCTATTGGAAGACGAATTTTATCCTTCTTTCTTGCTAGACTATGATGATCGTTGTAATAGACTTTGAGCAACCTAAGTTTCTTCATCTTGGAAAATATATTTTTTGTCTTGCCAAACACTTCTGAAGTGAACTGCATTTCTTTTGATCTAGACAAGTCTAGAGATATGGTTTCGGTATTTTTCATCTGGAAAACAAGAATAAGGAATAAGAGAAACAAAACAATTGATGGCTGAAAATGCATTTTAAGTGACTAAGTAACTAACTTGCATTTAACTTGACCTTTTTTGCTGAAAATGCATTATCAATATGATTTGGATCCCACAATCTACTCCATTTGCTTGGGTCCTAGGACATTCTTCACGAACAATTGTCCAACCCATATGTTGTATCAAGTCATGCATTTGTATCTTCTCGTCTACAATAGTTATTAGGCACCTATTATGAAGAACTGATATGCCACATGTTGCATATAAATTGCAGCTATCTAATATTCTCAACACAAAATCTTTGTCAGCCCCTTGAAAAAAACAAGCAATGTCTAGAAAAACTTCTTTTTCAAAATGATCAAGCCTGTCAAAGCATACTCTAAATAGGTCATTAATTTCCTTCTTAGGGCCTTTTTTCAATTTATCCAGTTCACTTTTCCATTCATCTATTGTCTTGCCACAAAGAGAAGAACCCAAAACTTTAAGGGCTAAAGGATGGCCTTGAGCATAATTTACCATGCCGTTTGAGAGGTTTACATAATCTTCTTTAGGCACATTTTGTTTAAAGGCATGGCAACTAAAGAGTTCAATAGCTCTATCACATAATGATTTAGTTTCATATAATAAATAATTTACTTCATCGTATGATGCATTTAGCTTCATTACATATGTAGCAAATGTTTATCTCTAGTAGTAATAATGATCCTACTTCTTGGAGCAAACCAAATACAACTTTTAATCAGTGACTGAACTTGGTCCCCGTGGTCCACAATATCAATAACAATAAGAAATTTTTCTGAGTTAAATCTATCCTTTATCATATCTACCCCATCACTAATATTATTCAATTCTAATTTTGCATTCCCTTGAATATCACGAAGAAGTTCTTGTAGTAATCGAAGTCTATCATTGTGATATTTAGATCTACTTTTGACATCTTCAAGAAAACTACCACCATTAAAGTGACATAAGAGATCATTATAAACCATCTTAGCGATGGTAGTTTTACCAACTCCACCAATTCCAGAGATCCCAACCACACGAATGTCATCCATACGAATTTGTAGTAATGGTTTTAGTTCTTTCAAACGAAACTTCATTCCAACTATATGCTCCTCAATAGGTAAAAGTTTAGGTTTCAATCTTTTAAGGATGAAGTCGATAATTTCTGCAATAGGCTTTGATTCATACCTACCAATAGTAAAACACAAGGAAACATGTGGTGAATAATGGTAAGTTGATAAATATGATAAATATGAAGTAAATTTCATATACTTAACTTTATCTACACAACTAAATCATGGGCATAAAGAAAGTGACATTTATTAAATTACATGTCTAATTAAGTAACATTTCAATAATGTAGTATCAAGCATAAATGGGAAAGAGGGAAACAGGTAAAGCAGAGAGATAATGTATGGCTTGTGTTAGCTTTGCTATTCAATGTTTGAAAGGTTATATACTAAAGTTAATATCTCTAGAATAGTATTACCTATACATGATGATAATGCCAATCTGCTAGCAGTACCTGATTGAGGTTCCTAATCTAGTAGAGTTTTTTTTTCTTTTTTAAAATTTAATTAGAGTAGTACTTACCATTCTCTATGGTCATGACACTATTTCACTGTTTATTTTATCATGCTAATAAATTGCACCTGATTCACTTTTAAGTCTATTTGACTCTACATTATTCCGCTCTATAATGATATCGTCATTTTTCCAAAAAGGGGGATAGTACAACGACAAGGAAAATTTCTACGGTACGGTGGTTGATAAAAAAAAATTAAGCATGATATTCAAACTGAAGCAATATATTGTCAAAGTAGACCCATTAATATATAAAATTCCAATTCCTTGATTATCTAGGATATATACCAATCCGTTTACACATAATGTGAACAACAAGGTCAATGTTAAAGGTTAAGTGTCCCTACATTCTAAGATATAGAAAAATGCATAATGTTGTGGCATGTGACTCGTATTGAGACTAAAAAGGTTGGGCAAATGCTCGAGCGAAGCAAAGCATAGTGAGGGTATTTGCTTTTTATGCATATCCTTTTTTGTTAGGGAATGAAATAATAGGCTGTAGGTGCAAGGGCGAAGCCCATGCAAGATAAGACGCATGCTTAAGGTGATAGCGCATTTTTGTAATTTTGGCCATATTCTAGGAAATTATAAATACCTCCTATGTAACCCTATTTCCAATGATAAGAAAAGTTTGGGCTGTTCTGCTCTCATGGAAATACTACACTACGAACCATGTAAAATATGTGTATTCTTCTGCCTTTTTCTTAATTTTGATTTTATTACTCATTATCAGAAGAATCACAACACATGTAATCACGAAAGCAATAATTTATCACACAAAAATCAAATATTTAAAGAAATATATGAATTAAACAAAATGGAATATAAATAACTCCTTAAAAACAAGGAAGAGAGATATGTTCAACACTAAAAAAAGGGGAGATAAACCCCAGATGGCATGGGGAACTGTATGAAAATTTTTATAACGAGTAGTATTCATGAGAACTCCTAGAAGAGCATCAACCTAATGTGAGCTCAAAATCTTGCTTATAATCATAATTTCTCTAAATGCAAGGACAACACGTACCAAACATACTGTTAGCTATTACGAGGACAAATATATAGTTTCGGTTCAGAAAAATTTGAGAAAAAATGCAAAGAAAAGAAAGAGAGAGGAAAAGTATAAGAAAATAAATAAATAAATAAATAAAGAATTAAATCTAATATATAATTTATATTTGCTACTTCAACCAAATTTATTATTTTAGTTCATCAATATAAATATCAAATTCAATAAAAAATATGTAAGTCGCTAATTTATTTTATATATAATTTTCTTTTGAGATTTTTCATTAGACAAAACTAAATATAAGAAAATCATTTTCTTCCTATTTTTTTCTTTCCTTATTAATTTTCAAAAACCAAACATAACCTATAACTTTTTCAAAGCTGTAAATGAGTGGTGACTAGTAGCGAATTTAAAGAATTCCAAATTCAGATGCTCACAAATTAGTAAAATCAAAGTGTAAAGGAAGTTGAAATTACTCATTATCCTTGATCACATGCCAGCCTCCTATATTGGTTGCTTCAGCCATGGCAGCCCTCCATCTTTGCACCTTCTCTTCGCCTACAGTAGTTTCATGTTTGGCAAATGCTCTTCCAAAACTCCTTGTTTGTTTTCGCACATCAGAAGGATCCACATGGTAGAAAACTGGCAGGACTATTTGACCCTTTTCTTTTCTGCGCTCCATGATCTTTGTAAGCTCATCCAAACACCATTTGGAATCAGCATACCTTTACGAGAAAACAATAATGGAAAATCTGGATCTTTCAATGATTCCCAGAAGTTCTTGTTCGATGTCCTCTCCTCTTTCAAGTTTGTGATCTCTGAAAGTGTGAATACCCCTCCCTTCCAAACTAACAAATAGATGATCCGTAAAACTGTAGCGGGTATCTTCCCCTCTAAAGCTCAAGAAAACATCGAAGCTCCGGTTACGGTTTGGAGCTGAAGAAGAAGAAGAAGCCATTTTTGGATAGGGTTTGTGGGAACTAAGAGGCTGCAAGAGAGTTGAGGATCGACTTGCAGAGTCGATACTAATGTGAATGAAGCAAGCAGGCATTACTACCAGTCAATAATAACAGCTCATCCACCATTCATGAGGCGTGGACATGGACGGCTGCCACTTCCTCTGCAAGTTGCCTTCCATTATTTTATATTGTTGTCATGATTATGCTTTGACGTTAATTATAATTGGGCGTGATTTAAAAAATATTTGATTAAAATGACAAAATATTTTATAAAAGGTTTAACAAATTTTGGGTATTACCATATGTGTTATGTATGACCTGGTACCTAAGGTTTACTAAGGTTTGTTGTATATCAAATTTTTTATCATCTTTATCAAATATCTTTGAAATTAGGATAATGCCTTGGTTTCATATTTTTCTCTTATTTTCAAAATAAATTGAAATATGAGGACTCATAACATGTTTCCCTTTTTCTTTCATTATTTTCTTTTTACTATTTATTATTAATCTTGACTATATCCCAAGTAGAAAGGTTTCTTTTCTAATATATGAGCATTTATGGTGACTCGTCCTTAAAATAAATTATATATTGAATTTAGAAGGATGAAACACTCATATTTTAGATGTATCCAACTTTAATGGCTAAATATTGGAATGTGTATATAGATCAATCAAAGGTGAACATCTTGTCACATAAGTATGGCAATTCATTTTGTTGTCAAATTTTTATTTGAATTTTTACTTTTATATAGATTTTTCTTTTTTTTTTTCTTTTTTTTTTTAAATAAAGTTTATTAATGCTCAAAGCAAATATCATCAAGTAGAGGAATAACATGAAAAGGTGGTTCATGCCACACCATGGGGCTAGAACAAGATAGCTTATCTAAAACATGAACTATCTCATTTGCTTGCCTCCTAACAAAATGGACACTAAATCCATCTTCATTGCTCAAAATGAAATTTCTCTCTAATTAGAGAGCCATACTCAGACCTATCCTTGTTTCTTGCTACTTAATTCGTGGCTACAGATTTTGCATCTGTTTCCACTCTAACATATTGAAATCCCAATTGTTTCACCCATGACAAAGCCTCTCTTACCCCTACTACCTCCCCTTCCGAACAGGCAAACAACCATCCACCCAAGAGGATTGGTCGAATAAGCGATCGTGGCTATAACATACTGACCATTCTGCAAGTTACCTTTAACTCATTCAAAAATAAAGCATCAACATTACAAGTAACAAAGGGACTTTGGGGCACATGTCACTTACAGCAGACTCTAGAAGCCAAAGCAATATCTTCTCTAACCTTACTATGAACTTGCAACCAATCATACAGAAAACCCAAAGCATGATGAACAAGGACTCTAGCACTTGAACGAGCATCCATCTAAACCACATCATTTCGCGTTCTCCATATTGCCCGTAACACCATAGCAAATCTTCCAAACTCTAATGCCTTTAAATTGGATAGTAAGGAGAATAAGATCTCCTGGAAACATTGAACTTGGAGTAGATAATACCATCTAGTTTTATCTCCTTCCAACACAATTGAGTAAAAGGACAAAGGATAAAGACATGAAATAAATTCTCAATAGCTAAGATACAAAGAACACAGTTACCTTGTAACACCCCGAAATATACCCTAGCAGTTTTCGGACTTGTTTAGGGTATATTATAAGCTAAATGGAAATTTTCGGAAATAAAATAGAGACCCGAAATGAATATTAGAGACAAGGGTAAGGTGGTAATTTACCACTTGAGGACCCAAAGGTAATAAAGCCAAATGATGGAATGCCAAAAATAGAAATTTAATAAGTTAGAGTGCAAATGGAAGAGAAATGGGGGACCAAGATGCAAAAATGAAAAGTTAAAAGCAAAAATGGATTTTTGTCTTGGCCAAACATGGCCTTAAGGGGAAGATCAAAATATCTTATATTTTGGTCTCCAAGAAGAGAAGAGCAGGAGAGAGGAGAGAAGAGAAAGGGAGGAGAGGAAGGAAGAAGAAGAAGGAAGAAGAAGAAGAGCAAGCAAAGCCAAATTAAGGTATGGAACTTGGGATTTTTGTATGGACCTATGAATTCTTGTATGAATTTCCATACAATTACATGATTAGTAGCTTGCCCCAAATTTAGGGTTTGTTAGGATGTCATCCTAACCAAAGTTTCTTGAATGTAGGGTTGAGTAAAACCCTAGGCCTTGTATAAGAGATGAATAGAAAGCATGTTTGAGTTAAATAGAGTTTATAAGAGGTGTATTGAAAGATAATTTGAGTAGAAAAGAGATTACAAGATACATAGTAAATGATTTTGAGGTGTATATGAAGTATTGGGTTGAATTGGGTATCAAAAATATGGAAAAAGGGGAGAAAATACACATTCTGGGCATTTTCGGGGGACATGTACCGGTACACCTTGAACATGTACCGGTACACCCTTCCAGAACTAAACATGTACCGGTACATGTGCAGACGTAATACCGGTACAGCCGTGCTCATTTTCCAGTTTCGACCAGTTTTGTATTTTTGGCACATGCTTGCTTTCATTTCTTATCCGATTTGAGTGATTCAAGTGTCCAATTAAAATAGACTTCAAGGAGAACCAAACATAAAGAAATAGGAATCGTCAAATTCTGGCTCTAAGTGGCCCAAAAACTCACTCAAAGTGGGGCCATATGCAAGCCAAATTCTGGTTTCAGTTTTGAACATAGAGTAGTCCGGGTTGTTTCGGACGTAACTTGAGTTTTGGTGCTCCGAATTGGGTGATTCCAATTGGAGAAGAACCCTTAGCACCTTAGATTTAAAAGAGTACAAAGAGATGGTGTCAAATATGAAGTTAAGACCCCAAAAAAATGAATAATACAAACTGTCCCTAGTGTAATCGGTAAATTGACTAGTTTAGCATGAAAATGCCATAACTTTAGTTTGGATGATCCGATTGGATTGATTCCAATTCCTAAGGAAAGTAAATTCCTAGAGGAATAAGAATATATGAATGAGATGTAATTTCATAGACATCATACCTTATAAGTATATGAAGTTCCATATGTGATAGGCATGAAACAAGGAAAATATAGAAAATGCAATATGTATAGATGTGTTTATGAAACATGAATAAGATATGATAGGATATGTCATAAGATATGATAGTCTAAAGTACACGAATGATAGGTACATATATGAATATATGAATGAGTAAAAGCTTACATGATGGAAATATAGAAAGTACATGAATAGCTAAATCATGATAGAAACGCATAAAGGATATGATGTATAAATGATATAAAGAGATATGAATATAGAAAGCTATATATGAATATATGAATACTAGAGTGCATAGATGCCTTCATGATATATGATAGGATTTACATATATGATACGAAGACAAAACTAAATGATGGAAAAAGATATGAACTATGAAAAGCAATATGTCATGAACACAGAAGGTGATTAAGACACACAGAATGTGAGTTATGAAAGACATATGATCATATGACTACCTAGGACCAAAAAAATGAATGAGTGGATGTCCTGATTAGTACTTCGGTACTCTTGATTAGTGCTCCGGCACTCTGATTGAAATGCCCGGTACTCTGTTGATGCTACGGCACTCTGTCATGATTAAGTCTTTCACGGTACTCCTATTGATTGCCCGGTGCTCACGATTAGTGCTTCCGGCACTCTGATTAGTACCGGTACTCTCTGAGTTAGTGCTCGGCACTCTTGATTGAAATGCCGGTACTCACGGTAGTGCTACGACACTCCTGTCTTGATTAGTGCTACGACACTCCTGTTGCCGATACTCCGTTACTCCACGCTAGTGCTATGGCACCTCGATCTTGTATTGTACCTTCGGGTACTTATTATGCTGTGTCCTACTCATTTCTTATATTTACAGTGCAGAGTGATCAAGCAGATATATGATAAGACTCTGAATAAAGAATAAAAGTAAAGATCTGAATGTACCTTTGTATGCAATGCATGGTACCTCTGGTACCTCAAAACCACGAAAGTATACAAAACCTGAGAGAAATACGAAAGTATCTTACATAGTCACAGTATGAAAGTGAAGAATGGAAAGCCATATGAAAAGTATAGTATATGAAAAGCATATTATACGAAAAGCATATGAAACAGTACAGTATATGAAAAGCACAGGATATGAAAATCATAGGAAAGTACAATATATGAAAAGCACAAGCTCACATTGCTACTGAATGACAAACATGACGAGATTCCCTATCGAATCTGTCATGAATGTCAATTCTATAGTCAAAGTGACTCATACTATTAAATGTGTAATCCGCATTTGCTGCGAATATGAAACATGGCCCGAGATTCCCTATCGAATCTGTCGTGGATGCCAATTCTATAGTCAGAGTGAAAACGCAAATGCAAAGTATATGATATGACATGATATGAGAAGCATAGCACTGCTATGCGATGAAAGTATAGACAGTTACAAGAACAAGAAGTAAAGTACAATATGACAGTATATGAAAAGTACATAGTACATGAAAAGTATATGAACAAGTATAGTATATGAAAAGCATAGTATATGAAAAGCATATGAAAAGCATAGTATATGAATATCATATGAAAATATATGACAACATATGCAAGTACATAAAAGAGAAAGCCATATGAAAAGTATAACAGGAAAACAGTATAGGAAATGAACAGTACATGAATATAGATATATGAAAATAGTATAAGAACAGTATAGGAATACAGTATATAGAAAGCACAAAGTATAGTATATGAAAAGGATAGAAAGTAGATAGAAGAGAAAGGTATATGAAAACTATAGTATATGGAAAACATAGGAAAATATAGTACATGAAAAGTATCATATGAAAACATACAAAAGTACCATATATGAAAAGTATAAGAATGTAGATAAAAGTACAGGACAGTATAAGATAGGTTATATGAAAGTATACGAGACATGAATGTATATGATACATGCACGAGTATCACGAACATGAAAAATGAACATATTAAGTATAAAATATGTAAAGCATAGAAAGGGAATACAATAAAAGTATAGATAAAGATATGCGAAGACATAGAATATGTACCAAAAGATATTGACTTGTCTGATAAGCCCAGAAGTATATGTGATAGATAAGTAATTAAAGTTATAAATATGTATAAATATATGAAATGCATATGAATAAGCTTGTGTTGATGCGCCATTGGTGGTTGTCCATGCTTATGTTCCCCCTTGAGCGTAAAAGCTTATGCGGGTGTTCAATCCGTGTAGGTACGAAGCGAAGACAAGGATAGAGGGCGGGACGTTTCCCATCGGCCAAAGCGAGTGACTCGGAGATATAGGTGCTTACCAGTGCTGCTTCCGCAATCTCTGAGGTTTTGTAATAGAAATTGTACATGTATAAGTAAATGGGACTCAGTATATGTGTATAGACTTTTATAGAAACCACTCCGGTGGTAGTTCTTTTGGTATATGTAAATGATTTTTGTTATTACAGAAATTGTTTATATACTACAGGTACAGGTACAGCTCTGAGAAAGAACAGGTCAAAGTATAGTATAAAGATATAGTATAGATAGTCTCACGCCCCGGACTTCGGTTCGGATCCGCCATTCGGGTCGGACCGGGGATCCGAGGTGTAACATACCTGGCACTTCTAACCCTTTAGCCCAAAACCTACACCGTGTAGGGAGACAATCACGACTAGCCCTCCAAATTAGATGCTTTACTTTCAGTGGGAGAGCCAAATTCCACAACTGTTTCCAATCTCCTTGCAATTCAAATTTGCATAGTCAGTAAGTGATAAAGCCACCTTATAACCTGACTTTACCACATACTCACCTCTTTTAGAATAATGATAAACATATGTATGTCCTTCTTTGTGTGAAGTAAGTGGTATGCAGGAGATTTCTTTTATGTCCCTATCATCGAAAATATCATGCAGTGATTCCATATCCCATTGTCTACAATTGGGAATCATTAAATCAATTACCTTAGCATCCTCAACCTCGAAACAAAGTAATCAGCTTCATATTATCAAAATCCCGTACTTAGCTATCATTCCAAACATTCACGGATGAGCCATCACCAATTTTCCAATGCTACCCCTTCCTTAGCACTACTGGAGAACAGTAGATGCCACGCCAAATGCAACTTAGGTTAGACCCCATATCAGCTATAAGAAAATCCCCATTAGGGAAGTATTTACTTTGAAGAACTGTGAAATAAGAGCATCCAGATCAACGATAAAATGCCAACCATGCTTTGCAAGCATTGTTAGATTAAAGCAATGAAACGAACGAAACCCTCGGTGGGTTTTGAACCCCACCAAAATGAGTTCAGCATCCTTTGCAACTTCTCGGCTAGAGATACATGGAGTAAAAAAGCACTCACACAAAAGGTAGGGATAGCTTGAGCAACATTTTTAAGTAAAACCTCCTTCTTGGCTTTTGAAAGATGTTTCCCACGCCACTTCTGTAGTCTTTCCCAAACCTAGACTAAACATAACTGAACACGGATTTCTTATTCCTTCCAAGAAGAGCTGGAAGACCAAGATATCTACTTGTGTCCAAAGCTTGTGACACACCCAAGGAAACATATAGATCCAATTTTTTCCCCTCATGAACATTAGAGCTGTAAAAAACCCCTGACTTATGAAAATTCACTGCCTGACCCGATGCCTTTTGATACAGAGATAATATATTCTTTAAGGCAAAACATTCAGCCTCACATGCTCGAAATAAAACACTATCTTGACTAACACATGAGACAGAAAAAAGTTTCAATTTTCCCCTCTACAAATTTGTACTCCATGAATTAGTCTAATCTCTGCATCCTTCAATAAGCCTGATAAAACTTGTGCACATAAAATAAACAAATAGGTGATAATAGGTACCTTGCCAGAAGAGCCTCTTTAAGGAACAATGGACCAACTAGATTACCATTCACAACTACAGTATCTTTGTAGTGACACAAAGCATTATCAAATCAATTAAGTTGGTACAGACCCCAATCTAAATAAATTAATTTCAAATAATTCAGTCAATATGGTCATATGCTTTCGACATATCAATTTTAAGAGCCATAACACAGCCACTACCTCTAGTCTTCCTCTTGCATGGAAAACTTCAAAAGCAATTAGTACATTATCAAGAGGATGGAACGTCCTGTGACAAAAATGACTTAAATTTTGAATTAATTTTGGAAGGAACAAGCTTCAACCGATTATCTAAGACTTTAGCCAAGTTTGTAGGCCTACAAGAAATCGGCCTAAGATCTTTCACTTAGTAACTGGGAAGTGTTTCAACTTTAACACAATATGGTATCGTTTAAAGCTAGAGGAAACTCTGTTTTTCAACCCATTCCACACATGAAATAAGGGCATACTAGCAATCCCAAAACTTTTTTGGTAAAGGCAGAATTGAAGTAATCTGACCCAGAGGACTTGTTCGGATTGTATCTGAAAAGTGCACTGAAACTCCTCTATAGTAAAGGGGCCCATGCTGTCTGTTATCATCTTGAGATCACTTGGGCTTAACATGCAATGGCAAGATCATATTCACCATCACAAAATGAAAATAACTCGGTGAAATATGACAAGGCAATGTCACATATATCGTCCCCATCATCACGCCACACCCCATCAGTATCTTTCAATCGAATAATCCTATTTGTTTTTCCTAATTAGGTACCATAGAGTGAAAGAACCTTGAATTGGTGCACCTCACTAACCAGAAATATTTAGCCCTTTGCCTCTAAAGGTCCTCTTCTTTTAATAATAAGAAGCATACTCATATCGCTGTGCATGCATTGAACAGAGATACATCAAACTTATATTGGAGTTCTCCAATTTCCTTTCTACAACTCTTAATGTCCTTTCTCAAAGAAGCAATAAACCTACTACCGCATAATTTTAAATGTTCCGAGGACACATATAACCTCCTTAACAACTTTTGATCATAAGAGCCCTGCCAAGCTTGAACAACTCTACCTCTCGTAACCCCAGCTCATGTAACCATGCATTTTCAAACTTAGATCTCCTCCCTACTTGCTGTGGATGCACTAACTCATTTCGGATCAAAATCGGTGTATGATTCAATATCAGAACCACTAAATTCTCCCACATATATGAAGAAATAGCAGCATCCAAGAATCCGAACAATAATTTGTTGCTGTAAATTCATTTATTCTGGAGCCACTTTGCCATGTGAAAGGATATCCCTAGAGTCCAAATCATGCATGTTACAGTCTGAAGTCACCTCTCTAAAGCAACGAAAAAGCCTCAGGATGCAGAACAGCCACTTGCTTCTTAGATGGGTTCAGCATATAGTTGAAGTCACCCACTAAGCACCATGGGAGGGAGGGTTTTCTGTGTGGATAAGATCCGCAACGTGTCTCTTACTTCTGTCAGGATGACCACTTCAGAACCCAGTGAGCCTCCACTTGCCCTTCTTCATATCAAAAACTTTAGATCAATATGATGTTTCGAAACAAACATACATTGCAAGAGTTTGGTTGCTTCTGAATACACACACACCCCACTACATCCTTCCTTATCAACTAAAATGAACAATCTCAAGCCTAGTTCACGTCTTATCTCCTCCACCCTATTAGAGTGACAAAGAGTTTCGAACAGAAAAATAAAATCCACCATGTGAGTTCTAGCCAACTCATTGTTGGGAAAATTACACAATTCCCTATCTTCCAGATTTATGAGAGGAGTATGAATAAATAAATCAAGCGACACACAATATTTACGTGGTTCGGCTGACTTGCCTACTCCACGACTGTTGGATCTTTCTCTAAGGAAAAATACACAGTCATTTACAACACTCCAAGAAAATTGCTCTTAATTTTCTCTCTCACTTCACCTCTCTTTCTTCACCCTACTCCCTTTCTCTCTTCCATTTTAGAGATGTGTGGGATATGAGGGATGGGATGATTACAAATGAGGAAATATATGGGAAGATTATAGCCCTTTATTTCAATAGTATAGCCACCATTCTAAATAGTATAGCCGCCATTCAATAGTGAGCCACCTTTTCGATAGTATAGCCGCCCATTCGATAGTATGGCCAGTTTCAATAGTGAGCCATAATTCCAACAATCTCCCACTTGGCGATTTCAATCGTCTTCACACCTTGATCAATGCGACGGGTCCTCCGATCTTGGTACTATTTCAAGCTGGCCCGAAGTGAACCTGACTTAGTTTATCAATGAATCCGCAGTCTTTCTTGCAGCTACGTAATAGCGACATATTATGCAGCCTGGGGTTATGGAAAGGGCAACTATCGCCTGCGATTGAGCCCTGACTCAACTGCAGTACTCTATTATAGACATACCTGTATGATGCTCCTTCGATGTCGGCATTTCTGCTAAATCAACCTTTTTGTGTGTCATTATCTCGCTGAAACAAAGTGCTTTGCCCATTAGTACCGCGGACAGATATCTCGAGGATCCATTTGACCGCCTCCCAATGTAACTTGGCTTCGATTATCCATGTACCCGCGACGCTCCCAACGCTTAATATCTGGTCTTCTTCTTCGAACAAGAAGGGGTAGTTGGCATGAATGGTGTCATCGCGCTCCCATGTAGCCTCCTCCACTACTTGGTGCTGTCACAACACCTTCACCAGCCTCACAGTCTTACCGCGTAAAACCTGTTCCCGGCTGTCCATGATACGTACTGGTCCCTCCTCGAAGGTCTCATCCGCATCAACCACAAGCTCTCCCCAATCCACCACGAGTCGGATCCGGGGTTCTGGAGCATGGAGACATAGAATACCACGTGCACACTCGACAAACTCAGTGGTAGCGCCAACCGATATGCAACCGTGCCCACCCTATGATACCAACTGTCACACGCCTACTTTTTCGGCCCAACGTGTGCGGTAACCCGTGCTAGACCAGCCTTCTCAAGATCAATCATTTCTCATGGGATTGTCCTCGACTTTCTTATAGTCATTCCATCACATGTCGAATGCCTAGATCTCGCAAGGCACTGACCCGCTTTAACTCCTACGCCAGATTCTTTGACATCGCTTCTCTTGTTTGGCACATTCAAGGCGGCTCTCCCCTCACATTACATCGACTCAGACTTTACTCTATAACAATCGCTTCTCAAAGCCGCGACTAATTTCTAAGTACAATTCCTCCGGAACACCATCTGTCTGAGCAACCTGTTCTCTCACTGCCTGAAGGTCCGTATCTCAATGGCCCTCTAGCATACTTATTACGTGAGTCTACTGCGCCCGCAGACGCCGCCGTGCATTACTTCCTACCTCGCTTCCACGCGGCGTCTCTGGCCATTGTTTAAGCGCAAGCTCACGCTTGCAGCCCCGGCTCGCGCACCACTTCATACGCCATTATCGCCAAGACTCATTACAGCGTGATAATCGGGGCACCTCAATCACGGCGACCACTACTTAGCGCATGCCCCCGCCGCACGCTACTCAAGGCCCTCCTCTTACCGATAATACGCCCCTCATCTGCGGCCCTTCTAACAGCCACGTAGGAACTCTCCGGTCCGGAAGTTCCCCCACCTCTCAAGGCGTCCCATCCGTCCTGTCTCAAATAACATGCCCGTCAGGCCTTCAACTATGGGCAAAATATACCTCGACACCAATCCCATCTGCCCCTCTCGTAGAGGAACTGTGTCTTTTCACTACCGTGGCCGGGATCGGTTCGCCCGCCAAGCTCATCGTGAGCAGCCTTCAAATTCGTGATCCAAATTAACCTTCTCCTCGAGGTATCCCCGATCAACCGACCGTGGAGGGTCTCTCTCCCACCTCCATTCAACAAACCGGAGATCTACAAGGCCTCCCATACAAAGCCTCATAGTGGCGCCATCCGTGATACCGCCCGATAATCGTTGTTGTAGCTAACTCAAGGGCATGCTCATCCTGCCACCAAGTGCGTGATCGATGCTCACAAAAGATGTCCTCCAAAACCCGGATACCCTCGACAGCCTGTCCGCCTACTGATGAAACACCATGCTCATCCTCATCCGCGGTCTCACGGCCTCCTGAACTCCTCTAAAACTGAGCCGTGAATCGGGGATCCCGATCCGATATGATAGAGACTGACACTCCATATAACTGGATAATTTCCCGTATATACAACCTGTCGAACTCCTCAAATGTGAAGGTCATCCGTACTACCAAGAAATGTTCTGATTTGGTGAGTCGGTCCATAATAACCCACACCACGTCATGCCCCTATGATGTTCGTGGAAAGTGGGTCACAAAGTCCATCGTGACGTGCTCCCACTTCCACTCCACTACCTCCAAAGCCTGGAGTAGCCCCGCTGGCCTCTAGTGTTCAGCCTTGACCTGCTGACACGTGAGACATCTCCGTACAAAGTCTCCAACATGTGCCTCTTCATTTCTCTTTAGCAGTACTAATGACGTAGATCGTTATACATCTTCATGCCACCTGGATGCACTGCAAAATCGAGAGCAATAGAGCTCCCTTAGGATCTCATCTCTCAACTCTACCAACTGAGGAACCACCACCGGCCCCTCAGATCAAGACTAAGATCTGTGTGGGAGACTCGGCCGCAAATCTCACACCGTGATTCAATCAGACTGGTCCCCGATTCGACGATATCCCGTGTCCTCACCCCAGACTCGACAACCCCACTCGCAGGAAAGCCGCAGCCACCAAGCCCTTAAAATACCCCGAGTCCTGGGCTTGATCGTAGCATAAATTCGAACTCGTCCGACAACCTCGAGCATGACTTGGGAGGGCGCCTCATCTCCTGTGATCAAACCCAGCGCAGTATCCTCCATCGCCTTCTCACTTTTCTCGATAAGGGTACTCGAGTGCTTTCCTGACATTCCTCACAAATGCTGACCATCGCATAGGAAGCACTTCAGCTTTACGACTTCGTTGCTTCGCACTTGCCTTTATCTTTCCTAAGGTGTGACACCTCGCTTCCCTTCCCATGCCCGGCAAGACTACTTGAACCTCTTCCCATTCGTGTCGTAGCCGCCTTCGAACCCCGGGGGGGACACCTCTCTCCCCACCCGAGCCGGGCTAAACTGAGCCCTCGTCATTAGAAGACACGCTTCTTGTAATCCATCAAGGATCTCGGCGACGCTATGGCAAACTCGCTTCCCACTCGAATGTTGCGGGCTTCGCACCTCCACCTTGTGCCACCTCATGAGCGGCTCCTAACCCGGAGCCGACAATGCCGCCTTATAAATGGCCACCTTCTTT
The DNA here is from genome assembly GCA_016808115.1 of Tetrastigma voinierianum. Lineage (NCBI taxonomy): Eukaryota > Viridiplantae > Streptophyta > Magnoliopsida > Vitales > Vitaceae > Tetrastigma > Tetrastigma voinierianum. The sequence continues at coordinate 69,525 of JAEQBH010006778.1, forward strand.
GCCTCGCCTTCTCTTCATGTCGTCGACCTCCCACCCTTAACCTGGGTTAGTGAGCATACTCAAGACCCCGCTTGAAAAGTCACGAACTCCTCGTGACACCGCATATCAAACGAGCTTTACATCCCTCAAGGTCTCATCTCGCACTGAGATCCTCCACTACTTCTCCATGCTTGGCTCCAAAGGCCCATCCCCTCCTCGTGTCCGCTACACCCAATCAGAAATGATGCGCCCAAACCTCCGGAGGTTACCAGGATCTCCTAACCACCGCACGCCAGCCCGTTGACGCAGCTTAAAGTCATCTAATTTACCCATTTTTCCGTTTGATTTTCATCCGAAAAGGAATAATTAATATGCGTAAATATGAAGAAACTCACCAATTTGTTATTAACAGGAGTGTGAAAGAAAGAAGAAAAAGCAAGAGAAAAAATGCGTAAAATTGGCAGTAAAAGTGCAGAAATGGCAAGGCGTAAAACGAAGCGTACCGGGTCAACTAATGTCAGCTTGATCAGACAAATTCAGCTTATGATGTCGTGACGCCAAGAAATTGAAGGAAATTTGATGCGTGTCGCGACAGGATCATAAGTTAAGTAAAATTGCATTAACCAGAGATTTAAGGTCGATGTCGCGATAAGGGATGGAGGTCGCGATAAGAGAAGCGCCTCAAGCGGCGATTGTTCGGAAGATGAAACTGATGTGACCTAAGTCGGGCGGTCGCCAGCAGAGGATTGATGTCGCGACGCCCAAAGCAAATCCGGGCCAGCTACCGTATTATAGTTGATGTCGCGACAAGAGATTAATGTCGCTGGATAAGACGCGATCAATCAAGGTCATAGCCGAGTTGATGTCGCCGATTATGGATCGATGTCACGACATAAGAAGACACCAGTTCAAAGCTCCAGAGATATGAGCTGATGTCGCGACAAGTGATTGATGTCGCGACCTCAAGAACCATAAGTTGAAAGCTACAAAGAGTTGAGCTCATGTCGCGACAAGGGATTGATGCCGCGACAAGAGATTGATGTCGTGACATCAGGAACCATCAGCTGAAACCTGCAGAGGCATAAAGTGATGTCGCGACAAAGGATTGATGTCGCGACATAAGAAGACACTAGTTCAAACCTGCAGAGGCATAAAGTGATGTCGCGACAAGGGATTGATGTCGCGACATAAGAAGACACCAGTTCAAGGCTGCAGAGACTTAAGTTGATGTCGCGACAAGAGATCGATGTCGCGATACGGACGAAGTCACGATAAGGGATTCGAGGTCGCGACCGAACAGCATAGCGGGCCACCCACTTGGAAACCCACAAAGAATGCATTGGAATTGGTGCCCAAACCCTATAAATAAGCATACCCAGAGAAAAAAAGGAGGCAGGTGCCTGAGGCGGCGTATGAAAGATCCGGGTACCAAGGCTTCACTTTATTTTTTCTTTCTTTCTTTTCTTTATTTTCTCTTCTATTTCCGCTTGTTATGTGATTAGATTATTTTCATTTTTTTTTTTTCTTTCATTTTGTTTTGTTTTCTCTGATCTCGATGTTATCGCTTTGAGCAGAAGCCGAATGCGTAATTCCATTCTTTCAAATTACTACCCGAATGTTTAAGTTTAGACAAATTTTTAATTCAATTTTTCCAGCCTAAATTGCAAATATTCTTATGGATCGTGAGGAATGTCAGAGTGTGTAATTCAAGAATTGAGAAACCCATTTTCCATTAAGTGAATGCTATCAAGCCGAATTTATCTTCCTCGTAGTCAAGCTCCCAGCACCAGAATTTCGGGCCATAGAATTTATCGTTATGAATTTAATGTTTTGATATGAATATCGCTTATACCCGCTTTTAAGATTTGTTCATGTTTGATTTCAAGGAAGTCCTAAGTGACACATGAGAAGGCATTCCCGGAGAGTTATGAATTATTTCTCGAAGGTATATTAACCTGCTATTAGAGATCTAATGAGCTTTGTAAGTTTATTTAGATAAATCCTCTTCTCGCTTGAAATCAAGAAAGAGTTGAATGAGTTATCAATTTAAACAAACAGAGAGTTCACCTCAATTCGAATAGTGAATCCAATCCCGTGTTAGCTGAGATCTAATCAAGGAGAGGGTGATCTATTCTAATTTCGGGAGGAAGTGACCGTGGTTTCAGACATCCTCGTCACCGATAACTCGTGGGAGTTATGCTTCATGGGCCCACAACCGGGTATGAAGTATTGCAAAAGAAAAATACCTGTGATTAAGGAAACCCTTATTAAAGTAGTTATCTAATTCTCGTCGAAAATTAGATAATGAACTGGTGGAGGCGGAGGAGATCCAAAGAAGACTACTAAACGCCGCGGGACAGATTTTAAAACCTGAAATACATAAGCAATTTATTCAGTGTTAACTACAGGGATTGATACTACAATAGCAAGAAATTGATGTCCTCTAAAAGATCACTATTCGGGCTATCCATTTATTTTCTTAACTATTCATTAGCCTTTTATTCTTTATATTCCAGTTTAATTGATTGTTCATTCTTTTCCTTATACTTGTACATTTTACAACTTCTCAAGCCGGATCACAATGTCATGTTATTGTCCAAATAGTATGGAGTTTGAGTAGCTGTAGAAGATCTAGAATTCTCGAGATTTCGTGGGATCGGAGACCGACTTATATCCATTTTATTACTCATTTAACTGCACTTACGTGCACGTGCCAAAACCAAAATTGAAAATGATTTACTCTAGAGATTTTGGTCTATAGTAGAAGGCTAACAAGTTTTATGGTTCAATGGCTGTGGATTGGGAGCACAATCCTCGCTAATCGGGTCATAAATTTGTACATGTGCTTTCGTCCGATCAAGTTTTATGAGCGCCGCTGTCGGATTAGATAATAGTCTTTGGTAATCAGGCAATAAACTTGTGTACATACTGTCTCAACAAGTTTTCGCCGGACTAAAATAAAGGGTGTAAAAGGTGGGTGGGTGGAAGAAAGCAGTGGTGGGTAAAGTGGGTGGAACTGGGGGTAAGTGCTAAATGTGGCAAACGGAAGCTAAACAACAATGAATGCAACAAACACAAACAAAGCAAGTCTGAACAAAACAAATTAGTGTGGAAGAATAGTGGCAATCATATTCAGCCTGGGTAACAAATGAAACAGGTGGAGCTACTAGGTAGATTTTCCCCTTCCTAGAATGCTTAGGGTAAGTTAAGAGCAAAGCTTAATGCAGAATAATGCAGAATGGTACTGTAATAAATAATGAGGTACATGTAATAACAGGTTAAAACAATAAAAACAAACAGCTGTCAACACCCGCAGCTAAGTTCTGTTATAGAATGCAGGTGTAACAGAGTTGGGTATAACAAGAGTCATGGAAGAAAGGTGGAAGGCAGATATGGGTTCACCCAGAAGAAGAGAACAAAGAGAGCAACATTTCGAGGAGATGTCAGAACACTGAGAGGCCAAGAAGGCATTCAAGATAAGAAACCATTAACCCAATACCACCCCAGACATTATCACCAATATCGATATAGAACTTAGTTTTGCACTTTCTCTATACTGCGAGGCTTCATGCCCAAGGCAGATAGAACTCCATAGTTACATAGCAATTAAAATGTTGAGTAAAGAATATAACTAACAAAAGAAAAACAGAAGATTTGTGGTCGAGGTCAATCTTTTAATATCGTATGTTAAAAGCTTCATGGGGGGATATACAGTCGTTGAACCTCCATGAAACAAAAGCCATAGAATTGAAGCAAATGCACAGCAATTCTACATGGCTGGGAATTTTTCAAAACACCACCACGTATCCCCCTGGCTGAACCCTGGAAACACAAAGTAGGGTAGTCGGTCTAACCTCAGAAAGCCAGAGGAAAGATGCCTTCCAAGTGATGACAAAGAAGATCCAAAGACTGCATTATTGCAAATGGATAGGGAAGGAAAGTTGTAACAATGAAAGAAAAACAGCAAAGAAAGAAGTTAAAGAAAGCTCAAAAAGGAACAACTGGAGAAAAGAGCAAGAAGGAGTGACTGTGAAGGATATCCAAGGCTCTAGACTGGCAGCCCCATTTGCTAGACTTAAATCAAAGATAGGAGTGTTGGTAAGGTTTGAAACCTTTCTTGTAAGCTAGATCAAGATGTTCTTTACGTATGGTAACTCGATGCCACTTCATGCAAAATTCCTAAAGGACATAATGAGCAAGAAAAGAAAGTTGATAGTAGAAGAAGTGGATTTGGCCCACCGCTACTCAAAGGCTGGGATAAAGAAAGAATTGCCGAAAAGAAGAAAGATCCAGTGGAGTTTTACACCTGGCATCATCGAGGAGTTGAATCAAAGCCTCTATGTGACCTCTGAGCTAGTGCATAAACTTGATGCCTCTTTCTCGCTGCCAAGCAACTAAGCCTGGGGAGTTTATTCCCACCACTATTACTCTTCAAACGGCGTACGTGATCGATGGTAAACCCGAAGGAGTCTCGCTGAAGATGTGCTACCACGGCTGAAATTCTGTTTCTTCCCAAAGTGAGGACTTCACTCTCATTCGACATGAGGAAGATTCACAAGTACCCCTGCTATCGGGGAGAGACCATTCCTAGCTATCGGAGTCAAAAAGACCGATCGACATGCAAAAGGAGTTCTTAATTCTGGTTAGAGGAAGCACGTTTTCGGCCTTGATCAAAAGTGATGCACATAGACATAGACAGAGAAAATTGCACATCAGTTGATGATGTCTATAGCCCCACAACCCTGATGTTCAAACAATGATTGTAATGCTCAAATTTTTATCAATGAAAAGAGATAAATTCCAAAGATATTGAAGATGACTACTTCCGATTGTCCATACAACATTTTTCATTCTATAGAAACTGCGGTTGAGCCCGGCTAAAACAATGACAAAGGGGAAAATAATGAAAAAGGGAAATTCATCAAGAAACCAAGCAAAGAGGAGCTGTTGAAAGAGTTGCCAAGTCATTCAAGTATGCTTGAATCACCAAAGAGAAAACTAGTGATTATCTCTAGACTCATGATGCCGAGAACGTAGGTTGTCGAAAAACTTAAAGAAGCATAAAGAGTCTATAGCTTGGTCCATCAAGAGTCAAGGGTATCGGCCCATCAATTTGTACGCACAAATTCTGCTAGAAAAAATTCAAAGCTATCCAGAGAACATCAAAGGAGATCGAATCCAAAGACGAAGGGAAGTACAGAATGAGGTACTCAAATCGGCCATCAGCCGGGTTTTTTATCTATGCAATTTCGCATAGTCCTCGGGTTAGCCCACCCATGTGGTTCCAAAGAAGTATGGTTTACTGTGATCCAGAATGAAAATGAATTAATCTCCAACAAAGACAAATACGACAGTGGGACGAGTATGTGATGATTACGTGAAGTCGAACACGCCCACCGTAAAAGATCATTTCCTTTGCCCTTCATTGATCGATGTCGACGATTAGCGTGACACCTCATTTTGTTTCTCGGATGGGTATCTTGATACAATCGATTGCTATCGCACTGAGACCAAGAGAAGACCATTCACATGCCCCTATGGTACCTTTCGCTCGTGGCTGATGCTATCGGGTCGTGTAATGCTCCCGCTACATTCCAGTGGTGTATGATGTCAATGTTCTCAATTCGTCAAGAAGTTATGGAAATTTTTACGGATGACTTCTAATCGCGGTATGATCCAGCTTTGATCGTCAGTTAACCTTAATAGTTATCAGTATTAAGACAAACAACTAGCACCGAATCGGGAAAAATGCCATTTTATGGTAACAAGGTATTGTTCTTTGGGCATAAAATTTCGCATCGACCGAAGTAGACCAAGCCAGTGTATCCATTATCAAAACTCGCACCACCTACCACAAAGTAAGCGCGAGTAAGAAGCTTCTCGGGGCATGCCGGATTTACAGAGATCCACAAAGACTTCTCAAAATAAATGTGCACTCACTATGCAGACATCGGAGAAGGACACAAGGTTTAATTTTGATGACTCGCAAGGTCAGCTAAGAGTTCAAGATCAAATCGTTCAAGTACCTATATAATGGTCGCACTTAATGGGATCGTGGATTTGAAATAATGTGTGATGCCAAGATTTCAGAATGGAGCCGCCCTAGGCAAAGAAAGGAGAAAATATTCGTGGACTATATACTATGCTAGTAGAACCTTCAATAGCTACAAGAAAATTACTCAACAACCGAAAAAGGAGATGCTAGCCATAGTATTTGCTTATGAAAATCTGTGCAATACATTCGGGGATCCTTAAGTGTTATTATTCATACCGATCACGCAAAGAATCAAATAATTGGCGTCAAAGAAGGAAGCTAAGCCAAGATTGATATGCGGTGCCGCTATTGCAAGAGCTCGACTGGAGATCAAGGATAAAGCGGGTGTGACAATGTGATAGCTGATCACTTGTCAAGAGTAGAAAGAAGCAATGTCATACAGAAAGTACATAATGTAGAACTTCCTGTGATGAGCAACCTGCTTAAAGTTTCCTTCCAACTTCCATGGTATGTCGATATTGTGAATTATTTAGTCAGGAGTAGTTCCTTCCGTAATTCACACAATGTAAGAGGAAACTCGTGAACTCGATGTACAGTATTATATCTGGGGATGATCCACTATTTAAAAGAGGTGTTTACATGATAATAAGCAAAGATGTGTGCGTAAAATGAACAAGGCAAAATTCGAATGAACGCCATGCATCACCATAATGGGGTATTTTTCAGAGAAAGAATGCTCATAAGATACCTAATCTGATTTTATTGGCCCACTATCTTCGCAGATTTGCAGGTTTGAGCGGGTTAAATTGTGGATAGATGCAAAGATTTGAAATATCGCCAGCTAAAATGAAATGCCCCTAAAGAGGGCAATGGTGCAAATCTGGATGACGGGGAATAGATTTTATGGGGACCATTCCCACCATCATCATTCGGGAACCCGTACATACCGCTAGCGCCGACATGTTTCCAAATGGGTGGAAGCAAAGGGTTTATCCAAGGAATGATGCTAATACAGCTTTGAGCTTCTTGCAAAAAAAAAAAAAATATTTCGAGCGTATCTGGGAATCTTAACTATCATTAGTGATGGGGGAAGCCATTTTGCAAACAAAATATTTGCAAAACTCATGAGCAGGTATGGGATCAAGCATGTAATGAGTCTAGCTTATCATCCCCAGACCAATGGACAAGCAGAAATTTCCAACAGGGAGATTAAAAGAATACTTGAAAAGACTGCGGAGCCTGCCAGAAGGATTGAAGCCTTCAAACTTGATGACACTTGGCCATCAGATCGTGATACAAAAACTCCCATTGAATGTCCCCATACAGAATTGTTTTTGCAAACCATGTCACTTACCTCTGGAATTGGAATACAAGGCAATGTGGGCCATCAAGAAGTTGAACTTCGATTTTAAACTAAGTAAGAGAGACGCCTCCAATCGGCTCGAATCGGAAAGAATTGAAATGAAGCCTATGATAATGCTAGAATCTACAAGGATTAGACAGAAACTGCATGATCAAAGGATCCCGAGGAAAGAGTTCCGTGAGCAAATGTGCTCCTATTGTTTAATTCAGATCGAAATTGTTTCAGAAAGTTGAAACTAAAATGGAGGGCCATACGCAGTCGCTAAATACATTCGGGAGCAAAGACATTAAGGAATGATACCGGAGAAGAATTCAAAGTCAATGGACAAAGATCAAGCACTATCTAAAGCAGGGAGGAAGGAATGGAAGAGCTCCAAAGAAAGTTATCTAGAAAGAAGAAGAACTAAAACAAGAAGTCCAATGAAGGACTCAACTGAGCAAATTGGATAGAGGCAACCCATAAAGACTTTCAATTTCGATTCAATTTTATTTAGAATTCACTTTGATTTCTTTTTCTCTAAATTTTTATTTTTATATAGTGACTAGTTGGAAATCTAGAAGTAATTTTAGTGTAATTAAATACTTTCCGTAAATGTTGCAGAGTGCTTGTGCAAAAATGCGAGGAAATGAGAGAAGAGAGACACTGTGAACGACTCCAAGAATTACAGAAGGAGTTATGAAAAGTAAGCATTCTTTCCCTATACAAATTCTGTGAAAAGGAATTGAATACATGTATGAACCGTGGTGAAATTGATTTATTTTGATTTGAGGATTCAGAGTTGATAAAGAATGAAAGGTCGTCATTAAATTTAAGGCAAATACCGACTAGTTCAAGGATAAAGATCGAAGGTTTGGACTCACTGGTATCAAGTGAAGAAAAAGACAGAAGTCGCGACAAGAGCAATTCCTCCAAGAGGGAGTTGTCGCGACATCATAATACATAGAGGAAATAATTGCTGTCGTAGCCAAGGGACGACTTGTCCCACCAAAGGTTGATTATGTCGCGACAAGCAATTTTATGTCGCGACATAATTGAAATTACTAAATAAGTAGCTTTAAATTTCGCTCTAATTTTAATGACAAAGATATAATTTCAATCAGACAGTCGCGACATGCGAATTTAATAAAACAATAATTAGCCCACAAAAACTTGATTGAATTGCAACTGTTGGAGAACTTCTTCCCACTTCCGCTCCACTTTCCCGAAACTGTTCATCCTCCCTTCCTTCTGATTCTCAATTCCTGAAAACCCTAGCTCTCAAATCTCTCGTAAAACTCTCCGCTTTCAATGGATGAAACCCTCAAACCTTGTCCCTAACTCGGGAGAGAGATCATGGAGGAATATGTGCAAAACTGTAAGAAGAACTGACAGAAGAACTGGCTGGAAGAGATGCCCACAGACACCCGTAGGGCACCATAGCTTCAAGAAAGAACGGATAAGGGAAAGGGAAGAGTAAGAGAAGAAGAAGTAAAAGATTTTGTGTCAGAGGAAGCTTATGCCAACTGGAAGAAGCACTAAGCCAACAAGGGGTCTGAGCAGGAGTTGAAGATTCAAAACCCCATTACCCCTTTTCTCAAGGAGATGATCGGGAACAAAGAGGTTGGAAAGCTTATGCGCGCACATCAAAAGTCAAAGCACAGAGCAAAGTGGTGAAAGAATTTTATTCAAACTGTAGGCGTGAAAGACAACACGTGTTCACGAGGAGGCGGGTACCATACGAGCCAAGGCCATTAACTAAGCCTATGGAATGGCAGTGGCACAAGCACGGGTCCAAGTTCAAAAGCTCTGAAAAAACCCAAATTTTGAGAAGATGGCCAAAAGCTCATCGACGAAAAGCACAACTGAGACAAGGGGAAGGAGGACCAAAAACTCCCGAATAAGTAGCTTCCACCGAGGAGGCTAAGGCATGGTTCTATTTCGCCTCTCGGTTGTCCCAACAAAGGCACGTGTGCACGCTGAGAGAGCAGCCACCATGCTCTATGCTATTCTGAAGGGGTACAAGATTAATGTAGGAACAATAATTGAAAATTCTATAATGAGGTACCATGAAGGAAATAAGAGAGGGTTGATCCCTCACCCAGCAACAATAACTGTTTTATGTTTAAAGGCTGAGGTGAAGGGAGCTCGGGGAAGGTATGAAGAAGTCCTATGACATCACCAATTCCTAATGATGTGAGGAGCAAGGACCCAGAAACCAAAAGAAAAAGGGGGTGTTGATTGAAACAAGAGAAGAAGCTCCAGCTGCAAGACAAGAAGAAGAGAACCCAGAAACTCCTCCTGAAAATAATACTTTCACATTTGCAGACAATAAAAGGCAGGATGAAAGAAGCCCCGTAGATTTCTCAATCCCCTTAGCTAGTTCTCCCCCTATGCAAAACAGAACATTCAGAGAGCAGGGAGAAAGCTCAAGGGGAGCACAAGAGAACAACTCAATAATGGAGGCCCTCAATGCCATCCAGAAGAAGATGGAAGAAAGAGAAAAACAGTGGAATTTGCAACAAGAATTCAGGGAAGGAGTCTATGAAAAAGAGTTAAAAAGAAGAGATCAGCAATGGGAAGAAGAACTGAAAAGAAGAGAGGAACAGATGAAAGAGGTTCTTCAGCAACAAAGAGAGGACTTCAAGAAAGAAATGAAGGAAAGAGATCGCGATCTTCTACAAAAACTCAAGCTGAGCCATGAATCTTTTTATAACAATCAGTTTGAGCGTGATTCTCAGCTCCTAACCATCATGAAGAAAAAGGAGGTAAAACAGGAAGCCAAATTGGGAGAACAGATCAAAGGATTCAAATTTTTATACAAGTCTCTACAAAAAGATTTTGAGAATAAACTGGATGATAGACACAAAAAGCAAAAGGATGCCGAATCCTACGTGCAGAGAATGGCTGGTACCCGATCCGATTAACAACAATCTTTCCAAATATTTCGAAGTAATGACTGAGATGGAAAATACAATGAATGGTCGGGGGAAGAGACAAGATGAGCTACAAGAATAAGGTTGATCTCTCCAATGAGATCTTCATTGGAAGAGCAAGTTGGAGAAGGAAACTAAGAAGAGAAAGGAGAAGGGAAATGAAATTCCTCCCAGCCATTCAAATTCCTAGACCTGGATCCCCAATATCTTGCTACCTCTTCCAAAAGAAAAGATAGGACTCTTCCTAAGCCGATCTTCCTTATTCCAAAGCCCATACAGCTTGTATCCAACATTTGCAATTGAATTTAAAATAAAATGATAAATTTGAATCAGAATTGTCATGGTTACTTTGGTTTGTTAAATTTTAGTTGCTTTGTGGTTGCATAGTCAGAAAATAAAGTAGGAATTGTTCAAGAATAAAAACTGTTGAGATGTAATAAGCTGAATTGAATGAAGCAGTTAGATTAGGAATAAGCTGAAATGTAGACCAAATGCAGATTAAGGGCCAAATGAATACAATTTAAATGAAACACAAAGTGCAAAAGTGACTTAAGTCTAACTGATAAGTCCAGAATAAAGGAAGGTAGTACAATAGAAGGAACAAAACATATTTTTGAGTTTGTGGTACAAACAGTAAGTCAAGGAACCTGTTGAATATCAATTAAATTAACTACTCATCAACAAAAATGAGTCAAGGAAATCCTTATGGTTAGCCACACCATTCAATCCCTAAATTCTAGAATTTGTTAGATTATTGATCGAGGCGAACCTATGATACAGCCGACAAGAGGTGATGCGCCATTCGGATAGTTTGGAGCCATTCTAGCCACTCCGATTCATATGTCGATGCATATACCTTAGTTCCGTAAATTGAGCCAACAAGTTTATTCTTCAAAATAAGCCAATGGAAACCCCAACCCATCCTAAAAATCAATCCTTTCCGCAAAGAACCTAGATTACCCGGAATCTAAGGAGGAAGAAAGAACCTGCCTCGGGGGGGAGTATATGTTTTCGAGGAACTCAAGGAGAAAATATAGAAAAAAAGGGAAGGAAAGAAAAAAGGCAAAGAGCAGAAATGGCCAGAAAAGAAAGCTTATAGGATAAGTTTTATCTCAGGGCCTAACCTCTGAATACTATTAAGTTCTGTGGGTGTTTCAACACCTAGTACCCTAATACCATCCGGGCATGGGAGCTACTAACCCAAAGTTCGCTAAGAGTGTTAGAAAGCCTAAAAAGGTAACTCAAACATTGCACTATCCCCGAATGTCAGGCATACAAATTGAATCAAGCAATCAAAGAGATGTCCCAAACATGAAGTTTAGGGGAGTTTATTAAAGAAACTACAAGAAAGAAAGGGTAGTAGAAATTCAGGGTAATCTTAACCTAAAAATTCCTTCCATCCTACCCATTACCCAAGCCTAACAATATAAGCCCAAAAGACCTGATTGATCTAGAAGGCTGAAATTACCTACATTGCTGAGATCAATATGAAGAATAAACCTATGGAATTTGGAAAATAAGGAAACAATCAAACTCGTGAAGGACTTTAGGGAGTTAAGTGACTCATTATGAAGATGAGAAAGGAAAATAATTTATTATTCAACAGATCTAAACGATTATGTTGTTTGTAAAATACCCCAACAGCTTTAGTTTTGTACTTTAAAGATTAAAACTAACTCTCAATCGGACTCAAGCTAGATGTACGTAAAAACAATGCATTCTTTCAGATTTCAATCAAGTTGGATCAAGTACTCTGAAACGTAACGTAAAATGTCCTTTGCTTGGAGGACAAACAATTTTTTCTTCCTTCATTGAGGACAAGCAAAATTTTAATTGGGGGGAGTCATGATGAGCTTAAAAGTCATCTATTTTACCATTTTGTTTACTTTCATCTCGAAATGAATAACTAATATAAATATGAAGAAACTCACCAATTTGTTATTAACAGGAGGTGGAAAGAAAGAAGAAAAGCAAAAGAGAAAATGCGTAACTGCGGAGTAAAAGGGCAGAAATGCAAGGCAATGAAAGCAAATCGTCAACTAATGTCAAGTAGCTGGGATTGCATACCCGGGATATACGCGACGTCAAGAAATCAAGGAAATTTGATGCAGGTCAGCGACAGGATCACAAGTTAAGTGTACCGAGGATTAACCAGAGACTTACTATCGATGTCGCGACAGTGGACGGAGGTCGCGACAAAGAGAAGCTACTGCTTATGACAGTTCAAAAGATGAAACCTGGATGTGGATTTAAGTCATGTCGCGACAGAGGATTGATGTCGCGACGCCAAAAGCAACCAGTTGAAGCCACCAGGGACATAAGTTGATGTCGCGACAAGAGATTAATGTCGCGACATAAGACGGCTCAATCAAGGTCATAGCCTTTCAGTTGACGTCACGCGATGTTGATTGATGTCGCGACATAAGAAGACAATTCGCCATAGCCCGATATGAGCCGATGTCGCGACAAGTGATTTGGTGTCACACTGTGAACCATAAGTTGAAAGCTACAAAGAGTTGAGCTGATGTCGCGACAAGGGATTGATGTCGCGACAAGAGATTGATGTCGCGACATCAGGAACCATCAGCTGAAACCTGCAGAGGCATAAAGTGATGTCGCGACAAAGGATTGATGTCGCGACATAAGAAGACACCAGTTCAAACCTGCAGAGGCATAAAGTGACGCTGCTGATAGCGGATTGATGTCGCTGGCTACAAGAAGACACCAGCTCAAGGTCGCAGAGATTCTTAAGTTGATGTCAATGGCAAGAGATTTGATGTCGCGACATGGATGGAGTCGCTAAAAGGGATTCGAGGTCGCGACCGGTCAGCACATGGGCTACCCACTTGAAATCCACAAAAGAATGCACGGAATTAGGCCCAACTGAGAAAAACCCTATAAATAGCAGCCACCAGAGAAAAAGCTGGGAGGCGTGCCTGAGGCGGCAGAAGGAAGATCCTGGGTACCGGGTTGGGCTTCACTTTATTTTTCTTTCTTTTCTTTTCTTTTATTTTCCTTCTATTTTCGTTGAGCAGAGATTAGATTATTTTCATTTTTTTTTTCTTCTTTATTTTGTTTTGTTCTGGATCTCGATGCTATTGTTTTGGAGTGTAAGCCGAATGCGTAATTCCATTCTTTTCAAATTACACCTGAATGTTCAAGTTCGCATAAATTTCCTAATCGACTTTTCCAGCTTCAATCGGGTAGCTTGTTCTTAAGGATCGCAGGAATGTCAGAGTGTAATTCAACACTGAGAAACCCAAATTTCCATTATGAATGCTATCAATAATTTATCTTCCCCGTAGTCGTTTCCAAATAGCCTTGTGAATTTCTGCTTATGAATTTACTCGATTACGGATTTAATGTTTTTTGATCCGAATATCGCTTCTTATACCCGTTTTAAGATTTGTTTCATAGCTTTGATTTCAAGGAAGTCCTCTGAGTGACACAGAGAAGGCATTCCTGAGAGTTATGAACATTTCCTTGAAGGTATATTAACCTGCTATTAGAGATCTAATGAGCTTTGTAAGTTTATTTAGATAAATCCTCTCAATAAATCAAGAAAGAGTCAATGAGTTATCAATTTAAACAGAGTTCACTCCCAATTCGACAGTGAATCCAAATCCCGTGTTAGCCGAGATCTAATCAAGGAGAGGGTGATCTATTCTAATTTCTGGAGGAAGAGTAATCGTGAGTTGTATATCCTCGTCAATCGAAGCAACTCCCTGGGGAGCTAAGGCTTTACAAATTCACAAACCGGGTACGGCATCGCGAAAAGAAAATAATTCATTGCTGAAACTTTATTAAAGTAGTTATCTAATTCCCGTCTTCAAAGAATCAGGAAAATTAGATAATGAACTATGGAGTGGAGAGATCCAGCTGCACTACTAAACGCCTTGGACAGATTTTAAAACCTGAAATACATAAGCAATTTATTCAGTGTTAACTACAAGGATTGATACTTCACAATAGCAGTGTTCTTGATGTGTCCTCTAAAAGATCACTATTCAGTGTCCATTTATTTTCTTAACTATTCATTATTCTTTATTCTTTATATTCCGCTTTAATTATCGCTCATTCTTTTCCTTATACTTGTACATTTCATACCTTCTCACCGATCACAATGTGTCATGTTATCATTCAAATAGTATGGAGCCTGAGTAGCTGTAGTTGATCCAGAATTCGAGATCTATGTGGGATCGAGATCCGGACTTATATCCATTTTATTACTTGCCAATTGCACTTGCACATCGCCAAAACTAAAATTGAAAATGATTTACTCTAGAGATTTTCGTCTACATAGTAGAAGGCTAACAAGTTTTATGGTTCGCCACAAAAATAGATAATAATCCTTTGGTTAATCAATAAATTTTGTAAGCATGTGTTTTGCCCTGATCAACAAGTTTTATGGCGCCACGGATTAGATAATAGTCTTTTGGTAATCAGGTACAAACTTGCGGTACATGTTTTCAGTCTCAACACTCCGTGCGATAAGAAATTTCGCAATGCCTACAAATCTCAACAAAGGTCCGTTTATCACACCGGCAGGCTTCCAACCGCCTGCGGACGCCCTTTACGTCCCGTCCTCGACCAACCCATCTACATATTTCCAATGGCAAACAAGAATCATTTAGAATTTTCATTTCACTAACTAGCAATGCACATGCCAATTACTAATAGATCTTGACAACCATGAACCCGACCCGGCTCATTTCCTAAGTGGCGCTAAATTCCAACAACTCAGTTCATTTATTTCAATAAAATTCCAAGTTTTCTTATTCATTTCATTATCCAAATCCCTAAGGTCATAGTTCATAACCTTAGCATTCACCCTTTTCCTATACGCATCACACCATGCATATAATTTCCTAGGCAACAATCGCTAAGAATCACAATTTCCAATGGTAGTTAAATACAATACAAAGATCTCTAAGGCATAAAGACAAAATCAGACACCATTCATACACATAAATCGCTAGAGACCACTGTCCCTGCATTTACAAGCAATGCAAGGCAATTAATTATACATTTAAAACATTTTTATTAACAAAAATTTCATTTTGAAAATTTCATTTTTTTTTCTCGAAAATTTTTCTCATTTTATTAAATTTTATTTCTATTTGATTTTTCAAAAAATCGAAATTTATTGTCTGGCGCTGACCGGTCAACGACACGTTCAATTGCTATTATCGGGCCACAATACAAAAATTGTATTGCAAACACACAATTCTACCTATCAGACTACTATATTGCAATACAAATTTTCCAAATTTTCCTTCCCTTGCAATACACTCAGATAGCGTAAATACACTTTCATTAGTCTTCTTCTCCGCAATACAACCCATCGCTCTCTGCAAGACTAGGGTCACAATACACTAATCGTATTGCAATTACAATTCCAATGTACCCCACTTGGTGCTCTCCCATTGCAATACACTCGCAATACAAACTTAGCCTACTCAAGCCTTCTTCTTCATAATACAAAAATTGTATTTCAATACAATTTTCAACACCCACTCAACTTGCAATACAATCCTCCTCTCTTGCATATCCAAGGTCACTATATCACAATACAATGTCTTTCTTGCAATACAAAATTTTTTTTTTTCACAATATAATTTGGGCAGTAGCCCAAAAACGGTTATGCACAAAAAATATATATATATTTTTTCATCACATATTTTTTTTCATTTATACCACTGAGACAAAAATATATATATATATATATATATATATATATATATATATATATATATATATATATATATATATATATATATATATATATATATATATATATATATATATACTTTTTTTTTTCTAATACATCCAATAAATTATAAAATTTTATTCTTTCACTTCATTTTTCTTCAACTTTACACACTATAAAACTTTGAGAAAAATATTTCTTCTCATCAATTTTTTTTTCACATTTCCAGCCACTGGAAAACACTAAAAAAAATTTGCGCCTATTTTTTTTTCTCATTTTCCATAATACTTTGTTAAATTTATGTAAAATTTATTTTACACTTTTCTTCATTTTAAGCAACTTGTAAAACTTTTTTAAAATTATTTTCATCACCCTTTTTTTTTTTTTTTCCTCCTTTCTCCCAACTACTGGAAGACACAAACAAAATACACACCTTTTTTTTTTTTTTTTTTTTCATTAAATTTTTGGACATTTTGTCCCAAAATTTCCTCAAAACTTCTTGATCCAACACTAAACCTAGTGTTCTACCTCAAATTTATTAGAATTTGATTTCATTATCCCATAAACCAAATAAATTTCTAAAAATTTATTTCTTTTATTTTATTCTTCCAGCTTTACTCACTGTAAAACTCCTATAAACTTTTCCTATGTGCTATCTATTAAGCACACAAACCACACACAATACATAACATGGTATACTCACCATTCATCAAACAAACACATGATCACACATGTTATAAACATCAAATCACACAAAACATAACAAACACATGTACGCAGCGGTCCTAAGCCATTCCGTGATTTCCTAGGTAATCTCATACCTAAACCGAACATTGAACCACACCTAGTGGTGATCCTCTCACTCAACCTATACTCCACATCAAACCACCTAGTGGTGATGGATACCCAACCCGAGCTCCCTAGGTATTCGTATACCTAAGTTCCGATAATTGCCGTGACGCCCAACTCGTGGGGTCCGTCGACCACCAATAACCCACAATACAAGTGGATGCTCCAAGTTACCCGACGCCACTTCATAGTAACCCGTAGCCCCTTTGTACGAAGAGCTCTACCCAGCAAATACAAGACTGCATGAAAACCCGTCTCGCGTAAATTCAATATAAATCACAATGATACAAATATGGATAAAAACTACTGGACCCATACTACATCCATAAAAACATACCAACTATATCCAATAGTTCTAAGAGTTCATATATTTTTACTTTATACAACATATATTAAAATACTCAAATTTAACAATACATGTGAACATCGAAGAACTCAAAAGCCACACTCCTAGCTTCTTCTAAAGCTTAATTCCCAGATGAGCCGCCCCGCACGCCCTCGCACCAAAATAATATCCCCACGTGGTGAGCTTCACTGCTCGCAGTGAATCGGCCTCTAAGTGGGCTACCCTCCACCTAAATGCAGCCAGAATGTTCCAAAGTAAACATACATTCAAGCAAATGCATGATCCTACTTGAATGTCTACATGACTAACTCGCATCCCGAGTCCTCACGATTCCTCTCACACTCGCCAAGCCTCATGAGAATTATTGTTTTGTTAGCTCAGGACAACCCTCCCAGAATATCCCGAAATATACCCTAGCAGTTTTCGGACTTGTTTAGGGTATATTATAAGCTAAATGGAAATTTTCGGAAAATAAAATGGGGGACCCGGAAAGTTTACAAGATACAAGGGCAATCTTGTAATTTATTAAAAAGGATATGAAAGTCATAAAAGAGGAAAGATTGGGGTCAAATGAGAAATTGGCATAAGTTGATTTTCAAAAAGGGAAGAATTTGGGGACCAAGATGCAATTAAGAAAACTTAAAAACCAAAATGGGTTTTGCCCTGCCAAACATGGCCTATATGGGATCAAAATATCTTATATTTCCTGTCTCCCAAAAGAGAGAAAACTGTGGAGAAGAAAAAAAAAAGGAGAGAAGAGAAGGAGAGAAGAAGAAGAAGAGGAAGAGGAAGCAGTTAAGAAGATAAGAAGACGGAGAAGCCAATTAAGGTATGGAACTAACTCGGGTATGAATTTCCCATACAATTAGATGATTAAGAGGCTTCGCCCCAAACTTGGGTTTGTTAAGATGTCCTCCTAACCAAAGTTTTCAATGTGGTTGAGTAAAACCCTAGGCCTTGTATAAGAGATGAATAGAAAGCATGTTTGAGTTCACAGAGTCTACAAGAGGTGTATTGAAAGATAATTTGAGTAGAAAAGAGATTATAAGATGACTTTGAAATGGTTTTGAGGTGTATAAGAAGTGCGAGTTGATCGGGGTTGAAACATATGGAAAATGGGAGAAAATACATTCTGAGACATTTTCGTGACATGCATCGTACACCCCGAACATGTACCGGTATATCTTGTGTTCTCGTCATTAAGCCACCAGACCTGCACATGTTAGACATGTACCTAAGACACCCTGCCTGCTTTTCCGGGGCTTTGACCATTTTTCGTATTTCTGCAATATAACTTGCTCATTTCTTATCCGATTTGAGTGATTAGTGCCAATTAAAATAGACTTCAAGGAAACTATCCATATAGAAATAGACATCATCAAATTAGACTCTAAGTGGCCCAAAATCCACTGAAGTGGGACCATGTGCAAACCAAATTCGTTTCAGTGTTGAACATAGAGAAGTCCGGGTTGTTTCTGACGTAACTTTGGAGTTCCAAAGGTTCGAATTGGGTGATTCAGCTGGAATAGAACCCTTAGCACCTTTTAATTAAATGATTATAAGGACATGTCAAAATATAAAGTTAAGACCCCGGAAAATGAGTAATACAAACTGGCTACTAGAAAAATTCCAGAAATACTTAGTTGGCATAAAAAATGCCATAACTTTATTTTGATGATCCGATTGATTGGATTCCAATTCCTAAGTAAATGATTCATAGAGGAATGAGAATATATGAATGAGGTGATCTCATAGGACATCATACTCATAAGAGGCGAAGTGCTATATGGCCAGCCATGAAACAAGGAAAATAAAGAAAATGCAATATGTATAGATATGTTCATAAAACATGAATATGATAGGTATAAGTCAAATGATATTGTAAGACCCGAGAAATTCCAATTTCTGGAATAAGGGCAAAATCGAAATTTTAATTACAAAATTGTAATTACGGTTAAAAATCCGTAATTTATTCTTCTGTATCTCGATGATCTAAACGGATTGCACCGTTGAATCGCTCGAAATCTAGTTAGCACGTAAAATTTCGTGAATTTTCTGAAATATTCCGAGTCGACACGCCGAGGCACGATTTCGTGCCAGAATCGCTGAGCGCGACGGTAAAGGCTATATAACAAGTACTCATGTACCATAAGTGGTAGGAGTCGAGAAATAATGAAGATGGACGGCCGAGATAGTGCCGAATAGCAAATCTGAGAAAGAGGACATAGCGTCATTTTTTAATGTTAATGACTAAATGACAAAATAAGGAACATGGTCTTCTTTCTCCAAATCAAAGTGGGGCAAAACGTGAGAGGAAATTTCTGGTGGATGCGTGAGTTTTTGTAAGCCAGAGGATTTGCAGAGAGAGGAGGACTTCTCTAGAAATACACGAACGGACCGCTGGATTTCGACCGAAAGCAAAGAAGGGGAAAACGCTTCACGCGGAGCAAAGCCACGCGACCCGCCATGAAGCCTCGACAACCCAAGAGGTGTGGATTTTCTCCTACTACGCTTTATCTCCATTTTTACAGTTTTTCGACAAGCTTACTTATTGGAGGCCGTGAGGTGTCAGTTTGATCTATCCCAAAAACATGGGACCGAATTGTTAGAAATTCTCGTGATTTTTCACTCCGTGATCGCCCGTAAAATTAAAAATAAGCTGGGGTCTTTTTAAATTCCGCATTTTTACTTTAAATCATGTATCAGAGGAAAAGGCGAATGGCCGTATGTTCTGGCCCCAAAACATGGGACCGACTGTGGAATTTTCGACCATGAGGGCGTCTGCAATAAGGTGTATGGACTGCTATGGGTCATTTTGGTGATACTTATTCAATAAATGTCGGTGTTTATAAGATCGTAAATGGGAATGGAAATCGGTTCCACCAAGAGGAACCGGTGTAGGAAGTGTGGGCTGCCCGTGGACAGCCCACTTACTCTGTTTTGGGACTGTAAAAACAGTCCCGGGTTTGTGTGAAATGGATAAGAATTGTCCATGTGTTGTGTGCTCGAAATTGCATTTAAAATGAATGGCTCATATGCATGTGGAATTAGTTAGGTTAATACATTAAATTAATGTGTTAAGACAATGACACAATTACATGGAATTAAATTGTGTTATAAGCCATCGAGATGATTATGATTTGCTCATGAGCTAATTTGGATATGGTTGATATCATTGAATTACATGCGTAATCAGAAGCCGATTGAAAATATGCATATTGGCCATATTGTAAATGGTTTTGAAAAATGGTATAATGCATTTTCATATGCACTGCAACCTAGGAGTTGTGTGAGTGCATGACAAGGTATTTTATAAAAACGGATATGTTTGCGAAAGGAATTTCAAAGGATGATATTCCTGAGAATCGGTCAGAGATGTGGCCAACAGATCACTTCTCGATGAGGACCACACTGTTTCCTAAAGCTTCACCAACCAATTCCACTCCTGAGGGTAGTCCCATACTTTTACCGAATACTGCAGTATATTTTCAAGAACAAGTTTTGTTTTGAAAAATGATTATTTTCCTCACATACGTGCTTGTAAGTGTGTGAGTGAGTCTATGAGGACTCGTGACACGGGTGACTTGTACATTCAAGTAGGATCATGTATTTGAGTGTGTGTTTACTTGAGCATCAGATCGCACTTAGTGGTGAGTAGCCCACTTAGGGCGATTCTCCACCGAGCTTTAGCTCACCTCCCGCCATGGGACTCCCTTTATTCGTGTACAAGGAGCGCCGAGGAGACAACTATTTTCGAGGTTGATTTTGAAGAAGCTTCAAGCCAGGCTTGATGGTTCTTTTGACATAACATGTATTAGAATCAGAGATTTTAATATATGTTTGTATAAAACAAAAGTGTAATCAACTATGTAATTATCGAGATAATTGGAGAATAGCTGTGATACGTGTTTTAATGAGTATTAGTTATGGGCCCAAGTGGTCGATGGACATATTGTATATATCGATCGTCAGGGACAAGCATTTGGTGTGTATTGTATCTGGGGCAGAGCCCCCGCACAAAGGAGACTCGCCCCGACATTTTCCTAAGTGGTGCCTGCAACCCGACATCCACCAGATTCCGATGTCGACTGGTAAACAACTAATTCCTAAGCCAAGGCCACAGATATGAATATGATAAGAATATAGGATATATCATAAGATATGATAGTCTAAAGTACACAAACGATAGAATAATGTGAAATGATATGAATATAGGATTATAGATTATATGATATGACTATATGATAGACATAAATTTAAAGGAATAAGATTTTGAACATGCTAGGAACACATGGAAAGACATAAATGATAAGAACAATGGAGATAAGTAAAAGATGACAGTTAAAGGAATGAGAACATTTGCATAAATGATAAGTACATATATGAAATGAATAGCAAAGCCTACATGATAGGAATATAGAAAGTACAAGAATAGCTAAACTTTATTAAAATAAATGATAGAAAGATATTAATATATGTATTATAGATATACGAGAACCGAAATGTGAAACTACGATATGAGAACTAATACAAGAGTCAAGTAATGATAGTATATATTGGCATGTTTGATCATGATAACAATAGTTATTCATGCTTATGAAATATGTACGTAAATGTGATATGAAAATATCCGGATCGTTCATTAGAACCTAGTAGGGATAGATAGGCATGCCTATAGGGAAGATACAAGCTTACGCAAGATATTCATAGATCGAATATCGAGTCTCCGCTTCGGTCAATGATATAGATCCCGTTTGGACCAAAAAAAGGCCTCGCTGCCACCACAATGTATACATAAATCAACGCTCTATTAAAGGATAGTACCCTAAAATCTATAGCATGATATGTCACCGTCTCAGATAAAGGATGATACCTGTATTAATTAAATGTAGATCATCATTCAGACAAATGATAAGATTCTGCACACATAGCTTCCCGTATCCGCTTCTAAGGTATTTGCAGACATGAAACCAAAAAGGAAATGATATGTATAGAAGATATGACCTGATATGAGAAGCATAAAGATCGCTTATGCGATGAAAGTACGTAGACACTACAAGAAATCGCGAAGACAAAGATAAATTGATATGAAAATAAGTATATGAACACAAAGAAAAGTGAATGAAAGATAATGAAAGACAAAGTATATGATAGATAGAATATGAATGTACGCTGAGTAGTACAAGTATGAATATGTATGTATGAAAAGTATAGATACAACATGCCAAAGACAGAGAATAGACAATGACTTACAACATGAGAAAGACTAGGAGACAGTAAAAGACATATGAAAGAACAAAGATATAAAAGTATAAGAATGTAGATAAACGTACGTGGATTGTATAAGATAGGTTATATGAAAGTATACGAGACATGAGTTTATTAGGAAACTTGCAAAGAACATGATACAAGAAATAAGATGAAATAGATCAAGTATACGATATAAGCAAGGGACAAGAAATAGGCAAAGTATTTGTGATAGATAAGGAATGATATGATATACGTAATAGTACAAAGAATGCAATAAAAGACATAGAACCGAAAGATGAAAAAGACATAGACTAGAGACATGATAAGTATAGGAATATGTGAAGTATAGAAACAGGAATACAGTAAAAGTATAAGTAAAGGATATGCCAAAGATATAGAACATGTAATAGAAAGTTTGACATGCACAGAATATAAGATGACAAGGAATTAAAGTTATAGAAATATGTTTAGATATATATAATGCATATGTATAAGCCAGACAAGCCGCCACAGTGGTTGTCCATGCGCATGCTCCCACTAAGCCGTGTGCCTTTAGCACGTTGCTCACCCTTTCGTGCAGGTGACGTACTGCAAGACAAGGCTAGAGGACGTGACATTCCACATCAAGAAAGCAGCCGACCAGAGATAGGTGCTCACGCCACGCTCGCACCCTCAAGTTTTGTAATAGTACATAAAGGGACTCTCGTGATATGCGTATAGATCAGGATGGGACACCACTCCTGGTAGCTTCTTGCAGCGTATAAAATGATTTTTGTTTCTACAGAAATTATTCAGATACCCACAGTACAGGCGCCGAGAAAGAACAGTCAATGAGAGTCCTAAAGACAAAGATAGATATAGACAAGATAGATAGTATAACACATCACGCCCGACTTCTGCCTTCTCCGATCCGCCTAACGGCCGGGCCGATCTGGGCGTGACACCTCCGATGTGTATATATCAATCGGGCCATTCCACGCATCGATATATTATTTGTTTGTGGACTACCCGATGAATATCAATCGCCGCCCGACGATCGGAGCAATTTTAATTTGACTACCCTCCATAATTAATATTTTTAGACAACCTCTCGAACCGCTTTTTTCTAGACTATCTCATGCACTCACCTTATAGTCCTAGAGCGCTCTAGGTGCATATAATGCATTGTGATAATAATTCCAATACTATTTAATTCAAATAAATATATAAACATGCATATATTTACAAAAATTCAATTCACACAATTATGTCATGTAAATTTCATTTATACATCAAAAATTAGCTCACTGGGGCTAATGATCATACACGAGCAATTCAATTTAAATCACTCAATTAAACACATATTTTCACAAAAATTATTTTGTGATCATCGTGTTTAACGCAAAAACCCTGCGCATCGTCTTCTTTCTTCAAAGCACAATTTACCCGCTCACTTGGTGAACCCTTGCTTTACGCCTACTTCAAATTTTCAAACAAACCATCCCATGAATTAACACATAATTTCACCATTTAACACCCAAATCAGTCAGGACGGGCCACTACCGCACCATTTGGGTTTCAAAATTGAGACACCCGGCCCCAAGCCTGGGACCCGATTAAACCCACTGCGGCGCCTCAACCAACCGAAACATTAACATAAGATTTAAATCAAGACAAAAAACCCAAGTAGGAGAACCCCTACTTCTCGGGCTTGAGAAAACTCTCAAATCTGGTACCCACTGCTCTCTCCGCGCAGCCAGCTTCTCCTTCTGTCCCGAAGACCGCTAACGATCGGGATCGCTGCATTTCTGCAGGTAAGAACGACTCTCTCTCACTGTAAAACTAAACTGAGTTCACTGCACTTTTCCCCCTTTTTCCATTTCATTGGCTGCCTTTTTAATTACAGAAGACAATCACTGCAACTTTGTCTTAGTAACTTAAATCAAATCCTATAATGAATTAATACGGTCCCTTCATTTCCCACATTCTAAGACTATCTCACTCCATTTTCATCATTTCTCTACTCATGCCGTACTTATGGCACATGAGTACATATTATATGTGACTTTCTCGTTGCATCAAAATCGCTTATCTAAGACCAAATGCATGTTTAAAATGTTCTGATCTCGACCGTCCCTGACCTCGACGAGATTTTACGTACATAACTGGGGATTTCATGAGACGATTCCAACTGCAGAAATCCATTCCGTCATCCGAGATCTAGAGAATTAATCTCGGATTTTTAACCGAATCACAATTAATCTAAATTACGATTTACCCTTATCTTAAATCAAATTTCTGTCTTACATGCATATGTACTTGAAAGCCGTGAATCAATAAAAGAATTTACTTTGTTTATTCTCTTTTATTTGTTGTTTAATTTGTAACATATTTATTAGGTGATTTATATATGATAAAAAGGTGATAACAAGGTTAAGACAAAAAAAGAATGATGTTAGTATGCAATATAAATTTCATGTTATTGAAGTTCATTTTGCTGTTTTATTTTGCATATGAGATATATTTGTGAAATTTCAATAGTAGGGTTCAATAATGGTATTAACAAAAAATATATATAAATTTTGAATTAAAATAAGTCGGAAATAAGATATTCATTCCATGACACTTCTAAAAAGTGTTAAGGTTGATGTAAAATACAATGACGTTTCTAAAGGTGGGAAAGAACAAGATTATATTGAGGCAATATGACACTTCTTAAAGGTCAACAATTTACTACTATTTTTTGTGATAAAATATATTTCTTGACACTTTATGTCATTGTACAAAATTTTCTCTTGTCGGGCACAAATATCTTCAAAAAATTACAATCAAATTATAAAAACATTTAAAATATAATATTATAAAGACGTCAAACTCTTTCTTGAAAATTATCCAAATTTGTAAAATAAAATTAACTCAATTAGTTTAATACTCAAACAAATTCAAAATTATCTTAATAAAATTAAAATAAGTCTACCTTATCCTTAAAACTTTGAGAGTTTAAAAATACAAACCTAAAAAATAGAATAAAATTAAAAAAATTACAATTATTCTCGATTTGGTTCAATTTTTAACATTTTAAAATTAAAAATCAATAACTAAATTGTATTTCTCGATTTTAACACTTACCCAGTCATGTATACACCAAGCAAAATCACTTACGGGTTTGGGTCATGTTTGATTTCTATTTTTTGAAAATTGTTTTTTGTTTAAAAAAAAAAAAGATAGAAAAACATATTTAGGTTTTCATTTTATTCTTCTAAAAATATGGAAAACATAAAAATATTAAATTAAAAAAATTAAAATAATTTTCAAATAACATAAAATAATGGATATTACATTTTTAAATACTGTTCTCAAAAACAAATTTAAAAAACAAAAACAAAAAGGCCTTAAATTCTATCCAACCCGTTAAGCTAGAAAAGCCACTGGGACCCACACGTGGGTAGGAAACGTAATACTAACGTGTAATTTGTTTTTTTATCTTCCACTTTGACTTGTTAATTTGTCTATAAACTTCAGAGGTTTATATATTAAATAAAATAAAATAAATCATTTCAAATCCATTCAAAACTTTTTAAGTTATTTAAAATTTGAAATATTATTTTATAAAACTAATTATAAAAAAATTAAAAAGAGTTAATTATATTTTATCCCTTTTTTTTTTCATTTAATCCCCTCGTATTAAAAATATAGGACATCAAAGAAAAAAAGAGGTCCAAGTTCAAGTTAGAATTTTAACAATTTACTACATTATAATAAAATATTTAATTGTAAAAAAAATTAATTATATTTTATCCCCATAATTTTGTCATTTAATTCCCTCATATTAAAAAAATCATAGTTTATTTTTAAATTTGTCAAATAGATTAAGGTCATTTATTTTACTTAATATCGAATATAAATTTTTTACTACAGCAACAAGACTTCGATAAGATAAGATGTTTATTTGCTTTTTAACATTTGACAGCGACAAGTGATGCAGAATTCCCAAATTCTCGGTGCGCTGTGATTTTTTCTTGCCGACATAATCCCACATCGAAAAAAATTACATGAGAGGCTGGTAGCCCCACATTTTTGCATTTCTAAGATTTTTTCCTTGTTTAAAGAATCCCACACAACTTATAAAGAAACAGCCTTTCCCTATAAAGTGGCCCTTCCCCTTGATTCAAAAAAGTTGTTGGCTAACGATGCGCCGTCTCCACCCAAAAATGAGATCCTAATGGCCCTCGACAAATATTTTTTCGATAATACCAAGTGCATCGGGTCTATATAATTTAGCTACATACTCTTTTTAAATTTATTTTCATGAGGCTACGGGTTTCCCTCACATCGAAATGCACATCCTGCTCTGCCTCAAAGCTCAGTGCTGAAATACTGATCAAATCTCGTACTGGCAATTTTAGACGATCCCAACTTTGGAGGCAATTTCACTTAAGAGACTAGTTTCAATCGAGGAACCACCCAGCTCACCGTGCATGTTTTTCGACTTTCTTTATTCTTTCTTCTTTATATACTTAATTCATTTATTTATTTATTTTTAATTGTCTCTAGATATATATTACTATTTAATTTATACTTATTATTTTATTTTCCTCAGAATTACATTGCTGCTTTTTGTTTATTTTAGAAATCGGGTTTGTCATGTTGTTTTTTTTTTTTTGCTTGTTTTCCTTAACATATGGACTATCACCCACCCTTAATTTAATAAAACTCTAATTTTTATTTTTTTTCGAATTTTCATTTCTCACTTTAAGTGTCCAAATTTCAAATTTCTATTTTCTAAAATTCAAATTTTCAATTTAAATCTGTCCTCCAAATTTCAAATTTTCAATTTTTCAATGTCTCACTCTCTAAAATTGTAAATTCCTAATTTCAAAATCAAGTATCATAATTTCAAAATTCAAGTTCCATACTCTAATTTCAATTTCAAATTTACAAAATTCATAATTTCAAAATTCAGGTAATCACTCTAAATTTCCAAATCTCACTTCAAGATTCGGGCTTGTTTTAGTCTTAAATTTGAAAATTCCTAATTTCTAAATTTCAAGTCCCAAAAAATAAAATCTCAAATTTCAAATTTCAACTTCAAACTTCCAACTTCAAAATCCTCAATTTCAAACCTAAGCCAAAAATCTCAAACACACGGCACTTATAATTCCAATAAATGGAATCTTGGGAGTTAATTTGTGTAACATATAAATGGGCTTGGTAGGGGCCCGACATTCCATATATCATTTTAATAAATAATTTGGATATATGATTATAACAAATTTAATCAATGTGAATAGCTCAGATTTTGTTATTACACCAACATCAAGCTTCCCAATTTATAGTCATCTAACACGTCATTCAGTAATACATTTTTCCCTTATCCGACTTGCTTGAATATTTATTTATATATGTCTTGCATGTTTTTATTCATTGATTGATTTCCTTATCATTATTTGATAACAAGAGCCATATTTTCTTTAGGTCTGTTTAGCAGACCGACCTAGGGCTTGTAGAGTAGTGCTACGCCCATCGTACCTCCGATAAGTAACCCGACCCCTGACCTAGGACTCGCTTGCCGCACCGCCTTTTCTTATCGTGAGTCACATTTGTGGTTTTTTTCTTATTTTGTTTTCCTTTAAAATAAAACAAAAATAAGTGGCGACTCCAACCGCTTTCTAAAAATGGTTTTTAAATAAAACCAGTCTCGCCTTTTAGTGGGAAATGCATAATAACCAAAAATGCTGGTCCACAAATGGCCACTCCAATCGTGACAAGTGAGTAATAAGCTCGAATACAAATTGCGAAATGTGCGAGTTTGGATTGAGTTGATTGATAGATACTCTTTGTGCTTTTGTGTATAAAACATTGAGAATTTTGACTAGCCGATTGTATCTTTCATATGTCTAATCATATCATTAGTATTTGGCTTCTAATGACTTCATCTGGGCCGATTCTTCTCGTCTCATCTTGTTATGTCACTTGTTTTTCACCGTTTGTTATATACACATCATGTCTATCTTATACTCTTACTTAGATTATGTGTAGATATGGATGATATAATTGCTGCTTTCAGATGATCACCGTTGCATTTAATTACCTTTCTCCCGCATACCAATTGTCGATGTTCATGTGGGGTGCACATGTATCCTCTTATCTCCAAACTTAAGTACCTACGACTTTGTGTCTCGTTTTGTGTTTGCCGTTGGAGACTTGTTGCTCCTTTGCTCGCTTCGACCGAGCTAAGTGACTGTGAGCAGAAGGTCTGATGGGCTATATTCATGTTTGTGAGCATTTTGGAGGTGGTCGACATAATAGATGCCGAGGAGTCCGATCTTTGAAGACTTGTATAGCCCAGAGCTAGATTTTAGGATACTTTTTGACCAGTGTGCATTTTCTGATTTAAATGTCATTTAGGTTTTCTACTGCACCCACATATACACTCGTACACTTTAGTTTATTCTCGAGCCGAGAGCAGCGAGAGCCTCTACTCATAGGTCGCCCCCCTCGGGATGTCAAGGAAGTGCATGTGTGGAGTCGATGACCACCTTGTATGGAAGCCGCCTGGCTCCTCAGAGACGTGTAGGAGGTTGTGTACCACTAGAGGGTACAATCGCCCGGCTGGTGGACCCTTAAAAGACTATCTACCCTTGTCTTTTAGAGCCACCATCGACCTTCTCTAGGTCAGTTTAGATCCTAGATCGATTAGACCCCATCCTACACGTGGGTGCATCCGTGAGGCCTTCTTGTACATTTTGTCATGATATGGATCCGCATTCTCTTATTTCGTTTCTCTAGTATATAGAGATTAATCGTAGTATTGAGTCAGTAAGTACTTGTATAGTGATGATTTCTTATTTGGCCATTATAGCAAATGCTCTTTTGGTTCGATACTGACCTTAATTTTATTTGTTACGCTACACTTTCGTGGATTCATCGCCACGCATCGACCATCTTTCAGGTTAGAGTCGAGAGGGTAGATTAGTACGTGCATCAAATCAAACAGATATGGATCAACATGCGCTTGCTATCGAAGCAACACTGCCGCGCTCCAGATACAAGACACGGCCTCGCTAGAGGATTGATAGCAAGAGAATTTACGCCTTTCAAAGACAAGAGGATACTCGCTTGATTACTTGGCACCACCTCCACCTCCACCTCCATCGACGGCTCTGGACAGACGCACCGCCTATCCCTCGTGGTACTCCGTCATTGGCCCGCAGGTCTACGTAGGTGATCCACCCATTACGCGACTATTCCGGGGCTCGTGACTATCTATAAGTTTCCGAGGATCGCATACAAGAGAGTAGAGCAGATGCTTACAAATGAGAGTCACGAGGTATGGATGTGTGGATGGATTTGATACAGCACCCGACCCCTTACCGCCAAATTTCTGATGCCCATACGGAGCAAGATAATAAAAGCGCAGGATGTCCACGCACTCATTTGAGGATACATAGCCGCTGATGAGGGGTAATGGGGTTTAGATGAGGCTCGCTTGATCATGTTTGCCTTTATCATCGGGGTGTTATCGTGGCATAGAGCCGGTTTGCCACTTTCGATGCTTCACAGCGACTTCTCCTGGAGGATCTTTCATGAGTTTATCCGATGGCTTCTTTCAAAGATCACATATGTCACTAGAGAGAGCTCATTATGAGGCAAGACCTCATGAGATCAAGTACATCTTCATCTCCGCCGGAGGGAGAAGGTTATTCAGATGATTGAATGACCACTAGAGAGAGAGCATATTAGTATGATCATGAAGAGTTTACAGCCCGCTTACGCTGGGATATCTTGCCATGCATCGATTATGGATTACACAGCTTCGACAGAGGCATCAGATGGTATCGAGGATGGTATGGCTCGCTTGCTTACGGCCTGAGATTCTTCCTCTTGATAGTAAGGAAGAAGCCATCTGACGTGCACTGTGGAGGTGGAGCCATCAATTCCTTAGGACACTAAGACCCAGCCTCAAGACATCTATACTACCGTTATCGCACTTCCTACGCCGAGAGTTCGCCCAAGATGCACCTTCCATACCACCTCACCGCTTAGGATTACTAAACACATACTCCACCACACTCCGCCTCACGCATCGTGTCAGGTGGATGAGCACCTATCGCGCCCATCTTAATTCCCGAGCGCCCACGCTCCTACACAGCCCCAGACAGCCGTACACTTTACGCCACTAGGCATGCCTTTGGGTGAGGTCTTACAGACATTGATGACTACTGGATTGCTTAGCCCATTAGCACCAAGGCCATTACCACAGGTTGTTCACCCTCATTTTCGGATGGACCTACATTGTGCTGTATCATCGTGCCCCCGACATACTACGATCGTTGCACCGTCAGACACGTCTGTGACTTGATCAATTCAGTATCAGGGTACTGGGGATGCCCAAAGACGCTCTAACCCCCTTCCCACTCACTCTACACATGCGCTCCTCCTCCGGGGCCGGAGGTATTCATTCCATCGATTTTGTCGAGTCCGAGATCGATCCATATGTCACTGGGATGATCGAGGTCGAGTCTATAGCATTTGATGATGGTTATGGCGTATGATGGGGTTCATGAGGTGCTTTGAAAGCCAACGCATTCACTCACATGTCGCTTCTCGGCGCGGCATTACCCGGGCCTGATCCCCACACCGAGCGCGACTGGCCATATAACGTTTCACTCTTTATTTTTGACTCATACCAGGGACGCTTGATACACCAGAGATCCAATAGTGTTATCGAGGTGGTGGAGTGGTCGACAAATAGCCTCCGCCCATCTCGCCCATAGATCCCGATATCACTGAGATGAGACAAAGGAGAGAGGATTATGAGATCATCAAGCACTGGCAGAGTACACATGCTCAGATTCTATTCTGAGCTCATAAATTTTCTACCACCCATGTGAGACTTTGATTAAAGGCTCGAGCCGATTCGAGTTGACACGACCACATCCCCGCAGGGCCCGACATACGCGCTCACAAACACCGAGCTTAGTTGCATCATGCTTTCTCGAGGATTTACCTGAGGGTCTCGCACTCACCGACCTTTACATATCGCCTGTCATTTAGGTCGTCGTGTTCCATCCGCCCTCTTAGATAATGGATCTGCTTAAATGTCCGCCCACTTGCCACCGCAATCGCTTCAGATATGGGCCCACGATTGAAAGCCATCTACGCACCGTGAGAGCTTAAGACAAGCACTGGGTGGAGGTGCGACGGGCACCTCGACTCTCGAGCCGAAGGATCGGGCCAGCCGCTTTTCCGTGTTTTGCTGCATTTTGAGGATCCCCGTATCCTTAACCTACTTTAGGCCTATTGATCCAGTGCTGGCGCTATCCCATCTTCCCTTCATTTGAAGGTGAAGTTCATTCATGATGGTCAAGTGATCACTATTTCATCTATGTGAGGGGCACATTCGAATTTCCGAGCTTCAGATTGAGATTAGCCATGGGGATGATGATTCGCTTATGACCGAATTCGCTTTTGATGAGGTACAGACCGTGGAGCCATGGGATTTTGTCGGCATTCAAGACTCATGTCATTTGATCAAGATAGCAAAGACAAATAAGTTGACATGACGAGGGAGTACGTCATGCCTAGTTGGGTTTAGTATGTCACAAGATGGCCGCAGCGACTTTATCGCAAATTGACCACGACCTCACCCTTTGGCTCTGGACGGTACCCGTAGGAGGCAGATTTTTCACGCATGGCACAAGCCATACAAGAGAGGGTCGACTTCACTCATCACATTCCATTCACTATCCTCTTCTGCCCCGCGCCACGAGGTTGGTCGACTATTTCAAGGAGGGCTTCAGAGCCATTATCGCATCCCGATGGATCGATTGACGAGCCTACCATCCAAAGATGTCAGCCAGACGCCTTTTCACACAGCGCTGCGCATGGGCTCCCGACACTTCGCCACTATCGCTCCTTCCCTAAAGGCCTAGTGTGCCTACCTATGTGCTTTCCCGATGAGATATTGATTGGGGCATGATGGGGTTATGTCGTCTGACGATTATGATGAGGAGCTACTCCGAATGGTTATTAGTCAGCCCGAGCCAGATTCTGCACTTAGTGATTTTCTGCGCTCGCTTGAGAGATGACGAGGATGCTTCTTTACCCGCATGATGATGCGACACGGTGATGTTATCAAGTGATATCATGCCTCCCGATATTCTAGACATGTTGTGGGAGAGTCCGATGTCAGGACCCACCACTTTCTTTGGTGCGAGTTCGATTTGTATCACGCTCCGGATGATGCACCGGCTTTTCATCTATGGATTCGGTATCTTTCGAGCATTCACCGCCTCTTTATTGATGATATTGATGCATGTGCACCTCATTCACCCACATCACAGATTCATGGTATTGATCATGAGCCTTTACAGCCTGATTTTGATGATAGCTACCGGTCTGGCTCCGAACAGAGCTTTACTGATGAGCGAGTTTCACCTCCTTTTGATGACCTTAAGATGACTCTGGGTACAATGGTATCAACCTAGAGATGAGGATCTGCATCTACTTTGTTTGCAGACATTGAGAGTGGATAGTTTGCTCGTGTTACTCAGATCATACTGATGTTTTTGCATGGTCATATGAGGACATGCCAGCCTCGAATTCTTCTATATGTTCAAAGATCATCTACCACTTCAGGCTACATGCACCTGCTAAGCAAAATCGAGGCGATTACACCTCGATGAAGTTTACAGAAGGAGGAGATTCAAAAGCAACTTAGTGTCGGGTTTCATATCGCGGGTCCAGCACTCGAAAGAGTCAATGTCGTCCCTCAGTTCCCAAAAAGGACTACAAGGTTAGAGTTTCTGTGTGGACTTAGAAATCTCAACATAAAATTTCAAGATGATTTTCCTTCTCCCACATATCGATACGCCGGCCGACAAGATCATAGGCATGGCGTTGTCTTTATGGATGGATTCTCCGTTATAATCGTGATTATGATGGCCCTAAGGACAGAGAACATCTTTCATCACCGGAGCTGGGTACCTAATGCTATGTAGTCATGCCGCTGGCCGAAGAAAGCTACCGATCGTAGAGCCAGCCTACTAAGAATCGCTTCATGACATGATGCATGTGGATGTCGAGGTCTATGGGATGGATATGATTGTGAAGTCCTGCGGATAGGCAAATGACACTGCTCGAGCATTTTTTCCAGAGGATCGGGATGCTGGATTGAGATCAATCCCAAGAAGTGCACTGGAGGACTTCCCGAAGTTTCGCTACATGATTAGTGAGAGAGGTACAGGTAGATCCCGATAAGATCGGTTATCCTTGACATAGTTCCACCACAAACCGAGACCGAGATCTCGGGGTTTCTCGTGCCAGTAAATATATTAGCGGTGTCATTGCTGGGACTGACATACTTGCAGCCTATCTTCCACTTCTATGAAGAAACAAATTCTTGCCTACTGACTCGCACAGCAGGCGCTTGAGCCGATTAGAGAGTATTTGCTTTCCCTCCGTTTTGGTACCTCCCATGCCCGATCGAATTTCTCATTTGTCGGCTTCGATGTCGCTTGGTGCATATGCTAGCCCACTCTTGATGATTCAAGTATGAGCCAGCATTCATTATCTCGAGTAAGAGGATGTTGTGAGCATGAGACGAGGTACATTATGATTGAGCTTCGCTTAGCTTTCTCTTAGCTCGGGGCCACTCTAGATCGAGACATTACATGACGTAGCATTCCGCGCGCCTTTGTTTCGCTTAGATCCTTCGAGATATCCTCGTCTCGATGCACCGAATGTTGACTTACGATGGCTCAGACTCTCGATGGAGTTTGATATCCGCATGTCACCCAAAAGTCTATGTGGAGTAGGTTAGCAGATCACTTGGCCCACTTCCTAAGCATCGACAAGAGGATTGATGATGATTTTCCTGGATGAGGAGATCGCAGGGTGACTATTAGTTTCATCCGGGTCGCGACGACTTCACGGGCTGTGCCTAACCATCTCCGATATGGGATGTGTGTTCCCATTGATTTCTCCTCGCGGCAATCATATCCCGAGATCACTGGCTTACCTTCGCGGATCGTTATCCGGCCACGAACAACAAGTGAGTACGAGGTATGTATCTCGTTGGGAGACTGACGAGCTCTGATTAAGGACGGAGATATTCGGTGATTCTAATCTAGTGATTAGACAGATCCGGGGTGATTGGAAGACCAGAGATGTGAAGCTTAGGCCATATCATGCTTACTTGGAGTTATTAGAAGGGAGGTTTGACGACTTGAGCTACACTCACCTACCTAGAGAGTAGACCGTCTGTCGATGCTCTAATTTTACGCTTCCATGATCGACATTCCGGTTGGTGTAATAGTGCGCCCTCGCTAGTTGAGACTCAGGCGTTCCCGCTTGTTGCTGCTTAATTGACGAGTCGGGGTTTGATGATGGTCTACCGTGGTATCATGATATTTATCGCTTAGATATGGCACATATCCCGAGGGCCGACTCGCCAAGGACAAGAGAGTTGAGGCAAATGGCCACCCGCTTACGATACATGAGAGACACTATATAGGCGCATACCGATGGTGTGTTATTGTTGTGCTTATATCGAGATTTAGCTGACCAGGCAATGAGAGAGGTCCATGCCAGAGTTCAGGGCCCTTACATGGGAGGACATATGTCGTCTGTAAGATTACGAGGATCGGCTATTTTCGTGGCTGGACCATGAGACAGATTGTTGTCGCTTGTTCAGAGATGTACGTAGGTCGATGCATGGAGATCTCATACACGTTCCACCATCGAGTGCTGCATGCATTGACCTCACTCGTGCCACCGGGGAATAGATATTATCGGGAAGATTTCGTCAAGTCTTCTAGTGGTCATGAGTTCATTCTAATGCTTATTGATTATTTCAATGGCGGGAGGCCACTTCTTATGCAAAGCTAAACGCGACCACCTTTATCAGATCGCACATTATCTCATATAGACATGGGGCCCTCATGAGTTGATATCTGGATAGAGGTGTGCATTTCGTGGTGAGGTTGACACTTTATTACGTAGATATGGCATCCGAAGATCATAGATCGCCCGTACATAAAGCCGCGTACAAACGCCGTGGGCGCAGGAGGCCGCGCGAACAAGAATATTAAGAGGATTTGCGTAAGATGTCGACCCGAGACCGGGTCCCAGCTTCCTCGCACATGGGCGTATCGCACCTCCTTTCGCACCCTACGCGAGCCACACCTACTCGCCTAGTTTATGGTACTGGAGGCGCCACACAGATGTAGATAAATCCTCGAGAGAGCCCTGTAGAGCAAAGAGATTTCGAGGCGAGTGGGTTCAACAATACTTGATCACCTAGCCTGTTGATGAAAGGAGATCGAGAGTCACACCATATTCAAAGCTTACCAAAGAAGATGGCCCGCTGGCCAAAAGCTAGGGCCGGGGCCTGCACCACTACAATGAGGCGATTTGGTTTCGAGAGTCCTCGTAGGATTGGCCATCGACCCTAGAGGGAAGCTTAGGACCCAACTGGAGCGGACCTTACATTATTAGAGAGTTGACCGTGAGGAGTCGTATGGTCGATGGACTTATATGGAAACCACCTCGAGCCAAATCAATACGGATCAACTCGAAAGTTTTACGTTTGAGACCTTGGTCGCAGGATGGGTGGCCATCATTTCGATTAGCCATATACCTTATCACTTGTTACTCACATTTTTATTTTTTATTTTTTTACCGTTGCTAGCCCATTGAGTCTCACACGCGCACTTTGGCCTATTCTTTCTTATACTCTACTACCTTTTCATACCTAGATAGGCCCTTTCGTGTGGATGCCTTAGTTTTAGTGGATCTTCGAGTTATGGACACATTGACATGTTCTTTATATCGCCTCTTACCACACCTTACTTCCTTGTATCCTACTCCATTTCATAGTTTCTATATTTTCACCACTTTCTTCTATCTCGACTTTGTTCCTATCTCATTCTTTCCCACTCTAGATTGGTGATCTATTCATTTTACTCGCATTGGGTTTGTCATGTCATCCCTTCACTCATTCCATCGAAGGTTTATTCCCTGAGACTTTTAGCTCGAGAGGCTTATGTCATTTCATTTGAGTTGTTTTATTGTACCTTCGTGCTTGATGATATGTCTATTTATTTCCATATTGGTTTGTCTCT
The DNA here is from genome assembly GCA_016808115.1 of Tetrastigma voinierianum. Lineage (NCBI taxonomy): Eukaryota > Viridiplantae > Streptophyta > Magnoliopsida > Vitales > Vitaceae > Tetrastigma > Tetrastigma voinierianum. Next base: position 106,034 of record JAEQBH010006778.1, read on the forward strand.
ATGTTTATCTCAAATATGCGCAAAAAAAAAAAAAAACAAAAAACAAAAACAAAAAACAAAAAAACACAAAAGAAAAAGAAAAAGAAAAAAAGAGAAGAAAAAATAAATAAATAAATTCGCACGCATGTATTTAGCATAAGTATTCTCGAGTTCGTATGTGGACTTAAGGAGGATCATTGTCTTGGTGGTATGTGTTACTTCAGGGAAGTTCGATGTGGGCTTCCGAGATCCTGCAGATCATGTGTTTACTTTGAGATTTTATTAGTGGTATATGAGATGATCGATCCTCTCCTAGGGTCTCCGAGTCAGTGTCATATTCATCATCCAATTTGTCGACTTACATGTCTCTCCCATGTGCAAAGATTCGGGTAGATTCATCATATCATCACGCTTTTCCATAATGTTATTATTTATCTTCTCGACTTCATATCTCTCATTCACATTTATCACCCTCTATGTTTATTGGTTTCAGTTCGATGTTTCACCTTACATCCTTTTCCTCTTACCTATCTCACCATATTACACTTTTTGCATTACATCATTGTTATTAATATCACTCCATCGATGTCTCGTGTCCATCATTCATGAGACTTCTTATGCATGTGGCACTCCACACGAGGGCATGGGGTTGATCATCAAGTGCTCGTTTCAGTTTCCTTCATTTCTTTACCTTATCACCCTAAGCCTACATTACCTGCTCGTGTCATAAGACCACCCCGAGACCATGGGATTTAACGTTTCTTTGGATAACATTTACTTTGATAGGTATTCGAGATCTGGGTCGATATCTAGACATTATTATGTGGCTTTTCTAGAGATGCTTGCCAGAAATAGATCCATTTCTAGTTACTTCGCTCTAGTGACCTAAGGTTGCCTTTTGTTATCGGGGGATGCAAGAGACTTAGACTCCATTCCTCGACATGCCATCACCGGGCATACCCTTATTTGTCAATCATTTGGATGTGTTTGTCTGTGTAGACAGATTCTCGCCGGGTGATATCGAGCCATATTTTGATATTCGGGGTTTCATCACTCTCTATCGATGACATACATGTCATACTTGGGCACATCCTTATCCCGCTTTCAAGATTATTAGGAATTTGTTTGTTTGCATACAATCGCATCGATGTGATGAGTCTTGTTATGACATTTCGGATTTCATCGTTTTGATAGATGCCACACCTGGGCATATCCTTATCTTTCTGGATCATTCGACGTGCTTCGTCTGGTCTGCATGCTTCCATCGATGATATGAAAGCCATTGCTAGATATTTTCCTGACTTCAATATGTTCATGTTGGATGTCATATCGGGGCATACCCCTCTAACTTCGCCTTTACTATCTTCAGCTTAAGTGTTCGTGACTTCAATTTATATGGATCAGATGTCTCGTAATTTCATCGGCATCATATTTTCTAAATAGCAGCTATCAAAGTGCTCGACTTCGTCTTCGATAGTGTGCTCGCATCTCTCGCTTCATATGGATCGATGTTCGACTTCATCCGCATCACATCCGCAAATTTCTCGCATATCACACGCCCGCACTTTGTTTTCTCGTGATATCAAGGTCCCGACTCGCCTATATGGATCGATGTTCGCACTCATCCGCATCACATTTGCTAAATAAGCAGCTAGATCGTATCGCCCGTACTCGCCTTCAGATATCGTGCATCCAGACTTTGTCTCATATATGGATCGATGTCTCGCACTTCATCCGCGATCACACCGCTAGCCCAGACGACGCCAGACTTCGCTTTCTCGATATCAGCCCGTGACTCGCCTTCTCGTGATATCCGGCGCTCGCACTTCCCATATGGATCAGTTCGCACTTCCATCCGCATCACATTTGCTAGCCCAGATCACACGCTCGCACTTTGTTTCAGATATCCGCATCTCGGGACTTCGCCTCTATATGGATCACCGGGAGGTTCGCACTTCATCTGCATCACATTTGCTAGCACAACAAGTCAGCGCTCAGCTTCATTTTCGTGATATCAGCGCTCGTGACTTCATTTCATATGGATCCGATGTTCGACTTCATCCGATCACATTTGCCAGCACCGTAGATCGACGCTCCGCACTTCCGCCTTCCGTACACGAAGGCCTCGCACTCGCCTTTATATGGATCGATGTTCCAGACTTCATCCGCATCACACGCCAAAGACAAAGAAGTCGACGCTTGTGCTTCGTCTTCTCGTGATATCAAGCGCTCAGACTTCGCTTCATATGGATCAGATGTTCGACTTCATCTGCATCACATTTGCTAGCACAAGAAATCAAACGCTCGTGACTCGCCTCTCGCACAAAAGCGCTCGTGACTTCGCTTCATCGATCGATGTTCGCACTCCATCCGTATCACGCTTCGCAGCGCATCACATTTCGTAAGGTTCAGACCCCCGCCTTCTATAAATAAATGCCGTGACTTCGCTTCACCTTCTACATCTCGATGCGGCATCTCGTGCTCACGTTTGTGTTTCCTCGCTTCGCACTGCATATCTCAAGCCTTCACCATAGTTCAAACTCTCGTATATCACCTTGATCACATGGTTTATTTCTATCGTACTTTCTACTTGCTAGCTTATGAGTTTGTCCATGACTCCGTGTTAATCGCTATATACAAGTAATATGACCATTCTATCACCCATGGCCTACCGATTTTCGCTTTGTTTCGTGTTTCGATATAAGTTTCACCTTGGGAGGACCTTTCTTAGAGAGAGCTTCGATCTATAGTCATGACTTTACCGCCTCCATTGTTTTATCCTATTGCTATTTTAGATGTTTTTTTAGAACTCCTTTTGGGCTTGTTCGAGTTTAATCGAGTCGTTGTTCTTGTGGACACTTTGGGTCTCTTTTATTCTTCGATAGAGTTCATCTCACTTCACTCACTTTCACACTCTCGTTCTTTACTGTTGCTCATATCTCGTTACACCTACGAACTTTATCGGTTATACATATTCACCCCAAATTTCGGCGCTTGTGATTTTTTTTCTTTTTCATGGTACAATCCCACATTGAAAAATTACAAGGGAGAGAGGTGTAGGCCCCACATTTTGAGGCTTAAGATTTTTTTCTCCTTATGGGAGGCAATCCCACATCGAAACTTGGCTGAGCCGAGTCTTCCTTTCCTATAAAAGTACCCTCTCCCTGATTTGAAAAAGGAGGAAAAGCTTAAAACCATAGCCGCTTCCACCCAAAAAGCGCCAGATCCTAATCGCCTCGATTAAATATTTTCGTGAGAATAAATCATGATTTGGCCTATATAATTTAAAGCCATATTGGGCTCCTTAAATTTATTTTCTTAAGGAGGCTATGGGTCTTCACATTGAGTAAGGTCCAAGTTTGCCTCAAAGCTTTAAAAGCTGAGTCGCCTCGAGGAAATCTGGCGGTAAGTACTTCGGGAGACGATCCCAACTTTGAGACAATTTCAGCCTTAAGAGGCTGCCTTGGCCCGAGGAACTACCCGCCTACTGTGTATGTTTTTCTGACTCTTCTTTATTCTTCTTTATATAGTTAATTTTATTTATTTATTTATTTTTAATTGTCTTGTATATATATTAGTCATTTAATTTATAGTCTTATTATTTTATTTTCCTTGTAATTATATTGTTGCTTTTGTTTATTTAGAAATTGCTGTTGTTGTCAGTTGTTTTTTTTTTTTTTTTTTTTTGCTTGTTTTCCTTAACATATGGACTATCACCCACCCTTAATTTAATAAAATCCCCACTTATTTTTTTTTCGAATTTTCATTTCTCACTTGCTGCCTAAATTTCAAATTTCTCATTTCTAAAATTCAAATTTTCAATTTTAAAATTCAAGTCCTCCAAATTTCAATTTTCAATTTTTCAATATCTCAATTTCAAAATTACAAATTCCTAATTTCAAAAATCAAGTATCATAATTTCAAAATTCAAGTTCCATAATTTCCAATTTCCAATTTCAAATTTACAAAATTCATAATTTCAAATTCGCATAATCAATTTCAAATTTCCAAATCTCAATTTCAAGATTCTTGTCTTAGTCTTAAATTTGAAACCCTAATTTCTAAATTTCAAGTCCTAAAAAAAAATCTCAAATTTCAAATTTCAACTTCAAACTTCCAACTTTCAAAAACTTCACTTCTAAACCGTTTTCAAAAATCTCAAACACACAAGCATCATAATTCCAATAAAATGGAATCTTAGAGTTAATTTCATGACATATAAATGCTTCTAAGTGTAGTCCGACATTCCATATATCATTTTAATAAATAATTCACATACGATTTATAAATAAATTTCTAATTGAACGCTAATAAGCTGTATTTTGTTATTACACTAACATTTGCTTCCCAATGCATGGCTTTCTACCATGTCGTCCAGTACACATTTTCCTCATCCGACTTCTCACTGATTATTTATTTATATACGCTCTCGTATGTTTTTGTATTATTGCTTATCTTCTCAGATTCATTAGTTGATTAGTCAAAAGCCATATTTCTTTAGTTTGTTTAAGAGACCCGACTTTAGGCTAGAGTGCTACGCTCCATCGTACCTTCCCGATAAAGAATCCCACCCCGACCTAGACTCCGCTTTGCCGACCATTCTTTTCTTATCGTGAGTCACATTTAGTGCTTCTTCTTATTTCTTGCTTTTCCTTAAAATAAAAACAAAAATAAGTGGCGACTCCAAACCGTTTTCTAAAAATGGTTTTTTTAAATAAAAACGAGTCTCGCCTTTTTAGTGGGAAACGCATAATAACCAAAAATGCAGGGTCCACAGGATGATAATAGGACGAGTTATTTCGGTTTCCTGCCCCGCTCATAATGGGACGGGTTTGGTTTAACTATAATTAAGGTTTTAACAGCTTCGTATTTATTTTCTCAAAACCGCAGATGTGTTCGGGAATTGTTATGCCCACCTTTACTTTGCCCTCGATTATATATTTTAAAATATATTTTTTATTTTTTTATACTTTAATATAAATAATAATAATACTAGAATGCTTAATAAATAATTTATAAAATCATAATTTTTTAATTTTTTTATGAAATATATTATTTTTCATATAATTAAAAAAAACAAATATAAAGAAATAAAAAATAAAAACAAAAATCAAATGTAAACGGTTATGATTCAAAATTTTCCCATGGTCGCTGTCTCGCCCCGCGAATTTTTAAGCGAGACTCCAAGCAGAATCGAAAAAAATAAACGGCCAGTGGCCTGGATGGAGTCGCTCCAAACCTGACCAAAGGATCGAACTGCAAAAGCACCACTCACTCGCTCACCGGGCTCCGACCGGTGGTCAAACCAATACTACAACCTGCATGACGTAATAAATATATTATTTATATTTTAAAATATATAATTAATAATATTTAAGATATTTATTTTTATTTTATATAAATAAAGTATTTTAAAATATGTATAATGTTTAAATATGAAAACATATTAAAAATGGAATAAACTTATTTATATAAATATATAATTTGTTAATATCTAAATAATCACAATGACAAGAAAGCAGTTCATTCCTTCAGAATCCCCCTTCCAATGCTCGAATCCAGGCATTGTCAGATGATCGAATTTTTAGCCATGCTCTCTAACCCTACGTTTTATACCCCAGTAAAACGACATTGCTTCGATGTAAAAGTATCAAACCACATCAACCGCTTTAACTTAAAAATTACGAACCGGGCTACCGACCATCGGCTCGACCGCCGCTCACAAGTTCGACCGCCGGCCACCGATTCGCATCACGATTCACCGATTCGACCGCCGATTCAACTGTATTTACAGATTAAACCGGACGGCTATGCTACCGACGGCTCCAACCGGCCGAACTCGGCCGATCCGGCCGATCCGGTCCGCTTTAAAACATCGCTTCGTTGTCGTATTAATAGCCGTTGCTTTATAGCACGCCTTCACCAGAAGTTCCAAAATCGTGAAAAATTAAAAAAGAACACCGAATGTCAAAGCCTATTTACCCAACAAAAAGTCAAAAACAAACACCACACCTAACTTTTCCTAAGATTCGATTAAATACATTTTATGATATTAGTTTAAATTTCATCAAAATGTCTTTTTGATGAATGAGACTGAAAACTATTTTATAATAAAATTAAAAATTAAAGAAAAATATTTGGATGAAATTTCAGGTTCATCAAGATTAGATATACATAATCAAAACTTTTGAATACTAAATAAACTTAGTCCGTTATTTATCAAATTTATTGAATTTTTACATTTTATGCTTTTCCAATAATATTTATTTTTATATATTGGAAAATATGAGGGGCTAAAAAAATATGAAGTCAAGCTATTCAATAAATTTCATTTTGAAAGACTAATTATTAAATTTCTCTTGCATTTTTAATTACAAAAGTAAATTTCATTTAAATCTAATTGTAACCTTCTATAAGCTATTCAAAGGGTCACACATGGTAATTAAATGGCTGAAGTTTATTTGTTAAATTGGGACTAGCAAGAATTAATAAATAAGTGAGATGGGCAACAGCACGACATGAATAACACATGGAAATCACAAATGTCCTAGGATAGCTCTTTGTGCCCACAACCCATAATATCCAAAACTCAACACAAACGACAATTTTGCAAGAGCGACCCACAACACAAGAAGTCACTCTTTTGCTGCTGTCCAAATACATATTGCAGCTCCTCCTCCCAAAAGATAACACCAAGGTTAGAAAATCTCAGGATAAAGAAAATCATAATAATAGCAAAAATGAAATGATATCGCAAAGGGGGAATGTATGCCACGTAGCAGCAATTTCTCCCACTACCTTCAACAACCTCAGCCCAACTCAAGCATGGACGCTATTCTGATGTCTCCTAAACATAAAATGCGGACTACACACGACTGTGCTCATTGATAGGTAAACAATAAGTCCCAACTCTTTAAAGTATTAATGTATAGAACAAGCTTGACAGTGAGAATACAGGTATGACTTCTAAACACAAGCATTCTCAAACAATGATGCCAATAGTAAATGCCAGAATACCTCTGGTCCCGGTGGCGCACAAGATAATGAACCCCAGGTGCGCATACGCAAGACTCAAAGTCACATCAGAGCGATAAAATCAGAAAAGTTTTCAAATAATCACACACTTACACATGAAACATGGAAAGCTGAAAGATATTTAATTAAATTTTTTAAATGAAGAAAATAATAATAATAAATCACAAATAAACAAGTGGTTCAAAATTCTCAGATCTCGATGACGTAAACCATCATACTGCTGTTTCGTCAATTCAAGAACCCAAGAAAGCTTCGTTAAATCTAAGACAAATTTAATATTTTACCAATTTTTATGAATCAGCTTTAGAAATAAACTTAAAACAAGTGATTTTAAAATCAAAATTCAGAATATTTGTTAATATTCACTGTGATAGAATGAATCGAACCCAGACAAAAATAAATCGTTTCTGACCTAAACGAATCGCAATGGAGTTAGGAGTTTTAATACAGTCCCACTTGTTAAAAAAAAAAAAAAAAAAAAAAAAAAAAGATAAAATCAAACTTATCTTAATGACGAACAGAGGGCGCCGGAAGAGCGAGAGAGGTTTTAAAATTTATTTTTTTATGCTTTCATATTTATTAAATCTGATCAGTTTGGTCAGTTTTGTTATAGAAGGCAAATCAGATATCGCAAGAGAAATAATGATATAATTAATATCTTAAATTATTAAACTTTAAAATGCAGGTAATCATTTATTCGTTATTTCAAAGTTCTGTAGCGTTATATAATACTAAATTTTCTTGTATACTTATGAAGCTGTCAGAACTTCAAATTCCAAAATTTTGGGATCAGCTTTAATTCTGCACTTTGAACGTTTCTGATAAATGCATCGACTCTGACCGTTTACTTAACAATAATCGGAATTTCAGATCGAGCTCCACGTGCCTTCATAATTTCGTGAACGTTTCTGCATTTTTGTGACCCCACGAAAAAGTCCCCGAAATAAAAGTTCACAAAACAAATAAATTTTTAATGATTTAATGCGTAGGACATTTGGTTTGACTCCCACATCCATATCAGATTCATATCGAATCGAGATCAAAGACGCAAAGCCATAATCAAGCTCTGCTCGATATAATATTTCAAAGTCTCCGCAGATGTTTTACATGAATCATGAACCGGCAAGATTTTCGCACCTGGAATTTAATCACAGAGCTGATTCGAAAGATCCAATCCAGAATTTTGTATTACTGACAAGACTCAGAAGAATAATGGAAAAAGGAAGACTAAAATCATTTTCTAAAACTTAAAGTTATGGAATTATTAAGTTTGTAAAGCCATGAAAATATACTTATAAAGATTTTTATTACCTCCTAATTGTTATACTCAACAGAAAAGTTCGATTCAAAATATGATAAACAGTTTGTAATTTCGCTGAAGAAACCCCTGTATTTCAAGAGCCGTACCATTCCTGGGTCGACGATTTGATCGCGCATTTATTGTTCCATGACATTATGACTAACTATATCGCCTCATTTGCAGAATCGGGGGTTAGATATAAGATATATTTATATACTAGCCGCCGCACATCTTCGGCGATATACTAGCGCGCTGACTTAGTACATAGCGATGAGGTGTTGGTCTCGAGGTTCCATCACCGAACATTTGGTTCCGAGGTTCCATTATTATATGATCCCGCCGCGCTCACCTGATTCATTTTAATAAGAGGCCAGTTCGGTGTTCACTACCGATGCCGTTCCGAGGCCTTGCATCACTTCTAGCAGATTTTAAAATGCCAGTCACGCTGTTGGTATTTGATTTACAAGATAAAGCACTTTCAAGATATTAACCAATTAATCGAAATACAAGCAGTTATAAATAGTTTTCGTGAATGCATTTCAACAAACAGACAGTTTTCGTAATTATTTTAAGTGAAGAGATTATTGAAACAATAAACAGCTGGTAAACAGCTTCAACAAATAGTAAATAGCTGTAACAAGCCAATTGCCATAGCAAACTCGCTTCATAAACAGCTTACAACCATTTCGTACGTATTTTCATATCGGGAGGCAAAACAAAGAAACAACAAAGATTTAGAACTTATATGACTCCATCAGCCCGTTCGCTCACGTCATTAAAATAATTTTTCAAAGAAAAGTTGAAGCCTAAAGACCTTCGTATCCTCGCTCCCAGACACAAGTACTGCGATTATATATAAGATAAGGTGTAAATTAAAACTAAAAGAAAGTTAAAATGCAAGATTTCAGAGGCCGTAAATATCTTTTTGTAAAATATGTATGCATGGTTTTGAGAAAACAGTTGCGAGCAAACTACATTCGACGGGATCCCTATCTTATATTTCACGAGGACCGCAGTGTCCTTTATCGTTTAATGACATTCGAAAACATTAGATGTATTTTTGTTTTATACAAAAGGATTTGCATTTCACTCACCACCGTGCAATGCTACGCGCCGCCGATTTTCGCAACCCAGCCACGATTGACATAAAAGCTCGAAAAAAATTTATAACCCACTCTTTCCGTTACGTCACAGCTTTAACCCGCTACCTTCATGGTAATCATTACCGCCGAGCCTGGCCGGAGGTTATCGGTGGAGTTGCCGACAGATTCCTATCACTAGAAGGGTCCGCCAACTAAGATCATACGCTTTGTGCGATAGTCACTGCTTTTTCTCGTTTCCACAAAGATTTTATATAATTGTTTTTATAATGATTTTTCTATCACAACCTACATTGTTTTTCTAATCATGATGCATTAGATATCAAAAGTCACACCGAATCTTTTAACTTTAAAATTCACAAAGATTATGTCCTGCGACGATACGTAGAGGCTTATCTAAGACTTCTCGCAGACCGGAGGCACCACCGAGAGATATGTCAAGCACACCTAGTCTAAAGATGCTTCAATGAATCAGCCCCCAGCCAGAATCCATCGAGTCGCTGCACCTGTGTGGCTGCATCGACGATGGATCAAAGTTATACGCATTGTTACGTAGCTACACGCCGTGCACGGGGCCCCAAGAGTAGAGGGGCATGATAGAATTACGGGCTAAACTTACGATGGTACCCCACAATCTGCAGGCAAAATTATGGTTAGATGTGGTTAGCGCTCAGCTATTATATGGTGGTGACGTGATACGGTGCCTTCCCACCATAATTGATAGAAAAGTGACGGGACACGAGGTTCTTCCACCTAAGACGATGTAGACATAGGTTTCCTGTTTACTAGGATATACAGTGCCAAAGCAAGCAACAATGTTATGAAAAGCTCGAGGTCGCACTAAAGGTAAAGCACAGCTTAGTTTAACTCGGGGGCAAACTGCACAAAGAAGAGAGGTGCTCGCACTAGTACGCCAGAACCAAATCCGCCTAAGAGAAAAGAAAGGAAATAAGTGGACTTCACGTGAGGCTCGCACGAGGAGCAACATCTAGCCAGGGATCCGTTCGATCACCAAGAACCCTGGGGAGGTGGCAGATCTTCGCATCATCTCTTTCCATCGTGGCCCTACATGTCGAGGTGGAGGCAGCCCTGAGGGAGTGGATGAATATGACAGATGTTTCCATTGCGAGCAGAAGGTCACTATCCCAAATTGTCCACAGATAAGAGTCACAGACCTCCTCGAGGTAGGTACAAAGAGCGCATCTACCCCAGCACTAGCTGGTCCCAATCAAAGTTGGTAGGTGGTCCGTGCAGAGGTGGCAAGATAACACCTAGTGAGGTCACAAGAGGTGCAGGAGGCAGAGGCAAGACTTAAGGGCTAGATACGCAGTGGTACTGCACTCACGTTCTGCATTTAATAGCCACACAAATAGAGGCGATGCATCACTGCATTACGATTACCGGTATGGATTTCAGCCACGATCATGATGCATATGCATCAGCGGACCTAGGAGCCACTTATTCATTTATTTCAAGCATTCATTCACTCCGAGAGGCACCCGATGTAGTCTCAAATTTATGGGGATGGTCGTATGGTATTTCAGACTCCAATGGGATACTATGATATCCGAAAAGGATAGCCTGCAAGCAGACGTGATCCGTAATAACGATTTCCAAATGACTTGATGCTAAGTAGTATCCATGATTTCGATATAATCTTTGGGTATGGACTGTTATCCGTGCATGTAGCCACCTTAGATTGCTATAAGAAAGAAGTAAGATTGTCTACTTAAAGGAACTGTGCGTGATATTTCTGGGAATTGGAGAGAGATCGCTTCCTAGTCTCATTAATGCCATGACCGCCCCGAAAATGCTTCAAAAGTGCTGCCGTGGTTATTTGGCATTTGTAGTGGATAGGAGACAAGAGGGGACACGACCGAAGATTATCCCCGTCAAAGGAGTTCCTGGGATGTCTTTCCGCATGATACTGTAGTTTACTCCTGATAGAGAAATTGAGTTCGGTTATCGAACTAGTTCCGTGACTCCACGATATCCATTCCTCCATACGTAATGGCGCCATCAAAGAGTTGAAAGAATTTAAGGCACACTGGAGGAATTGCTAAGCAAAGGCTTCATCCGACCTAGTACTCATCATGGGGAGCTCCAGCTCTCTTCAGAAGAAGAAAAATGGAAGCTACTTGTGTATAGACTATGACATGAATTCCGCGACAATACGCAACTGCATCCGCTTCCTCAGATAGATGAGCCATATTTGAATTAACACATGGATCTCGTATATTCTAAGATTGACCTAAGGCTCGCTACCACGCGAGAGGGTCCGAGAGAATGATGTTTCTAAGATCGCTTCTTCAGACGATACTTGGTCACTACGAAGCCTGATGCTATCTTGACAATCTAATGCCCCAATCAAGGCTCATCATTTGATGAATGTATTTAGTCCTATTTAGATAAGTTTGTGATCGTATTCATCGATGACATTCTAAGGTACTCGTGCAACTTCGTAGGAACACGCAGCATCTTCGACAAGATTGCAGATTCTCCCAAAGAGCGTCGCTATACGCTGTTTAGTAAGTGCCGCTTTGGTTAGACAAAGTAGCTTTCTGGGTCATGTCATTTCAGAAGGTATTAGCTAGTGGGATCCTCGTAAGATCAGTTTATAGTGAACCTGAAGCGCCCACAAATGTTTCTAAAGTTCAGCTTCCTCGATTAACAGTTATTACAGAAATTTGTCGAGGGATTTTCAAAGATAGCAACCTACGACTTACCATTGAAAAAGGATCGTAAATTTGAGTGGTCGATACCTACCAAAGATAGTTTCTTTGGTGAGCCGAGAGCGTATATCGACGACGCCCAAAGATTAGCACTACCGCAAGCAGGGAAGGACTATGTGGTATAGTGATGTTCCGCACAAGGGTTAGGGTGTACTTTGACGTAGATGGTAGAAAGTGATGCCTTATGCTTCCCGCCGCTATAAAGAAGCACGCAACGTAACTACCCGACTCCATGATTTAGAACTAGCAAAGAAGGGTTTTCGTCTCCAAAGATCCGGGAGACATTATTCATAGCTATGTTCCCTGTCAGATATCACCCGATCATAAGAGCCCCGTAATATATCTTTACCTCGAAAGAGCTTAACTTAAGGCAACACAAAGGGTTTGAGTTGATTAAGGATTATGATCACACTGATAGAGTACCATCCTGGGAAGGCCACCGTAGTGGCCGATGCCTTAAGCTCCGAACCTGGGAGGGTTCTATGCTTATCTCAGACAGATATCTCCCATTGTTGATAGAGCTGAGATCTTCGGGGAGTTCAACAGTGTAGCCGATAATAGTGGACACCGTTGGCATCATTTCATGCTCCATCCTCTTCTCGTGGATCAGATCAAGGAAGCCTAAGCAGTGTTTCGTAGATGATTAAGTCGAGGGCGTAGATCGAGCGGTGAGGGAAACCAGTTCCGCATCAAAGACATGGCGCACAGTTAGAGGAGTCGAATGTGTAAAAATTTAAACAGTGAACTAAAAGGGAAATTTCGGGAAGAGTCACCAAAGATATGCCATGCACCCCGTAGCAATTCAAGATGTATCATACTTGAGGGAGCATTATCAGAAGGGCATGAAAAGGAAATCGCAGATTGTGATCTCGTATGTCTAACCTGGCTGCCAGGTAAAGGCAGAGCACTGTATCCGTAGGGAAGATATTACAAATTCTTCCACCTCGTATGGAAGTGGGATAAGATTACTATGGATTTTCATATCTGCCTCGAGAACTCTGAGACAACACGATGCCATGATAGCGGATTGTGACTAACCGAAATCAACGATTTTCTCCCAAGAAGTAATGATGACCCGCCGGACAAGTCACAATTATATGTGGATGAGATAGATTACATGGTGTTCCTCTATCGATAGTCTCGCATCGAGACCCCATTCACATCCGTATTTTGGTCCAAGCATGATGCTATGGGGACTGGATCAGTGACTCTAGCATCGCTTTTCCATCCTCAGATCGATGGTCAATGAGAACTATTCGGGACGCTAGAGGATATGCTTTGGGAGCATGCGTGATAGAGTTTATGGAAGCCGATATGCATTTATCTCTGATGGAGTTCGCTTACAACAACAAATAACAACCAAAGATGTGCATGGCTCCATTTGAAGCATTGTATATTTAAGGCGATTCCCATATGCCGGGACGGCAGAGAGAGAAGACCTGATAGACCCAGAGTTAGTACACAGATACCTTAGTTAAGATCCGCATTGTCCGAGACACTCAAGATAGCCAGTGACGTATGTAAAGTTATGGACAAATGCCGTAGGGATCTCCGCTTTAAGGTGGGTGATGTGGTCTTCTCAAAGTTTTCCCCTTGGAAAGGTGTCCTCGATGGAAGACGCTGAAAGCCGAGGGCCCGTATACATAGGGCCATAAGGAGATTATTGCAAGAGGGACCAAGAAGATATAGATTGCACTCCTTCCTCCGCAGTTGTCTTAAGGTTCATAACGCTTATGTATCCATGTTCGTTAAGTACATTCCGCATCCCTCCCATGTACTTGAGATCGCCAAGAGAACTAAAGGATAATTCGACCTATAAGGAGCAAAACACGTATAGTGAGGATCGCAGAGAGCGCATTTCTTTAATAAGGCCTTCATTCTGCTAGTCAAAGTTTTACGGGGAACCGCGGGATTAAAGAGGCTACACTGAGTCGAGGCTCGATGCGCAAATAATATCCTCGATTGTTTTCATTAAGGTATCCTCTTTATATTAATTTCATTCAATTCTGCTGACCCAATGTTCTTAAGGAGGAGGATTTGTAACACCCTGGTCTCGAAGCGTGCACAAGACATGTAACTGGTAGAAGATACAGGCACCAAGTGCTATCAGAAGGAGCAAATTGTAAAGTTTTCAAATAATTGTGAGACACTTTTACAATTAAGGAAAGTGGAGGAGGAAAGTATTAATGAAAGTTTAAATAGCAAAATAATAATAATAAATTGCCAAAATAGTTCAAGGAAGTCTCGAAAATTCTCTAGATCTCAGATGATGAAACAGACTACGCCATTAAGTTCGTCTCGCAAAATCTAAGAACTCCAGAAAGTTTCTCATAAATTCCAAAGATAGCCTGAATATTTTACGAATTTCTAGGCAACGAAGCCAGAGCGAAACCTCGAAACGCAGATTTTAAAAATTCAAAATGGCAAATATTTAAAGAATACTAATTAGGATAAAGGAAATTGAAACCGACAAAATAGGGTTTCGGATTCAAAATGCACTAAGAAGTGAAAGAAAGGATATGTGGGTCCCACTTAAAGAAAAAAAAAGGATAAATCAACCATTTCGACGGACGAACAGAAAAAGGCCAAGAGCCAGAGAGGGTTTTAAAATTTTTATGTTTCTATTTGCTTCTTTCTCGCATTTACTAAATTGGACCGTAAGCGTCTTGTGAGCGTAAGGCAAAATTGGTATACGCTACAGTAGCCTACAAAAGATGTGCATTCAATATATCTTAAATATTAAACTTTAAAGGTAGAAAATTTGCCTATTTGTGTTATTTCAAGCCTAAAGGTTATATAAATTCATTGAAATTTTCTAGCCGTGAAAGGTCGGGAACTTCACCTAAAATTTTAGACCGAGTTTAGAATTTTTAGGAATTTTTAGGACTGTTCTGGACAATGTCTCTAATTTCTGACTGCTATGGATAAGCTGATTGAAATTTCTCAGATCGTGAATGACAAGCTCTGGACATAATTTTCTCGGGAACAGCCGTATTTTGGGACTCTCATGGAAAGTCCCTGGAGTCAAAAGTTTGCTAAAACAAATAGTTTTTATGGGGCATTTAATGTGTAGGGACATTTTGGTCAATTTCACATCTTATTATCAATGTCCATATCGAATGGGACTAGCACGTAAAGTTTTGTTAGAATCGAAGTTCGTTCGATATAGTCATTTTGAAAGCCATGTGTATGTTTTATGGTTAAACTGCTAAACTGAGGGCATTTTGCACTAATGAATTGTGTAGGCGATTTGAGCATCCAACGAGAATCTAGAGTGCTTGACAAGAATTGTAAGAAATTAGTCGAGAAAAAGGTGAGTACTCAAAATCCTTTTCTAAAACGAAAGTGTTTAAATTACAAGTTTGTAAAGTGCTTTGAAAATATAGATTTATAAAGCATTTTTTTTACCTCCCAATTGTTATACTCAAAGAGAAAAGTTTGATTTCAAAGATTTAAGAAACGCTTGGCCTCGGCTTAGCAAACCCCTGGGGATGGCCGCCTCGCTTCTGGGCCGATGTATTTCTGATTGCGGCATGACAATGTTATGGGATATTATGATTAACTATATTGCCTGGCCTGCACTCGGGTTAGATATAAGATATATTTATATACGAACGCCCCGCACATTCGAGGTATATAGTTAGCGCGTTGACTTAGTACATAGCGATGAGGTGTTGGTTCCGAGGTTCCATCACCGAGCATTTGTCTCGAGGTTCCATTATATATGTGATCCCGCCGTGTTCACCTGGACCATCTTAGCCGTAGTTGTTCGAAGTTCACTACCGATGCCGTAGTTCCGAGGTTCCGAGGCATCACTTCTAGGGTATTTCGTAAATGGGCCACAAAGGGTTGGTACTTGATTTGGCGTATAGCACTTTCAGATATTAACCACCACCGAAATGGCCACAGTTATAAATAGTTTTCGTAACGTATTCACTGTTAATAGTTTTCTGCACGCATTTTAGCAAAGAGAATAGTTTTCAAATGCTTTCTCGCCACAGTTGGTAAACAGCTTCAACAAATAGTAAATAGTTTTCGTATCGCCGTAAATGGTTTTCATAGCAAAAACTCGCTTTCATAAACAGCTTTTACAACCATTTCTCGTACGCATTTCATATTTGGGAGTGTACAAACAACAAACAACAAAGATTTAGAACTTATAAGACTCACCGAGCCCGCTTGGCCTACGCTTCGTTTTAAAATAATTTTTCAAAAAGGTGTGTTGAAGCCGAAGACCTTTTCAGATCCTCACTCCCAGACGCCAGGTTTGTGGATTATATATAAGATAAGGTGTAAATTAAAACTAGTAAAAGTTAAAATGTGGCATTTTGTATATGTAAATATCTTTTGCAAAATATGCATGCATGGTTTTGAGAAAAACAGTTACATAAACTAATATTTGATCGATCCTTATCTTATATTTTCACGAGAACGAGGTACATTTGGAAAATAGTAGGAGTGTATTTTTGTTTTATACAGTGATTTTGTATTTTGGGCTTCGACCAATCGTGGCACAAGTATGCCGGATTTTCGTTAAATCTAAAGGTGTGATTTGATATAAAAGTGAAAAATTCTATAACCCACGTTTTCCAGCACGCTCAGCGCTTTAATCGCTTAGCTTCTTCATGGTAATTCTGTCACTGCTGAGCTGGGTCGGGAGGTTACCGCGTGGAGTTGTCGATGCATTTCCTATCACTAGAAGTGTGGTCCGCCAAAATGGAATCAATCAAGTGTATTGTAATCAATGTAGCTCATAAATTTGTTTGAATGATCAGGAATTTACCGATATGCTGCTACGAATAAGGAAGTCGAAATCTTGAGATTGCTTGGCTTGTCAACCCCCTCTTTCTTTTCTAGAAACCCACTCTTCCTCTTTTCCAATGGTAGCCCCCTTTGCCCCTCAGATCAATCCCCTTTCCTAAAAAAAATGCTATCTATTCCTTCAAACCCTTTGCTTCCACAAAAACCCTAGCTCCTCAAAACCCTAGCTCCTCCTCAAAAACCCCTTTTTCTAAACCCTAGAAAAGGTTCCCCCTTTTATACTAGAGATAAAAAAGAGAATTCCTTGATGGTCGCTATGTGTCAACCATCTCCTGGGGGTCTACAAAATATAAAAAGCCCCTTTGATAGAGTCTATATGTAAAGTGAACATGAACACTGGAGTGAAGCGAATGTGTGAAAAGTGAGTGAAATGAGATGAACTCTATCAAAGAAAAAAAGAAAAAAAACAAAAACAAAAACAAAACAAAACAACCAGGAGGCCAACAAAGTCATGATATAGATTTGAGCTCCCTCGGAGAAGGTCCTCTCAAAGGTGAAAACCCACATCGAAATCTAAAGCAAGTGGAAGTCGGCTTGCCCATAGGTGTTATAATGGTCGTGTGCACTAAAATAATGATCAACACACGTCGAGACATAAATCTACAGCATCTGAATGTTGACATGAGTGGAAAGAGGCTTTGACTATCAACACTGAAGCAAACGACACTGACATCGAACTAAAAGAAACGGCTTTGAACACCAAACTCAGTAAAATGTCTTCAATGACAAACTAAAGAAAATGGTTTCAACGCCAAAACCGAAGAAAACAACACCAACGCCAACCAAAGAAAATGGCTCAACGCCAACCAAGAAAATGCTCCAACGCCAAACTTACAAACAACGGCTCAACGCCAAACTAAAGAAAATGGCTCGAACGCTAAATCGGGGAAAAATGGCTCAACGCCCAAATCGAAGAAACAACGTGCTTTGAACGCCAAACTAAAGAAAATCTCTCAACGCCAAACTAAAGAAAATGGCTCTGAACGCCAAACTGAAGAAACAACGGCTTTGAACGCCAAACTGAAGAAAACAATGGCTCTAAACGCCAAATTGAAGAAAATGGCTCTGAACGCCAAACTGAAGAAAACAATGGCTCTGAACGCCAAACTAAAGAAAATGGCTTTGAACGCCAAACTGAAGAAAATGGCTCTAAACGCCAAATCGAAGAAAACAACGGCTCTGAACTCCAAACTAAAGAAAATGTCTCTAAACGCCAAACTAAAGAAAATGGCTCTGAACGCCAAACTGAAGAAAATGGCTCTGAACGCCAAACTGAAGAAAAATGGCTCTGAACGCCAAATTGAAGAAAACAACGGCTCTGAACGCCAAACTAAAGAAAATGTCTCTAAACGCCAAACTAAAGAAAATGGCTCTGAACTCCAAACTGAAGAAAACAACGGCTTTGAACGCCAAACTGAAGAAAACAACGGCTCTAAACGCCAAACTGAAGAAAACAACGGCTCTGAACGCCAAACTAAAGAAAATGGCTCTGAACGCCAAACTGAAGAAAATGGCTTTGAACGCCAAACTGAAGAAAACAACAACTCTGAACGCCAAACTAAAGAAAATGGCTCTGAACGCCAAACTGAAGAAAATGGCTCTGAACGCCAAACTGAAGAAAACAACGGCTCTAAAAAACATATGTGAACTTGCATGGCCCAACAAAGATCCACTGAATAAATAATACCAAAGCAAGAACGTCTCAATGAAGATCATCCACAATAAAAACCATCTACATATCTCCAAAGACTATATAACCTCAACAAGTAGGAAAGTACACTCGAGGGTGGCATATGCCCAAAGTGTCACAACGAGCTCATCCTCTCAATGACAACTGTCCATACCATCCACAACCCACTTCAGACGATCTAGATAACTAGGGTGGTATGCCCCAATATGGCATCCGACAAAAACATGATGAAACCCTGTAATATCAAAGCATGACTCATCATCTCGACAAGGGCGGTCTACACTGAACCAAACAAACTCCAGATGGTCCCACAATCCAGGGGATACGCCCCCCAAGATGCATCCTCGACAAAACATGATGAAACCCTGTAATATCAAAGCATGACCCACCATCTCGACGAGGGCAGTCTACACTGAACCAACAAACTCCAGATGGTCCCAATAACTAGGGGGATATGCCCCAGTATGGCATCTGACAAAAACATGATGAAACCCCAAAATATCAAAGCATGACCCAACATCTCAACGAGGGCAGTCTACACTGAACCAACAAACTCCAAATGGTCCCAATAACTAGGGGGGTATGCCCCAATATAACATCGAATGCTCCATAAATCCAAGAAACCGATCGACATCCGATCATCCATCAGAAAATAGTGCTAACCTGAGGTCATCCAGAACCACAACTAGAAACAACCAAGACCGTGGAGGTGTCTTCTAGAAAAAGTGCATGCGATGATGTCCATACTAACCAAGTCATAGATACCTATCCAACAGATGCCGCTTTTTTCGAAGATAATGTTTGATTCCATGGCTCTGTATGGTCTTACGACACTAATCGTAATGTAGGTCAGTGATAAGGTAAAGAAACAAGGGAAATCCAGGTCAAATACCCAAAGATCGAACCCTGCATCTCTCGTGTGTGGAATGCCACACGCATAAGAAGCCCTCATGAGCCAGTATGGACAATTAAGACATCCAATGGAAGCACCGGTGATAATGATGTGATGCAAAAAATGTAACATGTGGTGAGATAGGTAAGAGGACAAGGATGTGGAGTGAAACATCAGACTCAAAATCAATAAACATATAAGGGTGATAAATGTGAAAATGAGAGGTATGAAGTCAAGAGAATAAATAACAATAAGGGAAAAAAAATTGATGATGATATGATGAATCTACCCAAATCACTGCATGGGGAAAACATGTCACCGACAAATGGAATGATGAATATGACACTGACTCGGAGCCCCTAGGAGAGGATCGGGCCATCTTACATGCCACTAACAAAACTTCAAAGTAAGCACATGTGATATCGATCCTGAAGCTCACACATGAATCCCTATAATACATACACTCACAAAACAATGTGATACTATAAATCTTTCATATACATACTTCAAGGGAATACCGATACGGGAGGCTGGGGGGCTATATGCTGGCATACGCAGGATTTATATTTTTTCTCTTTTTTTTTTCTTCCTTCCTTTCCTTCCTTCCCTCCCCTCCTTTCCCCTCCTCTCCCTCCCCTCCTCCTTCCCCTCTTTCTTCTTTTCCTTCTTTCTTCTTCTTCTTCTCCTCCCCAATTCTTCCTTCCTTTCCTTTTTTTTTCTTTTTTTTTGCGCATAGACTCAATGAAAAAACAATGCAGAAACAAACCAATATGGCGTAAAACTAACATATCTCCAAAGACAAAGGTAATAAACAACTTCAATGAAATGACATAAGCCTCTCAAACTAAAGGTCTCGAATAAATATCGATGGAATGAGCGAAGGACAACACGACAAACCCCTCTATGCAAAGAAGCATGAATAGATCACCAATCTGGGGCAGGAAAGAAATTTGAGATAGAACAAGAAGCTAGATAGAAAGAAAGTGGTGAAAACATAGAAACTATGACATTGAGCGGATGGCCAATGAATGAACGGGCAAGGCGACAAAAAGAATAAAGCGTCGTAATGTCCATAACTCATAAGATCCCTAAACTAAGGCATCCACACACCAGAGGGCCCCTATCCCAGGTATGAAAAGGTAAGCAAGGCTATGAGAGAAAGATAGGCCAAAATGCGCGCGTGAGGCTCAATGGGCTAGCAACGGTAAAAAAATAATAATAATGAAATAAAATAAAATAAAATAAACGTGAGTAACAAGTGATAAAGTATATGGATAACCAAAATGATGGCCACCCATCCTGAGACCATGGTCTCAAACATAAAACTTTTTCGCCACTCCATTGGTTGGCTCAGAATTGGTTTCCATCTAAGTCCACAACCATGCACCCTCTAGGTCAACTCTCCGATAATGTAAGGTCCGTCTGTGCTGGGTCTAAATTTCCCTCTAGGGTCAATGATCAATCCTCCGAGGACTCTCAAAACCAGATCGCCTCGCCACAGAAGGGGTCTGAAGCAGAATCTGCTTTTGAAAGCACGTACATCTTTCTCCGTAAGCTTGAACATGGTTATGTTCTCTAGTCTCCTCTCATCTAAATAAGCTAAGTTGATCAAAACCCCGTGATCGAGCCCACTCCACCTCCGTAAATCACGCTTATAGTAATACTCTTAAGGATCCCATCTCTATCTCCACTGCAAACTCGCCTCCATGCCATAAACTAGAGAGTAAGGTGTGGCTCCCGCAGAAGTGTGCTAAAGGAGGTGCGAGCACAATCTACACGTGAAGGGAAGCCGGACCAATCTCGAGGTGTCTCTAATCATCTTGCGCATAACTCTTTATATTCTTATTCAAGGGTCTCTAATGCCCTATTCAAGCCATGCCCCACGCAGACGACGGCGATGTTGGATGCCACATTCTGTAATAGTGCCGGACTCCCACCTCCGAAATGTACACCTCTCGTCTCTGATATCAATTTATGAGGAACCCCATACTACGATAATGTGCGATTCGATAAAGGTGGCAACTCCTTAGTCGCATTCGCCAGATAAGAAGTGGCTCTACCACTTCGGGCGGAAATAATCAATAGCGACTAGATGAACTCATTAATCTCACCGAAGACTTTGGCGAAATCTTCCCAATAACATCTATGCCCCATACTGAATATGGCTAAGGTGAGGTCAATGCATACAACTCTGATGGTGGAACGTGTATGAGATCTCCATGCATCTGACACTCAGACATCTGAACAACCGACAACAATCCTGGTCCATGGTCAACCAAAATAGCTACCCTCATAATCTACTTAGCCAACATATGTCCTCCCATGGGTCCACAAACTCCGGCGATGGGACTTCTCTCACACCATATGTCAATCCTCGACGGCACAACAATAACACACCATCATCCGTGACGCCTATATGGTCTCTCCATGTATCACAAAGCTGGTGGCCAACTCCGCCTAAAGCTTCTTATCCCCATCTGCTGAAGGCTGCACCTGGAAGAAACCAGAATATTATGGCAATGATCATCATCAACCTGATCGCTCATTTGGCAAACACAGCAGAACGATTAATCCCAATTCAACAGGATAGACCTTAATGACATTCTGTGAATGTCAATCATGGAAGCCAGCAGCTGTGAGCATCGGCCGCGGACGCCCCAAACCGAGGTGTCCGGCTGACAACCCGTCAACTCGCGGAATACTCGACACTGTAACCCGACACCACCACGAAAAATTCCAAGTGAGTCTCCTTTGTACCCGGAGCTCTACCCAAATACAAAACCTATCCCAAACAGTTCAATATGACCACACAGGGTCCATATGCGAATAAAATAAGGGCCACTTGGGCCCCCGTGATTAATGTCACAAAAATATATATCCCAAATATATTACATGGTTCAAGAGTTTACATTACTCTACTTCAACATATATTAAAATTATAAAAATCCCCTAATACATGTTATACAAAATCAGCTTTCACAAGTCGACTTTCTTCTCAAACGGCCTCTAATGAGAGCTGCCTTCCCGATCGCTCCTTGTACCTGAAATGGTGATCCCTCGACAAGGTGAGCAAAGCCCAGTAAAGATAAGTTCCTACATGGGTTACTCCCCACCTAAGTGCACATGCAATGGCAATCAAACACATTCAAGGAAATACGTGATCCTACTTGAATGTCTACATGTCATGGATGAGAATGTGACTCAATTTATCCCATATCCCGAGTCCTCACCGAATTTCACACCCGCAAGTTGCCAAGTATGAGCTACATCACATTTTATCGATGACAACCCAAGATTACTCTAATCTTCCTTTCTATTTTTCATTTACAACCATTTACCCGAAGTTCTCGCTTCTGCCCATCACTCAATATGTCATTGAGTAATATATCCTCGAGTCACTTCACCGACTGGCTCCTTCACATGCATACGCCTGTCCTGGGATAATCGGCTATCAGAGCTACCAACCCACCCGGCATCGAGTTCCTCACCGGCTCCATTACCCAATGCAAGTGTAATGGGCAAATGGAACCTAAGTCATCCCGACGCATCGCCGTACAACCCGCCCATGTGATAAACATGACCAGGTGTCTTCCTTTGGCAACATAACTTTCGGATGATACCGTAGTCTTTACACCCATACGCCTCGAAGTTCTCACTAACTCCCCAAACAGATTTGGCCATGAATGAAACCATTTTCAAACAAAGGTATTATTTTTAATCGTGGACAACCCTCCGATATAAATAGTGACGCATTACTAATTCTGGTTTGTGGACAACCCTTCGATGCATATCAATTGTGCTGCACTAATGTTTATACAGACGGACAACCGATGTATACTATCACTCAGCGTACTCCGACGATTGATATTATATGGACAACCCTCCGATGTATATCAATTTCTGACAGATCTCGACTTATCGATATTATATGGACAACCGATGTTGTAGTGGACACATCTGATAAATAATATTGTTTGGTCAACCCTCCGAACGATTCTCTCGGGAAGGAACACCATATACCACCCTATTGTTCTAGGGTGCCTGCATATGAAATGCAATGAGCCATTTCCATTTCCTTAACCCGCGTAACTCATTTGGACGTTGTCCTATTAATCAAGCCCACTAATCAACACCCTACGCGGTGTTGATCCACAACCGTGTACTCACGACACACCATCAAACACCTAACACAGTGTCGATCTCAACTATGCACTCACACCTAATTTCTAAGTTACCCCAATGCATATGGAATGCATGATGCAAATTCCAACACATTCATGTTAATATATTCACATGCATATATATTGACATAATTAAATCACATAAAACATGTTATACAAATTCACAATCAATTACACCAAAATTAGCTCACATGGGCTAATTAACAAACACGAGCAATTCATTTTGAATCACTCAACCATACACATTTTCACACAAAAAAATAATTTTGTGTCACTATTCATGTTACTATTTACATTACTATTCATATTACTATTCACGTTATTCATTTTCTAGTAATAACACACAAAATTACATAACTCTCTAAATCTATATAAAAACATACACCCTCGTCCCTTCACTAGCTCATCACCTAATATTGTGATACCAAACACACCACAAACCCAAGACAATACTCGGGTGCCAAAACCAAACATTACTCAACACAAACCGGATCGCTTGAAAATAGTCCCTTTGGGTAATTGTCATGACTGTTTAAAACAGCCTCGAAAATTCCGATCGAATTGTCCGAAAAATATCACGAATTTAGCCTGACTATTCAAAATAGTCCCAAAATTTCAAAAAATTCCTACACCTGCCCAAAAATTTAAGACTCGAATTTACAAATTTTTCACGGCCTCTAAGCCAATTCCAAACTATTAAATAGCCTTTAGGCTAGAAATAACACAAGTAGAAAAATTCTTTACCTCGTGGAGTTTGACGAAACTCCAAGATTTTGGTGTCCACGCCAGCCCGCCGCAGATCAACTTTGCTCTTCACCTCAACTAAACCTACACCGATTCTTCGTAGATCCGAGAAAGAAACGAAGAAAGAAAATAAAAAAATTAAAATTCTCTCTCCATGCTTCTCTCTCTCTCTCCTCCGAATTAACTCTTCTCCTCTTTGACTTTCATTTTATTTTCAAGCATATTATTATTATTATTATTATTATTATTATTTATTTTATTATCATTCTTATTATATTGTTGGATATATAGTGCATATTGCTTCATTCGGTTTTGTTTCTATTTCGAAACAATTTATTTCTTTTCAGTTCACTTTATTTTAAATGAACTTATCCCAGTTCATTTCCCCGACTTCCAAATTTTCGTGAAAAATCTCGTCCCTGCCACCTCCATACTTATCACCTAGAAAATCGTAAAATATTTGATTGTCTCTGCACTGACTAGAAACTTATTTCACTAAGTTAGATTTCTCGCAAGACGAATTTAATAAATAAGAACTGCTTCGTCATCCGATATATAGAGAATTTTCGGTTTTCAACGGAAATTACCGCGACTTTTCAAAAAATTACCTTTTTTCCTTGCTTCAAGACGGCGAATCGATCTCTCGCGCTCTGTAGGTGTGAGTGTAGCTCAAGTCGTCAAATCTCCCTACTAGTAACTCTAAATAAGCATGATATGGCCTAAGCTTCGCATCTCTGGTCTTCCAATCACCTTGGATCTGTCTAATCACTAGATTAGAATCACCAAATATCTCCATCCTTCTAATCCCGAGCTCAAGTGCAGTCTCTAACCCAAGGATACATGCTTCATACTCAACAATGTTGTGGTTCGTGGGCCTGAACGATTCACAAAAGGCCAAACGAACCGATCTCGGATATGATCGGCCATGCGAGCAGAAATCAATAGCACACCTATCCCATATCCGCACGGTTAGCCGCACATCAAAAGACATGCGCCCAACCGCACAAACTAGTCACCCCCGCTATCTCCTCATCCCGAAAATCATCATCAACACTCACTGGCCAACCAAAGGAGTCGCGATTCGCTAACACACCCTTTTATAGACTTTTGAGTGACATACTGAATATCAAACTCTGTCAAAAGTACAAGCCATCTCATAAGTCTCCTCGTCAAAACTGGTCTATGAAATAGATATCTCAAAGGATCTAAACGAGAGAAAAGCTGCACGGATACTCTGTCATGTAATGTCTCAATCTCTGAGTGGCCCAAACCAAAGCCAAGCAGAAGCGCTCAATCATAATGTAATTCATCTCATACTCCAACATTCTCTTACTCAAATAATAGATAGCTTGCTTCCTACCGGAATCATCAAGTTGGGCTAGCATGCATCCCAATGCAACGTCTGAAACTGATAGGTATAATAAAAGAGGCCCGGGTGCGTACCTGGAGGTACCAAAACAGTAGTGGAAAAGCAAATACTTTAATCCGCTTAAAGCCGTCACGGGCACTCCATCATCCCGCAAACCTTAGGTCGCTTCCTCATAAGACGGAAAATAGGCTCACAACATCCTGCTACCTGCAATAAATTACTCTACATCAGACCTACCCAAGAAGCCTCTTGACATTTCGCCTCCGCTCATGGTGAGGCACGTCAAGGGATGGCTCTAATCTCATCCCGGATTCCACCAATAACATTCCCTCTTGCTAATCATATAGCCTGGTGCTTCCCGTGTCACCCCAAAAGTGCACTTTTAGATTCAGCCTCACCAAACGTCTGATCCTCCTGGAAGAAACGCCTAAAAGGTCGCCCCAATGATTCGCTCGTCACAAGACTTCACAATCATATCATCCACATACACCTTAACATCCCTATGCATCATATCATGAAATAGTGCAGTGGCTGCTCTCTGATAGGTAGCGCCTACATTCTTCAATCCAAATGGCATGACCTTGTAGCAGTAGGTACCCCACTCAGTGATGAAGGACGTCTTCTCCCTATCCTCGGGAGCCATCACAATCTTGTTATAACCAGAGAATCCATCCATGAAAGACAACATCACATGCCTTGCAGTACTATCAACCAACATGTCAATATGTGGGAGAGGAAAATCATCCTTTGGGCTAGCTTTATTGAGATCTCTGAAGTCAACACAAACTCTAACCTTTCCGTCCTTCTTAGGAACGGGAAAGACATTAGCCAACCACTCAAGGTACTCAACCACTAATATAAAGCCAACACTAAGTTGCTTTTGGATCTCCTCTTTCACTTCAACCCAATCCGGGGTGCAACGTCAAATTCTCGCTTAATTGGTCTAGCATGGCACTAGTGCGCATGATGTCGAACTATAGAGGGTCAAGGCCCTGTGATGTCCGTAAGACCATGCAAAACATCTAAGTAATGAATTCGAGCAACCTGGTAAACAAACTATCCTTCTCGCTCATAGACATGGTCGAACCCGATCTCAACTCTCTATAGCTCATTTGTTGCACCCAAGTCGACCGTTCCTGGGACCACGGTAGCGAACTCCCTCTCCTCGCAGCTCATGGTCGAATCGACTGTAACTCACATCCAAATCTATCCCTCTAGAAGACTTATCATCAATATCAAAGACATGTGATGGTGGTGGGTCAGGAACATGGACCAATATCATTATCACAAGAAGTGTAAAATACTCAAAAAGCTCCTCAACCATAGATGAAAGATGAAGTGACATCATCGTAAACGGGAGACAAACCCGATAACACATCAAAGAAAGTGGTGGGTCCACAAGACGACTCTACCACATCAGATTTAACAACATCCTCAAGTACAAGCTGAACATCAAGAACCTTCCTGAGTGAGAACAAGCCGGAATGTATTCCCCAATCCGTCAGATAGTGAACACCCCAGCAAGAAAGCCTCGATAGCTGAAACGTAGGGGTAGGCTCTGGAAAAACACGCCCAACCATCTGATCCATATCCATCATCAACATCTCATCATGATACTCATCAGGCAAGACAACACCATCTATCAAATCAATAGGATCGAAGGGAACTCCATGTACCATCCACCTCATCGGGAAACACAAAGGCGTGTATCACAACTTTAGAAGCAATCGAGCCCATCACCAATTGGACTGATGGACAAGACGTCTAAGCTCTGCTTCCTGGTCGGCACTAAACCTAACAATCATCCCGTCTAAAGGCAATGGTGGTGATGATGCTCTAACAAAATAATCTGCCAAGCACATCGTGCCTAACCCCACCTCTGCACAACGGCGCATAATCAAATGGCAAGTGAGAGACAGACGTGCCAAGATCCTCCTTGCACACGCGCCATGTATCCTAAGTCTCGCTCCGTGGGAACATAATCCAAGCTCCAAAAGGAGAATCATGATCCATCACTGATGTGAACTCTCTAGGCCCATGCTGGCGTCGTCCTAATCCTAAAGCCAGAAGGAATCTGGCTGTGATGCACCTCATAATATCAAGGATCGTTGTGTTACTATGACTATCAAAAGACATGGCTACGAGATCTTTACAAAAATCCTCAACCTCCATGTAACTGCAGACCGCAGATCTAATGAAAACCTCGTCAACAATAGATCAACGCTTCACTATGGTCGATCTCTAATGACTGGCTCACGCAGGCACGCTCTCTCAATGGACTCCACAGCACAATACCACCATGTATGAACTTCACCTTCGATGAAGGAAGAAGGGATGGTCCCGACCGGTGCGTATCCAAGGTCGACTCCACAAAGGGTGTTGAAGGATGTAGGGATCCTCAACACCGAAATAAGGTGGAAAATGTGATAGATCCTATAAGCAAGTCCAAAGATCAAGTTCCTAATACATTCGTCAGAAAATCATGTCATAGTCCCCAATCGCTCGTGTGGAAGGTGCAAAATCAGAAGGCCCAAATCCGAGAGCAATAGCAGTGGCCAAAGGACAGACATTCAGGGCTGAACCATTGTCCAATAGAATAGATGGAACACGACGCCCTGAGCAACCAATGGAATATGAAAAGAGTACGTAGTACGGCTCGATCCCTGTAGTAAGGTCACAACGTAAAAGACTATGCATGTGGCTCATTGCTTGTCATGATATGAATAAGGCCATCGAGAGGTCGTAGTATCAACTCGTGATCCGACCTCCACCGCCCCAATCGCTGGCCTCCCTGGGCGTAGTAGAGACAAGGCCAATAAACCCAACAGATAGCTCGAGCCTCGAAAGTACTTCAGCAGAACTGTCTAAGTATCTCATCATCCTCTCGCCTAACCTCCTCCATAACAGCGTCACCATCTAGGGGCCTAGCAGGTGCAGGAGGCTGCTGACGCACCACTCTACCTCCTCGAATAACATACTGGATATCATGGGAGTCTGTCTGATCCTCACACGGAGTCAATATAAATGGGGTCTGAGTAGTATGGCGAGAAAGTACATCTGGGCGAGAGAAGTAATCAAGATAGGTGATTATCGTGAATCAACTCGAATGGCATAGGTGTATGACTCGAGGTTATTCCCACCTCAGAAATCCCATCCAAAAACTATAGGCTCTGGTACCAAGTCATCCCATGATAACATGTGAATAACATCATCATCAACAGAAAAATCTAAAAAGTGTATACCACCAGGTGATGGAGGAACTACATGAGTAGAATAAGTCGGCAAAGGGTTCGCAGTCACGCTAGGCTGCCCCAACTGAACCAAACCCTGATCTATCAGATCCTGAATGGCATGTCTCAAGGCGGCACATCGGTCGGTCATGCCTCTTTTGGCTCGATGATGGGCACAACATGCAAATCCATCCCGCAATGTGGCTAAATGACCTCGAGGAAGTGGCCTGCCAGATAACGGCATCAACAATCGCCATCTATGCTTCCGAAAGAGCCCGCTCATCGGGCATACCGAACCGAAAATGTTTCAAGCAAGGTCTCGAGGAATATCAAATACCGCCTCATGAGCTCTAGGCCTCGTATCCGCACCGTGGCCTTCAGACCTCGAGTAGCATAAATCAATGGGCGGTTCGACACATAGATACGCTTCTGGGGCCATAGGTCAGGGCGTAGGTGATATAATGTGCATAAGTCGAGAATACGTCCTCTCTAGAAGTCCGCGACAAATCAAATCGCCTGAATGGTCTCGGCCCAATAGTACTAATGGTACCAACATCTCCGGGTCTTGGCCCTCCAAGTGATCTCTTCCCCTTAGAGTCAAAATGGGAAGAATTAGACCATAATCCTCTAGAATTGGGACTAGCAAGAATTAATAAATAAGTGAGATGGGTAAGAGCACGACATGAATAACACATGGAAATCACAAATGTCCTAGGATAGCTCTTTGTGCCCACAATCCCATAATAAATATCCAAAACTCAACACAAACGATACCTTGCAAGAGCGACCCACAACACAAGAAGTCACCTTTGTCATTCCAAATACATATTGCGCCTCCTCCTCCCAAAAGATAACACCAAAGTGTTAGAAAATCTTAGGGATAAAGAAAACTCATAATAATAGCAAAAATGAAATGATATCGCAAAGGGGACTCCAGATGCCACAGGAAAGGTAATTTCTCTCGCTACCTTCAACAACCTCACCTCAACCTGCTAATGGACGCCTATTCCGATAAGTTCCTAAACATAAATGCGGACTACACACCACTGCTCATTGATAGTAAACAATAAGTCCCAACCTTAAAGTATTAATGTATAGAACAAGTTACGCTGAGAATACATGTATGACTTCTAAACACAAGCATTTCTCAAACAATGATGCCAATAGTAAATGGGAATCAATCATGTATTGTAACTCAACGAGCTATAAATTTGTTTGAATGATCGTGAATTTTCCGATATGTCATACGAGAATAAGGAAGTCGAATCTTGAGATTGCTTGGCTTGTCAACCCCCTCTTTCTTTTCTAGAAACCCACTCTCCCTCTTTTCCAATGGTAGCCCCCTTTGCCCCTCAGATTGATCCCCTTTCCTAAAAAAAATTGCTATCTATTCCTTCAAACCCTTAGCTTCCTCAAAAACCCTTTTTTCTAAACCCTAGAAAAGATTCCCCCTTTTATACTAGAGATAAAAAAGAGGACCCCTTTTGATGGCTGCCAAGTGTCAACCATCTGGGGGCTCTACACTAATCTTTTGAAGTGAAAAATACGAAATACCCTAAGTCAAAATTCATAGGACAAAAAATATAATTTTCTCTCAATTTTCTTTTTTAGTTATTAATATTTCTTAAATAAGGATAGATGATTTTTGGCCAATCTCTAATTCTCAAATCATTCCTCTCTTTCTATTATATAGATATATATATATATATATATATATATATATATATATATATATATATATATATAAATAAAATAGTTATTCAACAAAAGACAAATTCTAGTCAAATATATCTATTAATAAATTGTTAATTAAATATTTAAAACATTCAAATTATTAATTTTTAAAATAAAATATCTTTCAAATTATCAATCTACATTTTTTTATCAATTTTTTAATAAATAGTTATTTAACGTATATCTAAGTTCTATGATTATGATACGATGGTTGGTATGTTATAAAATTAGAGTTAGAGATATTATTAATAAATTGTTAATTTAAAATGAAAATATCTAAAATTAATTTCTAAAATAAAAATCTTCCCAAGTCAAGTCCATAGGAAAAAGTGAAACTGAAATGATTTCAAAATTATAGAGAGAGAAAGTGTAGAGAGTTTAATAAGAAATATTAGCTACAGAGAGAGAGACTGAGGGATAATCATCCAATAATAATAATAATAAATAAATGAAATAATAACATATTTAAAAGCCTAAAGCCTTCACAAAGTGGCAAGCAAACGCGGAATATTTCTCAAAACTACGTCATTTTAGTCTTTCCTTTGCTGCTCATCTCGAAAATTCCTTGCACGGCATTTCTCACATCCTGCAATGCTTTCTTTTGTACAGTGCGATTCAGGGGCGGTGATAAAATTTATTTGGAGTAATTTTTTTATCATTTTATGGTTTTTTAAGGAAAGGTATCGGTTTTTTTTTTTTTTAAATTAGATCTGTTGTTCGATGGTTGACGCTTGTGTTGGATTCTCTGCGATTGAGTAATCTGTTTCTTTCCCCTTCTAGAATTCTGTTCTTCTGAGAATTTTGGATTTTCGGAGGTGGGTAATATTTGAATTGTTGATTGATGTTGTTTTTGGGTGCTGGGAATATCGAATGAAGAAACGAAACGAAAGGAAAATAATATTTTGAAATTTTTTATTTTATTTGCTGCTGGGTTGTCGACTCAATTCAGTAGATTCGTTGTGGGAGGATTATGGGTTTGTTGTGTTCATGAAAGAATTTGATGGGTTTTGGTGATTGAATTGATTTTCCTTTTGTTTGCCTTGCATTTCGCAGAAGCAATCAGATAGAAAATGAATGTCTTTAGTGGAAGTGAAGTGGTCAATTTGAGTCATTTTCCCATCAATCTTGGTGAAATAGTGTTTTTGTGAACGAAGGATGATTTTTGCTTGGTATCTAAAAACACCCATTTGAAATTTCCAGAATTGAGTGTGGATCTGAGCTTCATTCATAAGCTACATAATACTTGTATTTTCTCGGGAAATGTTTTCTTTATTGCTGATGTAAGAAGATTCCTGAAGTTTTAGCTAAGGCATTCCAAACGACTATTTTCTGTGAGAACACGCCCGTACTTCCCTCCCTTGCATATTTGAATGCATATTTAGAATGTCTCTTTGCAATCTTTGGATACGCCTATCACATATATGTATTTGAATTTGAAGCAAGTGAAAGTATTTTCCTCTTCATTCAATGAGTAGATGTATTTGTGTGTGTAATTTAAGGATTTCCATTACATGTATGCTTGAATGTTAGAAGTATTTAGTCTAATTTTAGGAACTAGATGTCCATTTCAAGGTACTGAATTTGACTTGGATTAGAGCTTAATTTGCAAAAATGGGATTTCTTGGCTTTGGGTTATTTTCATGGAGTCCTTTGTGTTGTTTGATGTAGGTGGAGGTGTTTCTTATTCTTTTTACTTATTTTCTTGTTCATCTTTATCACTCATTTAAAGTTAGCGCAAAAATAACAAGTAGTTATTAGCACCCGTTATCAATGTTATATATGTACATTGTTTTTATCTCTTTATCATGTCTATATAAGTAAATTAACCTTCAATCAACTATTAGCTATCAACTACTTTACCAAAAAATAATTTATAATTAGCTACTAGCTACCAACTATTAGTACTAGCTACCGATTACCAGCACCAGTTATCATTTATAAGTTGAACCAAACGGTTGAAGTGGACTGTACTCATTTTTAACTTTTTTTTTGGTATATGCACCCATTTTCAATATTAATTTATTGGAAGTTTGGTTACTTGGGTATGAGGTTTTTTTTTCAAAAAAAAAAATCATGAAGATCCAGCTTAGACTATTCTTGTTTTTGAATTTTATTTTTGGCATACTTTATTAGAAGATGGGCAGGTGCATCCAACTAGACCCATCAAGGTGTACACATTCATTTTCATTTTATTTATTGGAAGATGAACGTGTTGGATTAAGGGGATTATTTAGTTTCTTTGACCTGTACTATTATATTGGAAGAACATGCAAATAGCTACTATAGTTTTTATTAATATTTTGATCCGATAAAAAAATTGGGGGAATCGAAATAAAACAAGGTGAACAAAGCCTTGGGTTATAGATAGGAAAAAAAAAAATTTCTTTTGACCTATATAAGTTGTGGTATTACATTATATTTCTCGAATAAAATTTGAGGAAGTCATTTAGGCATTATTTGTATGGTTTTGAATGAAATTTTAGTCGTTTCTTAACTTATTTTCTTGTTTATCTCAATCACTCACTTAAAGTCAATGTAAAAATAACAAGTAGCTATTAGCACCAGCTATCAATGTTATATATGTGCATTGTTTTTTTATCTCTCTATTATGTCTATATAAGTAAATTAACCTTTAATTAGTTACTAACTATCAACCATTTAACCAAAAAATAATTTATAATTAGCTATCAACTACTACTACTAGCTATCAGCTATTAGCACCACATCGACATCGCCACTACGCACTACCATTACCGCTGACTCACGATCAACCGGAACTTCAACATGAAGAGGTTGTACTCGTTTTTAACTATTTTTTTGGCATATGCACCCATTTTCAATATTAATGTAAAACCCGGGAAAATTCTAAATTTTTGAAAAATGGTAAAATGGTAATTCAAGAAAACTGGAAGAATTTTTTTATCTCGTGATGACCTAAACGCTTCACCAAGTGGAATCGCTCAACGAAATTTAGCTATCACGTCGACTTCGTTGAATTCCGGCATAACCTAATTTCACGCTTTTCAAGGCACCAAGAGAAAAGGGACACTCGCATTAGAGTGGCTTATGATGAGACACATGTCAAGACAGTGTCAACGAAATTTCAAGTATTTACATGTGACATGTGGAATCATGTCATTAGAGGGAAATCCAATAGACGTGACGAGAGGATAAGGAAATCTTAAGAGCCAATGAAAATCGACATGTGGCAAGCGAGGACAAGCTCGCTCCATCTCGACCAAACAGTGGGATGGGAGAAAAGCAAAGACCAGAAAAGAAAGAGGAAGAAAAAGAGAGTTTTAGAGAGAGGGACTCCACATTCTCTCTGAATTTCCAGACGATCGGACCGACGGTTTTAGGCAGAGCAAGAGGAAGAGTTCATCCTCACAGCAAGGGCTACGCTAGAGACTTGAAAGCGAGAGTTTCGATAAAAACCTAAGAGGTAGGGTTTTCTCCTACTTGATGAATCTCATAAGGGTCATTCAATGGCTTAGGGCTGTATGAGTCGGAGTGGCCGTGGTGAACTGCTCCAAGATTCGCTTACTGACGTCTGAGTACTCATTGGGACTAAGTAATTGTCCTTTGTGGTGTCATTTTTTAGTGTTGTATTAAATGAACAATGGTGTTGGTTGTCCCATTTCTAAGGGAATGTTTGGTTATGTTTTAACCATAGGAAGCTGCCATGTTGTGGTAGTGCACATTAACCTGACTTAGAACCGGTTTTTTGGTAGGAAAAAGGATTTTGCAGTGAGTCCTTTAGGTAAATTGTAGCCACTGCTAACTTGATGTTGGGCTTTTAAATTTCTCAACTGACCTCTCGTGTTTCCAAGTTATGGTCCGTTTACTCGAACGCCCGTGAAGGGGCCGTCCGGGCCGGGTTCGGGCCCGACCGGTTCACCTCACCGGGTCCGCCTCTACTGGGCCCACCCCTACCGTCCCGGCCGGCTGATCCGTCCGGCCGTCACCCCGGCCGGGTCCGGTCCGGCCAGGGTCATGTATGACTCAAACTCGAAGGTCATAACTTTCTTCCAAACTCCGATTCGGTGTTCCTGACTCTATGAAAAATCACGAGTCGAGATTTGCCGCGTCTCAGGAGTGACATCATAACCGGGCCGCCGCGTCTACCGGTTGTTGCTTGGGTAGGCTAAACATGGGCCGCAGGACTGTCGATTCATGTGTGACCTCCAACTTCGGAAGGTCATAACTTCTTCGTCCCGATTCGATCGTGTGTTCTGTAGTTCATGAAAGCCCATTGAGTCAAATTTCCGCCTGACATCTTTGGAGAACAAGTGCTGAAGCCACGTAAAGAGTCAGTCTGCGTGGCGGTTATTTCCGTAAGGCACTTTGTCATGTGTGGCCTCCAACTTCGGAAGGTCATAACTTCTTCATCCAGATTCCGATTCGGGTGTTCTTAGACTTCATGGAAAGCCCATTGAGTCAACTTTCCATCTAAACATCTTTAGAGAGCAAGCAGTGTTGAGACGGCCAGTGCGGCCACTCAGACCCAAGGTAGGTCATCCTGCAAGGCAAACTTAGTCATGTGACCTCCACTCTAAGGTCATAACTTCTTCGTCCATTCGGCTCGGTGTTCTGACTTCACTGGAATCCTATCGAGTCAAATTTCCATCTCGGACATCTTGAGAGCAATGGTAGCCGGAGCCGGCCTCTGGAAGGGTCAGTCCGGGCAAGGTTACTGGGTCCAAAAGGCACTTAGTCATGTGTGACCTCCCAACTCTAAGGTCATAACTTCTTCGTCCGAATTCGACCGTGTTCTAGACTCTATGGAAAGCTCATTCATCAAGATTCCAAACAATGCTTGTAAGGGCAGTGGGTGATCATAACCTTATCAGACCAATACGTTTTGCACCGGGTGTGCAGTTGCGATTGTATCAAAGTGAATAGTCGGTTTTACCACTAATTTCCCACGTATGGCATGTCATAGAATTATTTAGGATGTTGTATGTAGCTTGAACTAGAAACTGAAAGTTTCTAGGTTTTACGCTTTTAAGGCCAGATGGATGATCGGAACCAAACTCTGCCTCACGACGCGGCGGGCCGTGGAGGTACCCTCGCTGAATGGGTCCAAGATCGCGGACTCATAAGGTTATCGTCAGACGAATAAATACTTAGCTGTAATACGTACATGTTAATGTATACCGTATGATGTATTAACATGGGTTGTGTACGAGGAGTGATTATATGTATCAATTATAATTGTCCATGGTATGTCGACGTCATTGCTAATATATACGCATGTTTGATATATTAACATGAATTATCAGAAATGGCATGATGCATTTATACGTGACCTAGGGCAAACTCTGTATTATTAAAGGAGCGTACGATATACGAGTTAAAAATGGAAAATGGTCGCGAAAGAATTTCAAGGGAAGATTTTCCGAAGAATTACCTGGGAGAGTGGTCCAACAGCTCATCCTCGAGGTCGACCCATGACTGCTTCTAAAAATGATCTAGCAATTCCGCCTCTGAGTAGGTAAATTCAATATATTTACCGAAATCCCCAGAGTGTGTTTTCGAGAACAAAACCCTTTAAATCGGATATTTTCTCACATTCGCTTGTGCATGAGCGCAGGAGCTGCGAGGGCTCGAGTGCTGGAAAAGCGGTGAGTCGTGATTCTCATCCATATCACGTATTATCCAAGCAGGATCACGATTTTCAACGTAGTTATGCCGAGTCGTGATGTGCACTTAGCGGAGTAACCTGCACGAGATAATTCAATCCACCCGCACGCTTCAATCTCCGTCGGCGATCACCATTTCTGTGTACGTAGAGCGATCGAGAAGACAAGATCACTAGAGGTCAGACATGAGAAGAAAGCCTGACGCTTTGTTAACTTTTATATAACATGTATTAGAATTCCACTTTAATATATGTTCAGATTAAGAGTGATGTATCAACTCTCAACTACCTAATATAGCTGACGATGATGATGTGTGTCAGCCGCCATCAGCATTCATAGATGTTGTCTCGTAATACGAGACGCATGATTTTCCGCGTGCTGATTCAAAGTCAACCCGACACCCTGGGCTAGCGTCACAAAGATGGTATTAGAGCTGAGTCTACGATTACCAAGATCAGTGGAGATCGTTAGATCATGCATCTGCGGTATTTTGGGTGAATTAGATGTGTCAGGTGATTTGATTTTCAGGTCGTGTGTCAGGTGAAATCATGGTGCTTAGGTAAACGGGCACATAAGAACTTACTTGGCTCAAGATTACTCTACGCGAATGTTGACATCAGGTATGAAATGTTTTGCATGTAACAGTGTCTCGAGGTCGCAGGTTTACAACTTGTAGATGCCGCATAGAATTTAATTTTCCATTTGACATGTGTGTATGTAGTCATGGAGAGGACGTAGAGGTCGCCCACGAGGTACCTGCTCACACCACTAGTGATTTGAACCACGGCCTTTACCGATGCTATATAGTGGATCATGCACGTCGCTATCGCACAAGCCAAGGCAAAGCAAGTGTTCAAGGAGGTTCGAGTAACCTCCAGAGGTTTAGTAAGGCACATCATCCTCCGACATTCACTGTGGGAGTGAGATCCGATGGTTATGCATCATCGTTTACGCAGTCGAGAAGGTGTTAGAGGCTGGCTGAGATTACCTCCACCCACCGGGATCGACTTATAGGTTCCAGCCAGAGGGTGAGGCCCAACTACGGTGGAATCAGCAAAGACCTCTTAGAGACCTAGAGGCAAAATGACACGATGTAGTTTCTGCGAGTCGTTCACAAGCAAAGATTTTCTGACACGGCCGTCATCACGAAGGCTCAGGAGTTCCTAGAGCTGAAGCAGGGGATGATGACCGTGATGGAGTACGTGGCAGATTCACCAGAGCAAATTAAGCCACGATGACCACGTGGCCATGCATACGGCCAAGGTCGAGATCTCGAGACGGGTCAAGCCGCTCATTCTGTATGTGATCATAGTAGGACTTCGCCTAAAGACACGGACTCTATGGTCGGACCCGCCCCGACCATGCAGGAGACCTGGCGATGCTCCTGAGCACCCTGGATGCCTGACAGAGTGTGCCAGCAAGGGAGAGTCGCCCTCTTCAGTCTCGGTAGCAAGTGCAGGCTTCTGGGCTCATGGTTCCAAGGCCGCGCCATCCCGCCGTGACAGATCGGGGAGCCATTTGCCGTGCCAGGCAGACGGTGTGCTACCACCGCGGGCAGCCGACATACGAGGGAGTGGATCGTCCCTAGAGACAGGGATCCCGTGAGTTTCGGACAGTCAGCCCCACACGCTGGACGCGAGAGGATACAAGATATCCCTCCACACCCCATCACAGCCGCAGGAGCCAAAGATCGCTCAGAGCCGCACCACCTCCGGGCCACACAAAGTGTGCCGTGCCAAGTGGGTCGAGGCAGAGGACGAGGCCCACAAAAGCGGATCGTCGGGTGGGTTCAGGGCTGTTCACGCCATCACACCCCCAAATAGCCTCGCCAGATCAACCGGGCCATACAGCAGACGCTTTTGTTATCTCGGCCTACGGCAAGAGTAATATTTGATTCTGTGTCGCATTCATTCATCATCAGCTCAAACAGGATGTAGTCGGGCTAGAGGTCGAGGCCTGATGAGCCCTCACAGATGTGGAGTTCTCCTGTGATTGCATGCAGAATAGTGTGATGATAAGGTCGCGGGTCAGTGGAGTTGCAGATCCGGACTCCACTACGCTGGACCCCGAGGATCACGGATATGTCGAGTCTCGACGCCATCCTCGACGGACCACGACAACTTTACATACGCATCGATCAGGAGCGTAGGGAGGCTTCACGCCCACACGTGACGCATGCTCAAAGTGTTACATTTCAAGGGACAAGCATGATATTTTTTCTCCCCCATACGTTGTACGAATCCAAAGTCGTGACGGGGCCATGTCACAATAAGCCTTACCCTGTGGCGACGAGGTGAGACGGACCTAGATTTCCCTCGAAAGTAAATTGCGGAGTATGAGGATGTTTTTCCTGATGAGCTACCTGGGATTGCCTCCACGTAGGGTCAGACTTCGTATCGAAGCACCCCTAGAGACTCGCTCATCTCTAGCGACTCCGCATAGATTTGCACACTGAGTCAAGTAGAACTCATACCAAATACAGGAGCTAATGGACAAGGTTCATTGGGACCCAGCACTTCACCGGGTGCTCCAGCTCTATTTCATAAGAAAAGGACAAGACCCTTCGATCACAGACACATACAATAACAAGTGTTATACAAGCACCTAGACGATTGTTGAGGATCGATGACTCGTTTCAATTGGGGCCGAGAGGAGCGCAAGTCTACTCCAAGATGTGACCTTCACACCGGTTATCATCGACTGAGTTGTGGAGACAGATATCCCAAGACAAATGCTGGGACGCGCTACGGGCACTTTGAAGCCATACGCGACGCTTCTCGGCTTCACGAACGCTCCAATGCATTCATGTAATTTCATGCATGGTATCTCCAACCTATTCAGATCAATTCATCGTGAATCTTCACGATGACATTTCCTCGATCTACTCTCGCTAGAGCTGAGCATGAGCATCACTCGAGGATTATTTCCATAGCCACGAGAGACCACATCACCGTACGCCAAGTTCAAGAGCGAAGCCATTATCGAGGTGATTTTCGGGACAATGCGGGTGTCACATCAGCGCCAATGGGACCCAAAGAAGGTCGAGGTCGCGATGAGTCGACAGGTCAAGTCGGCCAGATAATGTGGTTTCGATCACGGGTACTACATGAGATTCACCGAGGATTTCTCCCGATTAGCAAAGACTTACGACGAGATCGAATTCTAAGGAGGTCAAGTTTGACTGGGATGACCGATGCGAGAGGCATTCCAGAGTCAAGATGCAGGCTTATCACTTCCTATTTTGATAGTCCCGCATAGATGTGGGTACACAAGGTATCAGGTGGATGCCTCCCGAGGGCCTGAATCGGGACGGCTTTGCTGCGCCAGAGGGCAAGAGAGAGCTTAGCTTGGCTCCCCGGGCCACAAGAATCGCTTGTTGCACTCACCCCACACACCCATACGGAGTCAAGGCCGTAGTCTCCCGCCTGAAGATCTGGGCGCCCACCACTCATAAGCACGAGGAGTTCATGGGTGTACCTGCACCACAAAAAGTTCGAAGTATATTTCACGCAGTTGGGATCTCAAATACGAGGCAACGCAGATGGATTTGATTTCCCAGTGATTATGACTTTTCACTGCATTACCACCCCGGTAAGGCAAATGTGGTGGCCGATGCACTCGCCCAAGTCACGGGAGCATCGCTGTGGGCCTTCCCTGCTGGCGATGCTCGAGACTGGGACACCTGGGCTACAAGATGCTGAGTGTGCTTAGGTACGCTGAGCTTAAGTGGCTACACCGTCCTTTGTCAGCAGAGGATTGAGTCCTAAGGGGCAGACGCTAAGATAGCGGTCCATCGTGATCGGTACAAATGTACGGGTAACGAGGTCGGACCGCCCATGCATGGTAGTCTTCTGTGATAGAGGACTCGTGAAGGTCTCAAATGACCGATTTTTGAGAGAAGAGATTCTCAAGGAGTTTCACCGCTTCGATTCGTCATAGTGATCCAAATGGCACGAAGATGCACCAGATCTTCGTCGCGCACTATCGAGCGAATGAAGAGACATCGTAGGGACTTGCTCGACGATCCTCACGTGTCAAGAAAAGTTACTATTACACCGTGGCCGCCAGGCTACTTCAGCCATCGAGGTGGTCGCATGGAAAGTCGAGCAACGTCACGATGGATTTTCAGGACCCACTTCACACGAACAATCAAGCAGAGACATGATAAGCAGATGAAGATAAGCTGACTCCACTCAACGTAAGTTGGCACACATTTTCTAAACTGCGGTAATGACCTTCATATCGAGACTCAGAGGTCACATTCGAGATCGTCACTACATGGAGTACCAGTATCCATAGTGTCTGATAGAGACCCGAGGTTTACGCACCTCTTGTAAGCATCTTCCAAAGGCATGGACACACTATCGACCATGAGTACACTCTTCCACCCACGCATCTGATGGTCGGCCAGAGGACTATACAGTGTTGCAGGACATGTCGCGAGCATGCGTCCCGGATCATAAGGGTAGCCGAAGAGCACTTCGTCTAGTAGAATTCAGCTACAACAAGAAGTTATCGCTAGAAAAGTAAGCATAAGATGGCACCATATGAGGTATCAGACAGGAGCCACGCAGATCACCGGGCTATGTCGGGACCGAGGCGAGAGAGCCCCCATCGGGTCCCCGGGACCGATTGCAGACACCTCCGAGAAGGTGAGCCGATACCATTAACCGCCTTCCTCACCTGGGCCAGCCTACAGAAGAGCTATGGCCGATACCACGCCAACCCTAGAGTTCGAGGTCAGAGATCACGCCTGGGCGTTGATGCCTAAGAGAGGAAGAAATGCCCCAAGAAGCGCTAGCCATCGTAGAGGTTTATCGGGCCCGAGATACTCGAGAGGGCAGCACCGAGTACCAGCTTGGCCTTACCGCCCCAAGATGTCGTGTCCACGAGGTATTTCACGCCTCCATGTTCGAGGTACACCCGCATCTGGTACTGTGTGCAAGGATCGGGGAGGTTAAGGTCGATACCCGATGGGACCTCTCGAGGAGGACCAGCATTATGGATAGCCTGGATCGTGCATTGCGACCAAGACCACGAGGTTGGGCCGAGGTGCTATGAAGACCGGGAGTGGAGGAGTCAACGTGAGCCGAGACAAGACGCGGCCAATCTATCCCTTCTCGCTAGTGGATAAATGATGCTGGGCGGCTGCTTAATACTTAAACGACTAGCTG
This sequence comes from Tetrastigma voinierianum, assembly GCA_016808115.1. Lineage (NCBI taxonomy): Eukaryota > Viridiplantae > Streptophyta > Magnoliopsida > Vitales > Vitaceae > Tetrastigma > Tetrastigma voinierianum. The sequence continues at coordinate 147,657 of JAEQBH010006778.1, forward strand.
CATTTGATGGTATAAAGGCACGCTACATATGCATGTGATTTGTCAGTGGATTGTCCGTAATTCGGGACGAAATTCTTTTATGAGAGAATGTAAAACCCGAAAATTCAAATTTCGAAAATTCGTAAATGGTAATTTTTAAAAATCTGGAATAAATTTTTCGATTCTGATGACGAAATCCAAGCCAATTGGTTGAATCATCTCATGAAATCTAGCTATCACGTTGAATTTCGTCGAATTCCGAGACTGTTGAAATTTCACATTTTTCAAGGCACCGAGAGTAGTGCGGGACACTCAGCGCATTAGAGTGGCTCATGATGAGACACATGTCAAGATGTGAGCAAGTCAAACAATGAGCTCAAGTATGGGCTATAGGTGACATGTGGAATCATGTCATCGAGGAAATCCATGGTGTGATGGATGAGAGGATAAGGGAAATATTAAGAATCAATGAAAATCATAATGCATAGCGAGGACAAGCTCGCCCATCTTCACCAAACAAAGTGGACGGGAGAAAAGCAAAGACCTCGTAAAAGAAAGAGGAAGAAAAAGAGAGAGTTTGAGAAAGAGAGACTCCACCTTCTCTTTAAATTTCCCGACGATCACCACCTATTCAAAGTGAGCAAGAGGAGCAGTTCATCCTCACTCAAGAAGGCTAATGATGCTGCAGAGACCGGTGAGTCGGAGTTTCAAAAAAAACCCAAGAGGTAGAAGCCCAACTCGCTTAATCCTCATGGCTTGGCCATTCAAATGGTTTGGGTTGTATGGTAATGAGTGGCTATGTGAACTGCCTAAGATCAAGTGGCGGACAACCAGTACCGATTGGGACTAAGTAATTGTCCTCATGCGGCATTTATGCTGCTAGAAGTTAAACGGAATAATGCAATATTGGTCATTCTCGCCCTGGGCGTAACGTTTTGCTATGTTTCAACCATGTGAGCCGCCATGTCGTGGTAGTACACATTAACCTGACTTAGAACTGGCTTCGGGTGCAAAAAGGGATTTTGGTAGTGAGTCCTCGCAAATTGTAGCCACATCAAGATCTCATGTTAAAGCCAATTTCAAATCGAACTTCTAAATTTCAAGTTATGTCCGTTTACTCTACTACCTCGGGTGGAAGGGCTGTCTGGCCGAGTTCGCCTCGACCGGTTCACTCCTCGGCTGCCCACGGCTGGGTTCACTCCTCGCTGAACCGCCTACCGGGTCCGCCCGGCCGGGTCACCTGGCTTGGTTCCAATCTGGATTGGTCACCCCCTACTGGTCCGTCCGGCTATATCGCGCATGACCTCCAACTTCGGGCGCGTCATAACTTTCTCACCAAACTTCGATTCGGTGTTCTTGACTCTATGGAAAGCCCACGAGTCAAGATTTCATCCATGTCCCCGTGAGACATCAGCACCTGGCCACGCTGCCACCAAGAAGGCTGCAGCTAGGCCAAGTAGGATCAGGCCGATTCATGTTCGACCTCCAACGTAAGGTCACAACTTTCGCTCTGATTCGATTCGTGTTCTGGACTTCATGGAAAGCCCATCGAGTCAAATTTCCATCCGACATCTGGGAGAGCAAAGGGTGTAAATCAAACTCAGAGTAGGTATAATTTAGGGAAAATAATAATGACAGGAATTTGTATGTATAAGTTGTATTTAAAATAATAATGACAGGAATTTTTATAGGCATGCTATTTAAAATAATAACGATAATTGAATTCAGACGTTATGGAAATAATGATAATTGAATTAGACATTATGAAAATAATAATGGTAATTCAATTAGTAATTAATTAATTACTATAATGAAAGGGGGGTAAAAAGGTCATTTTCCTAATAGATACCCTAGTATAAATTGGAATAAGAGAAGGAAATCATTTCTATTCATCTTTGAGTTTCTCTCTGGCTGGTAGAATTTTATACGTATCGCTTTGATCTAGGGTTTGAAGAACAAATTTTTAGGTAAGATCTTCTCATTTTATTTTTCTAGATTTATTTGATATTGATTCTTTAATCTTCTTTCGTTTTGAACAACCCTCAAGAAGTCGATTTAGATTTCACTGCTCCTTAAATAAAATAAAATAAGGATTGTGGTGTCATATTGAATTACTTGAAAGTATGAGAATGAAAAAGATTTATGATAATTTTTGAAAGAAAATAATGATAACAAATAGGAAATCTTTTAAGAATAAATAAGTAATGATGGTAGTTTCTTCCTTATTATTTTAGGAGTAAATATTTCGCTGGCGCTGAAATTCTTCTTGACAAATTTCTTTAGTGCCTCGAGCACTTTCGAGAGGTAAGGGATTCTAATGTTAAACTTTTTGAAAAATTATTATTTTTATATATATGTATGCGTGAGTGCGGATATTAATGCATCTTTAAAAAGAAAAATTGTTTGTTTTACTTCATTTGAGGATGAAAATCGTTTAAACCGAATTATATATAATTCGTTTGTGAAAAAGTTTTATTTTTTTATTTATTTGATTATCCATGGAAAAGTAGTTTTGTATGATCGTATTTTTCGAGATTTGTTTTGTTTTACGAAAGAAAATGTGAGATAAGGATGTTCAGAATTTGAAATTTGAATGAAATATTTGACTCTAGTTAGTTCAAAATTCTCGTCAACTGAATATTAGTCGACACTATTCGGCCCTCTTGTCAACGGATATACAGTTGACACTCATTCTAAATTCTTTGTCAAAGGGATATACAGTTTACCTTTACATTTTCAAAGGGAATGTTATCGATTCGAACCCCAAATTTGTGGGTTTGGTTAGAGGTTACTAGCATTCACTGCCGGCTCCGTCTAATCTTAAAAGGAATACTCATACACACCCATTTTGAAAAAGTCCCACATAATCGGGCACCATTCGATATTTGATGACCGTGAGAAAAATATATTTGTGAAATGTATTTCTGATTTCTGATTTGATATGAAAGTAATCAAAGCACCATTTGATATTTGATGACCGTGAGAAAAATATATTTGAAATGTATTTCCAGCTCGATTTGATATGAAAGTGTTTGAATCGAATTTGATATGAAATTGCTCTGATCACATTTGATATGAAACCGATTTGAAATGGATGTGAGAAATGTTTCTTAAGTATATTTTGTTAATGTTCCAACTATTTTCTAATCAAAAAGTTTTGATGAAAAACATCTCCTATTTGTTATATGATTGGAAAACTTTTCGATCCATGAAACCGTATACAGATTTTATCGAGCTTTGCAAATTTCACTCCCATTCGTTGACATATTTTCAGGTACTTTTAGTTTCCGCGAGGAGCGATGGCTAGTTGGGATTGGTCATCATTGGGATTTGATTAGAACTTTATATGTCATTTATGTTGAACACACATAAGTTCACGTTTATGTAAATGTCGGGTTTTAAAAAGTTAATCGAAAGTCACTGGATGAACATTCATTTTTATATTAGTACAAGTTTGATTTAGATCTCAAATATCATATATTCGAACAACTTTATATGACATGCATAATTGAGATTTGAATATTTAGAAGTACTTTTTATCGACATGAAATTTCGACTCGAGACCATGACCTAAGGCCATGATTTATCAATACGTGATCGTAATTGGACAAAAATCCGCTACAAGAAGTTATGTTGTTTCACACTTCAAACCTTCAGTCAAGGCTCGAGGGGCGTTGACCGATACCATGCCCCTACGGTTCTCGACGCGGAGATAGGTATCAGAGCTTATAATATAGATCTTGATAATTCATATTATTGAATAGATGAGTGACGATTAGCTTAAGTTTCAACTCATCTAATTTTATTCCTTTAATTCCCTACAATTCTAACTTGCTTACTGGGCTTCTTAATGACTAAATTAGTTATACCTTTTGCTTTATGTAACACCATGCCGCCAAGGAGACTCAGATCTCCCAAAATAGTCGCTAATGATGATATACCTCCAATTCGAGGCTTTGGCCCCCATGAGTATCAAGGGGCTTTATGTGATATTTAGAGACTTCGCTGATCAAGTTGAGAGAGATAAGCTAGAGCTACTAGAAGTAATGGTCAAGGAAAATCCTCATCTAGTAGGGGTAGCTCCTTTGATGACTTTAAGAAGTTGAGTCCCCCTTATTTTTCCGATACCTCAGATCCAACAGAGGTAGAGGCTTGGATTATGATGATAGAAAAATTCTTTATTGTCATTGATTGTCTCCGATGAGCAAAAAAACCTCTTATGCAACATTTATGTTAGACAAAGAGGCATCATCAGGCTCATGACTAAGAGGCTTTACAGGATTAGGGGCCTATTGTTTGGAGACAATAAGAGCATTTTATAAGAACTACTTTCCCGATGTTGTTCGACTAAAAAAAAAAAAGGTGGGAGAGTTTGGTCTGCTGGGAACAAAGAGATTTGACAGCTGGCCCAATATGAGGCTAGGTTTATCGAACTATCACGTCATTCTCCCATGTTGATCACACAAGAGGAGGAAAAAGCATTAAAGTTTCAGGATGGACTAAAGCCTTATTTGAAGAATAAGATATCAATTTTGAAGTTGGGTGTTTATTCAGAGGTGGTAGACAGAGCCCTTATTGCAGAGAAAGATAATGAAGAGCTTCACCAGTATAGGGAACAACAAAGGAAGAGGAATAGGGAGCGACGCAGGCTCATGGTAACCAAGCATTTAAAATTCTACCCAAGTGGAATCAGAGCGATTTATTATCTTAATGGGAACTTGTTTAAGTTTGTGTATGGGGATAGTTGATAGCTCATATCCTGTCATATCTAGCACTTGCATAAAAGGTATGTTATAAATGATTTCTCGATGACTAGCTACAAAGCTTCACTAATTCTTTTGCCTTTTACTTTGTTTCATTGGTTTAGTGAATATACTTTATCAATATGAAGTATGACTTGAATTTGTCACTTTGGGACATGTCATTATGGACAATATGGTGGTTTAAAGTTATTTTATGACGATTGGTAAGAAGAATATTGAATTGATTTTAATACTCCTTAAACATTAAGGTTTTGTTTGATTTGAGGATGAATTAAAGAGTTTATACCTTTTAATTGTTGATTGTTTTAAAATATTGTCTTTCCATATACTTAGTTATCTCGAGTTTAGTCAAGGGAAACATGTGGATAAATCATACTACAAGCTTTCAAGTCTTGCAAGGTAGTTATTTGCTTAGAAATGTTGTTAAGTGTTTTAAGTCAATGTGATGAGTGATGAACACAATTTGAAATTTGGAAGGATCTAATATTGTTATTAAAGTTTGAAGTTTCTTGGGATTTATTGATTACTACAAATAAATTATTAAGAGATCTTTAAGATTATCTTATATTTTCAAATGACATGTAAAGCAGTTAAGCTCTTTGATTGGTCTTATAACTATGATGATAGCTTCATAGAGTCAAGAAAGAATTAGTAGCAACTCTATTTTGATTATTTCATCAGGTCTAAAGATTTTGTTTTTTGCCAATGATGCCTTTAATTAGATTTATGTTGTGTCCTTATGCAACATGGAAAAATTGATATATACTTATAGACATTTGAAATTTTAAGATAGAGAAAACTACCTTGTTATGATTTGAAGTTAGGTAAAATGATTTTTGCACTTAAGATATGAAGACATTTTTATTATGATCTACTCATAGTTTATGAGAGTTTGAAGTCTTTGTCTTCTAAATGATTTTTAAGCAAGAAATAAGATATTGATACAATTACTTAAGGATTATGATGACATTATTCAAGACTAATAAAACAATGAGAATCTTGTGATTTATGCCTTAAATAGAAAAATTGATTACTTGATATCATTTAAATGTCACAAATGATTATCAGATGATTTGGAGATGCTTACAAGTCTATGCGATATCTTTGGATTTTGAGTTCTTATGTCGAGCATTATAGTGCAAACTAAATTTGTTTCGAACAATTAAGATCTTATAAGGAATTATTTGAAACTAGTTGGAACTTTTGGAACAATTGTTTGTGTTTAATAAGATAATAAGATCTTGAAATTTGAGATTAGACTTAATGTCTTAAATAATGGAGACATAAAGAGACAACTGAAGGAGGTTTATTACTTTAAGCTACGATCCACCCTAAAAGGATGCAAAGTATAAATATTTAAGACATAATTTTGATGCATTATATATGAAGTGAGGTATTACATTATTTGTGACTTCTGTTTAGTGTGATCGTATATGGAGGTTTACATCAAAGATCTAATAGTACTTGCAACTACTTTATATTTCTAAATGAGTGTGGAAACTTAGTACCATGGATTTTGTGGGATGGTTACCAAGAACCTTAGTCATGGCAATGTTTCATTATGATGGTTTGTTTATGGATAAAGTCTAATAATTTTTCATCATCAATTTTCCTCGATATTAAGGAGATTTTGATAATGTATGAAATATTAGATTCTATGGTATGTAATAAGAATTCTTATTTTACTTTTAGATTGTGACTTCGTTAAAAAAAAAAAATTTCAAGTACTAAGTTAGTTTTGATAAGAGCTTCCCATACTTAAACTAATGACTAATTGAGGAAAGTAATCATGTTGGAAATATTTGTTGAGATATATTGTTTTAGACTTGGAAAGAATCAATAGTTCTTACCGTTAAATTTTCTCAGGTCATTTAAGCTAGCAATAAGATTTTTTATATCTTCGTAAAAGGTTTATGGTAGAAGTTTATGATCCCCTATGTATTATGATCATATTGAGAAAAAAATTAGACATGAACTCGTAATGATTATCGAAAGGATAATCCGATTGAAGAGAATTTGTATTGAAAATCAAGGTACATAGAAGTGTTATGTTGATAATCCCAAGTAATATTCGCTTGTATCAATGATGATTATGTTATCTTAAAGTTTTCATTGAGTTAAATTGAGATATTTGGAAGTTTGAAAATCAGGAGAAAAGGACAACTCGCCTCCCGACTACAGGGCTTGCTCAATATTAGAGAGAGTAGGTACCTTAGCATATAAAGTAGCCTCGCCCATACCTGCCTAAGATTTATAATGTTTTATGTTTCAACCTCGATAAATATTGCTGATGCTTCATGTCGTGAGTCGAGCCTATTTAGATTTCTGAGGACTTGACCTATGAAGAGATGCCCGTTCAAATTGTGGATGTGATGAATAAGGTTCTACGACGTGCTATTGTCAAGTTGGTAAAAGTCCAATTGAGCAATCATAGTATCCGAGAGGCCACTTGGGAGTTAGAAGAAGATATGAGAGAAAAGAATCCTCAATTATTTTAAGATTGCAAGTCAAGCTTAGAGAGGACTAAACTTTTATAAAAATAAGGGAGAATGTAACACCCAGAACTCCATGTATGCTAGGGAAAATAATAATGACAGGAATTTGTATGTATAAGTTACTTAAAATAATAAATTTACTGCGAATTTTTATGATAATGTTATGGAAAATAATAATGATAATTGAATTAGACGCTATGGAAATACGATAATTGAATTTGGGACGTTATGAAAATAATAATGGTAATTCAATTAGTAATTAATTAATTACTATAATGAAAGTTGGGGTAAAAGGTCATTTTCCCAATGGGGATACCCTAAAGATAAATCGAATAAGAGAAGGAAATCATTTCTATTCATTCGAGTTTTCTCCGGCTTCACAGGAATTCTGTATGTAATTACCACTTGGATTCAGTATTTGTTAACAAATTCTTAGTAAGATCTTCCTCTATTTTATTTTTCTGCATTTCTTGATGTTGATTTCCTTTAATCTTCTTCACTTAGATCAACCCCAAGAAGTCCGATTTAGATTTCACTCTCGTTCCTTAAATAAAATAAAATAAGGATTGGTGGTGTCATATTGAATTACTTTGAGTATGAGAATGAAAAAAGTATTTAAGGATAATTTTTGAAAGAAAATAATGATAACAAATAGGAAAGTTTTAAGAATAAATAAGTAATGATGATAGTTTCTTCCTTATTATTTTAGGAGAAATATTTCGTTGAGGTGAAATTCTTCTGGACAGCTCTTTAAAGCTTTTGAGTACTTTTCAGAGGTAAGGGACTTAATACAACTTTTTGAAAATTATTATTTTTATATATATGTACGTGTGGATATTAATGCATCTTTAAAAGAAAATTGTTTGCTTTTACTTCATTCGAGGATGAAAATTGTTAAACTAAATTATATATAATCTTGGTTTGTGAAAAGTTTTACTTTTATTTATTCGATTATCCACGATCAAGAAAGTAGTTTGTATTTATCAGATTTCGAGATTTGTTTTATTTACGAAAGAAAATGTGGAGATAAGGATGTTTCAGAATTTGGAAATTTTGAATGAAATATTCGACTCTGGGCTAGTTCTACCACAACTTAATAATAGTTGACACTATCTCGGCCCTCATTAACTGATATAATAGTCGACACTATTCGGCCCTTGTCAACTTAGATATACTTGGACCTTTACATTTTCTGGGCTGGGAATGTAATTGATTTGAACCCCAAATTTTTGTGGGTTCAGTTGTATGCTACTAGCATTCGCAGCGTCGTTCCATTCCACCTTAAAAGGAACACCTCATGCGCTTAGCCACCCATTTGAAAGTCCCACATAACCGCACCATTTGATATTTGACGACTGTGAGAAAATATATTTGAAATGTATTTGATTTTGGATTTGATATGAGCAATCTGGTAGGCACCATTTGATATTTGATGACAAGAGAAAAATAAATTTGAAATGTATTTGATTTTGGATTTGATATGAAAGTGTTTGAATCGAAATTTGATATGAAATTGCTTGATCACATTTGATATGAAACCGATTTGAAAATGGATGTGAGAATGTTTTGAAGTATATTTTGTTAATGTTCCAACTTATTTTTGAATCAAAGCTTGATGAAAACATCTCCTATTGCTATACGATCAAAACTCATCCATGAAACTCGTGATAGTATTTTATCGAGCTAGCTCACTCCCATTCACTGACATATTTTCGCACTTTGGGCCTCCGCGAGAGTGATGGCTAGGTCGTGGGATTTGTCATCATTAGATTTGATTAGAACTTATGTTGATCATGTTGAACACATAAGTTCATGTTTATGTGAAATGTTAGGTTTTAAAAGTTAATCGGTAGTCACTTTGGATGAACATTCCTTTTATATTAGCAAAGTCAATTTTTAGAGATCTCAAATTGTTATATTCCTCTCAAAACTTATATGACATGCATAATTTAGATTTTGAATATTTAGAAGTAATTTTTATCGATGATGAAATTTTGAATTTGGGAGAATTTATGAATTTAGAAGGTCAAGGTGATTACTCAATATGTGATCGGGTAATTTGGACAAAAATCCAGCTACAAGAAAGGTTAGCAAGAGCCATACCTCAAACCTCTCAGGCCGGGCTTAAGGGTGTGAATTGACGCCATGCCCCTAAGGTGGGTTTCGGCGTGACAAGTGGGTTCCGGGAGCCGACCGAAAGGGCCGTTTCGCAGTTAGTCAAGGTCCCAAGGCGCCTTAGCTCATGTGTGACCTCCAACTTCTAGCTCATAACTTATTCGTCCTGATTCCGACTGTTCTTTGACTTCATGGAAAGCCCATTGAGTCAACTTCTTCCATCCGACATCTTTGAGAGCAAGAGTGCTTGATCCCATTGAAAGGGCCATCCGGCACCTAAGGTAGGCTGTCCGGCAGGCACTCTAGTCACAGGTGACCTCAAACTTCTAAGGTCATAACTTCTTCGTCCGATTATCCACAGTGTTCTAGACTTCATGGAAAGCCCATTGAGTCAACTTTCCATCTTGACATCTTTAGAGAGTAGTGGGTGCTGAGCCAATAAGTGTTGTCCGCAAGTAAGGTTGATCGTCCGCAAGGCAAATTTTTAAATAAGGTGTGACTCAACTTCGAAAGGTCATAACTTCTTCGTCTCGAATTCGACTGTGTTCTTTAGACTCTATGGAAAAAGTCACTTGAGTCAAGATTCCAGAAAGGTGCCTGTGTGAGGGCAGTGCATCATAACCTTGCTGTAATCAACAGTTTTGCACCTAAAAGTGTGCGTTGCTTCGTCGTATCAAAGTGAATAGCCGAGTTTAATATGACCCATTACATGACATGTTGTACTGTAAAGCCGGTCAGATGTGTGGACGCTTGAACTCGGAAACTGAAAGTTTCTAGGTTTTATGTTTTTTTTAACGTTGTATGGATGATTGGAACCAAACTGGTTCATGATTGCAAAGGGGCCATGAGGTACTCCATTGACGGGTCCAAGATTAAGTGCACTTGTCAGTGTGCTATTTCTCTTATAAGGAATTGTGACACCCCAACCTAATCCGACAACCTTCAACCCACTACGGTGGAACATCTGCAACCCACCTGCCTGATTAAAATCTGTGTGGTCCCTTTCAGACAGTGGAGCTCCACCCGGAATACATAACCTGTCCCAAACATCGACAATGACCACACAGGTCTCATGTTAACATATAATGAGTACAAACTAATTTACTTGGGCCCATAAACCAATACTCATCCAAATAAATCCCAACTATATACACAGGTCAAGAGTTAATAAATTCACTTTATACAACATATATCAAAATTCTAGAATTCTAATACATGTATACAATGTAACACCAAAGCCACAACCCGGCTTTCTTCTAAAACGGTCTCTAGGATGAGTCGTCACCTCGTGCGCTCCCTGTACCTAAAAAATATAATCCCTCGACAGGGTGAGCTAATGCTCAGTAGTGAAGTCACCCTAAATGGGTTACTCTCTACCTAAGTGCATATGCAATGCTCCAATGAAAACATACATTCAAGTAAATGCGTGATCCTACTTGAATGTCAACAAGACCAACTCAGACCCCGAGTCCTCACCGACTCCCTCACACTTGCCTAAGCCACGTATGAGAAACATTATTTTCAAAACAAAGATATTTGTTTTTAATTGTGGACAACCCTCCGATATAAGAGCGGACCGACCGATGATCTATTTAAGTGACAACCCTCCGATGTATATCGGTCACCCGATCGAGTGTGCACAAGCTTATAACACCACTACCAAAGGACTACTGGCTCAATCCCCACAATGCCAACTACTTGTACATTGTGTCTCTGTATCTATCAGATTCACGAAGAGCATTTTTATTAGGAGTAAATCATCAGATTCGTTGATTCGATCCGTCATGCCGCAAGTGCACAGTCGAACAAGAGTAAATCGGGATTTAAGTCCGTATATCGATCCCATTGTAGATTCAAGAATTTTCAATCAACTACCCCAACTACTCAAGCTCTATACTATTTGGACTATAATATTCAAGGTGAATCAGCTATGAAAACCTTAAAATAATGAAAACTAAAAGAATAATATGAATGAATAACAAATGAAATGAATACTGAAATAATGAAATGACAAATTAGATCAATCAGCCATTCATAAGGGAACATCAATATAAGCTATTGTGAAGAATCAATTCCTACAGCCTGCACTGTAATTTTGCTTTATAAACCACAGATTTTAAAACTAGTCCAAGGCATAAGATAGTGCAGATAGATCTCTCCAAACCCCACCGTTCATCATCTCACCTTCACTGTTTCTCTCGAATACAGTGGGTTAGATAACTACTTTAATCCAGAAAGCAAACTTTTGCTTCGATATTTTCTTCCTCAATACTTCATGTACCCATAACACTGACCGTGCAAACCTAGCTCCTTTATATAGCCATCGTATCGGCTCATAATCAGACTGTTTCATCCTCAAAATTAGAAATGCTTATTCTTTCCTCGTTCGGGATCCAACACCTGATCGACCACTCTTCACTCTGAGCATAACTCTCCGTGCGCTTAAATTTATAATCCACCAACTCATTCCCTGGGCTACAAGCGAAGATGGCTGCATAGATTTAATTATACAGAGCACATTAGATCATCAATAATGTGTTCATATACCTTTAAATTGTTCATCACCTAGAACGCTCTCTCTCGCGGTCACCGCAGGGCCTCCCGGAAATCGTGAGTCAATAATAACCTGCTTACGGGTACTGCGAGACCCACATCGGGATCAATTCAAGGAAAAACGCAAAACCAGCAAGTCGATTTATAATCCGAAGTTCAAGAATAATAACAAAATACCGCAGAAAGATGTTGCCACTTCACAATAACGCCAATTCAATGGAAGTCGGGCTCTAAATCACCGATATACCCATACATCGCTTCCGATCAAGAAAACCATCAGGCATCCCTAAACTAGTGGTTCGAATCCAAAATTTGTCCTGAATTCAAACAACCGTGATAGTAATTTTGAAGAAAATGTAACCAAGATTCAATAACTTTATACTAACTTTCAAACTAAATTAGAATCAAAATACAAACTAATCTAATCTAAACAAGAAGAGTATAAAGAACATAGAGATTTCAAAGAACCCATCTCTTTCGTCGCCTCGAAAAGTCAAGCTTCTTGGTACTGTGGTATTTGAGTAAGGTTCCTGTCATTCCTAATTTCATGCACCTCGACCGCAATACCGCCCAATATGTCGATACCGCCGCCGACCTCCTCTAACTCGTCGCGACCTCGCTTGTTTTGGGTCTTTGGTCCCGTGGCTCTTGCTTCTGGCTCGCAAATACGTCTTCAAGAAACCGATGTCGCACAGATAGATATGCTGTCGCTAATTTCCGGTTCTCGTACCGATGTCAGCGAATGTTCCGCGGATGTCGCCACCTCTTCCTTTCATGTCGCCGCTGGATCGGTTGATGATGTCGCTGGACCAAGTCTTTGCCATTGATGTCGCGGACACCGTGTTGTCGCGAATTCTCTTTCTTTACACTGTTGTCACATCCCTTTGAATGATGTCGCGACTTCCTTTCTATTCACGCGACAAACGATCTTGTCGCTAATTCATCTTTTCAAATATGTCGCGATATCTTAAATGATGTCACACCATCTTTTCAAACTTATCGCGACAGTTTTAAATGATGTCGCACCTTCTTTGAGCCATGATGTCACACCTTAGTTTCCTTCTAACCCGATGTCGCGATCGCTTCATTGTCATGTCGCGGATTCAGATCCGTATGTCGCAACATAAAATGTTCACCAATTGTTTAGCCGTCATGGGACTTCTTTTTGTGTCGCGACCTCATTGTCCATCAGATCAGTTAAATTTGGCCGCACATCATGTCTTCTTCTTCATCACCTCGTTGCTCGACTTTGAGCCCTTCACACCCAAATTAAGTTGTTTCAATTTCATTACGCTTCAATCTGCGACCGGAGCTTTGTAATCGCAACTCGAATATGCATTTTAATCACACTGTACTTCATCACATCAAACTCTTCTAATCCTTTGCGCTTCTCTTATCAACCTTCACCCAATTATAACAGCATCGCTCACCCACATTCGCTTCCTTTTTCTACAAATTCTGCTTCTTTTCACTTCGCCGCATGCCAAATCGGGTGAAGTTTAGCCCCATATTCCCGCATATAAATCGCTCTTTATAAAATCACCAAAATGGACTGAAAATAGATGACTTTAAGCTCATCAAACTCCCAAACTTAAAATTTGTCATTCTCAAGCAAAGAAAAGGAAGATTTTTTGTCCTCAAACAAAAAGGACATTTTTCTCGTTCGCTTTGCAAGCTGGCAACCAATTTAATCAAAGACTAAAACTGCATTTTTCTCGTATTCAAATTTTTAGGTCCGTATCAAGGTTAATTTTTACTCTCTTTAGTATACAAAACTAAATTGTTGAAAATTGTTTTACAAACAAAGATACCAATTGATCCCGCCGAATCAGAAGTCAGGTTTTCTTCTCATTTCCTTAATGAGTCAATTAACCCTTAGAAGATGTTCACAGTTTTGATCTTTTCCTGATTTTCCAAATTCCATATGCTTGTTGTTCATATTGGTCTCCACTAATGTAGGTAATACCAACCTTCAAGATCAATCAGTCTTTGGGCTTGTAATGTTATTAGTTTCGGGTAATTGCAGATGGATGGACTTTAGGTTAAGATTACCAATACTCTTTTTTTCCTTTTTTTTTTTTTTTTTTTTTACTCACATGTTACCCCCTTGTAATTTCTTTAATAAACTCCCCCAAACTTCATGTTTGGGATACCACCTTGATTTTCTTCTATTCAAAACTATATGCTCCCATTTCTCATTTGTAATTCAAACATGGGGGAATTTTCTTTCTCTGTCACCATTCAGAATACAATGTTTTGTCTTTAGGCTTCTAACACTCTTAGCGAACTTCGTTAAGAACTCCCATACTAAATGGCATTAGGGTACTAGGTGTCAAAACACCCTAAGAATCCTTAATTGCTCAAGAGAATCAAAGCAAGACAAAAACCTATTCCTTAAGCTTTCTTTTCTGATGTGTATCTTTTCTCTTCATTCCCTTTTTCTCAGATATTCCTCAGTTCCTCAAAATTTATGTTCCCAAACTTCATTTCTTCCCTTTCTCCTCAATTCTTTCGGGTAATCATGTGCCCTTTTGAGGATCGATTTTAAGATAGTCGGGTTTCATCGCTTATTTTGAAATAAGGCTTGTTTCGCTCTATTTCGAACTAAAGTATATGCATCAACATATGAATGGGGTGGATGGCTAGAATGACCTAAACCTCCAAGGATGGCCCCAGACTACTTTATCGTTGGTCAGACGCTCAGATTTCGCCTTGATCAATAATCTAACAAGTTCTAGAATTGCTGATTAACTATGACTAACCCATGATTTTCGACTCATACGCTGATGAGGATTTAAATGATGTTATGTCCAACAGTTCTTCACCTCACTGCTCATACCACAAACTCAAAAAAATGTGTTTTTTGCTCCTTCAATTATATAACCATCCTTATTCTCGACTCATCACCAAATTGGGTAGAAACTAGTGTGCACTCTCAGGTTTCAACCTCAAATCGCATGCCCTTCAAATTTTTATTCTCATTTTATTTTGTTTCACTATTCAAATTTTGTTCTTTGAGAAAGAACATAATTATTTATTTAATTCCTAAACAAAAAATAAAATAACATAGAAATGCAATTCAGATCTAACGAACAACCAATTGTCAGTCAACAGAAATTTTATTCAAAGGTCAAATTATTTCGATAATGTACAATATGCTTTTCTTACAAATAAAACTGTATCTAAGTTCGAGAAAAACCCTTTATTTCCTCGGATCTAAATCTCTATATATCTCTCTTCTCGAAGATTGCCATTCCCGGCTTCAAAATTCTCAGCTCACCCGCACTAGCCTCCCAAGAGTGATTCTACTACATCAAGGTCGTCATCGCCTGAGCCTTCTCTCCCTTTTTCTTTGGAGCTTCTTGGTTGATGGGTTCTAACTAATCCATATTCCCCTCCCATCAACCATTCTCTTTATTACACAGCATTTTATGGAATGAGGAATGGAATCGATTTGTTTTCCGACTCCATTCATTCCATAAACCCTGTGTTCAAACCCTTGAAGCTCTTCTTCTCTCTCGCCTCCCTTTCCATTTCTTGTTCAAGCTTTCGCTGATCTCCCATCCTTTTATAGTGATTTTCGTTTCTTGGGAAGAACAACCACTTATTTTTTTTTCTTTATTTTTATTATGAGTGGATTAAATGAGATTCCTCGAATCCAGCTCTTCTGGTATTTCCAACAGAGGTTTAATGACTTTGATAGAGAATTTTGAACGTTTTCCTTGAATTTATTAATTTCCTCTTATTATTCCCCTCGAAACTGAATGTATTAAACGCATTGGTCAAATTAGAATTTGAATTTCTGTTTCTGCATTTAATCTCTATTTATTACTCCATTTAATTGCGCTTGTCGCGACTTAACTTCAGTCGAAAATGTCATCGCCATTGGGTAGTGGCAAATTTAAAATTGCCCGTAAATTCTGCAAGAATTTTTCTTCATGTCGCGACATCCGATCGTTTATCGCGACATATTTAAACTCGCGAAGACAAGTTATCCTCGACCGCGTACATAAGGTGTTTCCATTTCTTTGCTGGGGATGTCGCGACCACCAATTCGATGAATCGCTCGTCAGCACCAAATCGCCTTGTCATGACAGTAAATTTCTCGCTAGACATAACCTCGTCGCGACAAATGCACTCTTCTTCCTTCAAGATTTTACCGAGTCACGACATCAACTCACATGACTACCATCGTCGCGACATGTTCGTCACAACTTAGCCTGGGCAGAATCGCCTTAAATTAAATGAACAGACAGCTTTTCATTCTTTATCAATTTGCAAATTCTCAGCATCAATTAAATCAATTCCAAACATCAATTCAAACATATATTCTATTCAATTTTCACAGAATTTATATAAGGAAAGGAATGCTTCCCCTTTTTCTGTCGTTCTCTTCTGCAAGTTGCTAGAGTTGTCCTGGAGTTGTCCTTTTTTCTCCTTCCCTTGCATTTTTGCATCAGCACTCTGCAACATTTAAAGAAAGGCTTTAAGTAAACAAAAATTAACTTCTTAAGTACTAATTAATCATTATAAAAACTAGAGAAAACAAAATCAAGGTGAATTCTAAAAAATCAAAGTCTAAAATTAGAAATTAAAATCTCAATGGGTTGCCTCCCAGCCAATTTGCTCGATTTGAGTCCTTAGCTAGACTTGCTGTTTTGATTCTTTCTCTCTCTCAATGAACCATCTGTAGCTCTTCCTTTCTTTCATCCCTGCTTCGATAATGCTTCAGTCTTTGTCCATTGACTTTAAATTCTTCCCCAACATCAGTCTTTAATGTTATTGTTCCAAATGTAGTGCTTGACATCACAGTGTATGGTCCACTCCACTTTGATTTTAATTTTCCTGGGAACAATCTTAATCTGGAGTTGAATAGCAGAACTTGATCTCCTTCTCTGAACTCTTTCCTCAGAATCCTTTGATCATGCCATTTCTTTGTCTTGTCTTTATATATCCTAGCATTATCATAGGCTTCATTTCTCAGTTCTTCCAGTTCATTCAGTTGAAGTAATCTCTCTTCCCTTGCCATTTTGAAATCGAAATTCAGCTTCTTGATGGCCCACATAGCCTTGTATTCCAATTCAAGAGGTAGATGACATGGTTTTCCAAAGACAACTCTGTATGGGGACATTCGATAAGTCTTGAATCTTTTGATCCTTAAGCTGAAGTGCATATCCAAGTTTGGAAGACCAATTCTTCTGCTTGAACTGATCTTTTCGAATTCTTTTGATCTCCACCATTGGAAATCTCTTTGTCCATTGATGCAGGGATGATTAAAAGCTAGACTCCTTATATGCTTGATCCCATACTGCTCATGAGTTTTGCGAATATTTTGTTTCTGTGACTCCCCATCGCTAATAGTAGTTAAGGTGTTTAAACACCTCCAGAAATATTCTTTTGTAAGAAACTCACAATTGTATTAGTATCATTCCTTGGACAAGCTCTTTTGCCACCCATTTGGAAACATAATCCTTTGCTAGCGGTATATAGGTTTCCAAATGATTGAGTCCCGTAAAATCTATCCCCATGTCAAAAATTTGCACACTTTATTATGCCTTTTAGGGGCATTTCATTTCTCTTCTTGATGTTCCAATCTTTTTGGCATCTATCACACAATTTGACCCATTGGCTGAAATCTCACGAGAAGAGAGTGGGCCAATAAAATCCAGATTGGAGTATCTTGTGAGCTGTTCTTTCTCTAGAAAAATGCCCTCCATATGGTGATGCATGGCATTCATTCAAGATTTTACCTTGTTCATTATCGCTTTTGTCTTTAACAATAATCGTAACCGACACCTCTTTTAAATAGTAATGGGTCGCCCGGATGCTTAATATCTTTGTGGTCGACTTTCTTTTACGTTTGGTAGCTAAATTCTACGAGGAACTACTCCTGAGCTAGGTAATTCACAATGTCGGCTGCATGAATTGAAATGACACCTTAAACAGCTGTTCATCTGGGAAGTTCTCTGTTAATTCCGCCTCCTCCTTTTCTGTTTCATTGTTCTACTCTGGACAAGTGATGGCTATCACATTATGCAACCCTTTTATCTTTGTTCGGATCAAACTCTTGTGATAGCACCCATCTTATCAGTCTTGGTTTAGCTTCCTTTTTCGACATCAGATATCTGATGGCTGCATGGTCTGTATGAACTATAACATGGGATCCCAAAAATGCTTATGGCCTGAATTTCTCCTGAAGCAAACACTATGGCTAGCATCTCCTTTTCGGTTGTGGAATAGTTTTCTTGTGCCGTTGAAGGTTACGCTGGCATAGTATATGGCTGCGAATATATTTTTCTCTCTTTTCTTTGTTTTGATAAAGCCCCATTGCGAAATCGCGGCATCACACATTACTTCAAATTCCTGGTCCCAATGCAGTGCGGCCATGATAGGTGCTTGAACCAATCGATCTTGATTTCTTTAAGCGATATGCGGGAGATCATGAAATTAAACTTTGTGTCCTTCTCCCGATGTCTGCATAGTGGTGCGGCTATCTTTGAGAGTCTTTGATGAATCTCTATAAAATCAGATGCCCGAAACTCCTTATCCCTTTGCTTGTTGTGGGAGGGCTTTAAGGTTTGATAATAAATCTTGAATTCGGTCCACTTCCGGCCACAGCGAAATTTTATGACGAGAACAATACCTTCCACATTACCATGAAATGACATTTTTCCCAATTCAATACTAAGCATTTGTCCTTGCATCTTGAAATCTTGTTCCGGAGTTGTTCAGGACATTGTTCAAAGCGGACCCATATCTGTGAAGTCATCCATAAAAATTTCCAATGACATGCTCTGCCGTCGAGAACGCCGATGACATACATCTGCTGGAAAGTAAGCGGGGCATTGCCCGGCCCGAATGGCATCCTTACGAAGAGCAAAAGGTACCATAGGGGCATGTAAACATGGTTTTTCTTTGATCCTCGGTCACGGTGCTGCAGTTTGGCGCCACGAATATCCATCCGAAAAGCGAGAAATGAGGATGTCCACCTTTAACTGTCTATCTGATCAATGGTAGGAAAATGATCTTTCTTGAGATTTCTTTGTGTTCGGCTTCTTTGTAATCAATGCATACTCTCCATCTGTCCTTTGTTCTTGTTAGATTAATTTGTTTTTACGTATTGCGGATTCTGTAGGAAATCCACCCTTCTTTGGAACCACATGGTAGGCTAACCCAGTATGCAGTATAGATAAAACCGACATTTAACCATTTAATTACCTCCTTCTGACTACTTCCTTCATGAAATTTAGTTAATCTCCTTTGATGTTCAGCAGTTGGCCTTGCATTCTTCTAGAAGTATTTTGTGCATGCATATTGATGGGCGATACCTTTTAAATCTTGATTGACCAGCTATAGACTCGCCCATGCTTCCTTAAAATTTCCGGCAACCTTTGTTCCTCGGCATCGCTCGATCTGGCGAGAAATTATTGCTAGTTTATTCTTTGGCGACTCGATGCTTATATTTTAAATGACTTGGCAACTCCTTTAAACTAGCCACCCTTTGGTTTCTTGATGAAAATCAGCTTTCAACCCCGTTTTTGTCTCCTTTGTTTATCCCATTTTGTTCGAGACTCGTCACGCACCCCGGTTGAATGTAAATTGAGAGTGCGAGCGAAATAAGTCAAAACCTTCGAATCTTTGAATTTCATCTCTTTTTCATTGATTGAAAGTTGGTCATTGCAATCATAGTAAAAATAAAGAGTTGTTGACATATATCTTCTCAGCCCGATATCATCCACTTCTATATACAAATTCCTCGAGCTTAGTTAGTTGAAGTCGAGTTGTCTCTTCTCGACTCGAAGTGAGAATTCCCATACGCATATCGTCCGGAGAAATTTGCTTCCAATTGCTAAGAATGGCCTTCCCGGTATGAGAGGGACTTGTGAATCTTCCTCGTATCCGGTATGATGAAGTCAGTGGAAAAATAAATTTCCCACTTTACCAGCACATGCTATAATATTCCTTCGGGTTTTGCCGGGGTTCTATCTTGCCATTTGGAGGGTGTGATGAGTAGAGTAATCTCCCCGAACTTAACTTCTTGACAACGAAATAAAATTAAATTGATCGCTTTGTGTCACGAAGAGCTTTAAACTGGAAACTCTCGATAGTGCGAGAGATGGGTGAAGCTGCTGAATCCTTCATCTTTACAGTAAGTCTCTTACGATAAAACCCTTGCAAATTCTGATCAAATTTACAATTCCTTCTTCGACAATCTTCACTCTTTTTGCTCGGTATGTCTTTCAAAATTTTTGCATAAAGTATGGCATCGGTATTAACACGTGAAGGCATGCGTCTCCGACACGAAGGTCTTTAAGAACCTTCTGTTGTTCCTCTATCTTTGATTTAAGCCTTTGTGGAAATGGGGCTATGACTGATTGTGCAGGTTTTCTTCTTTGCTTCCTTCTTCTCTTGGCAATTTATTTCCTTCTTCTTTTCTTTTCAGTGTTTTAAGCGATCTGGGCCTTCTCTCCTTTGTTGCTTTCATCTTTTATCTTTTCTTCCAGTCTTTCCCACTTAGTACATCTGACCATACAGTCTTCGGATTCTTCTTTGTGTCCTTTGGGAAGAGCATCTTTCATGGTTTCTGCGAGGTTTAAGGGCAGTTGCCTATTTGTGTTTCCAGGTTCTTGAGGGAGGCATTAGTGGTCTTCTGAAAAATTTGTGAATTGGTATTTAGAGCTTCCAGTGCGCGGAAGCTTTTGCTCATGGAGGTTTAAGCTTCTTGTCCCCATGAATTGCGGCATTTGATCTTCAAATGGTTTGGGTTCTCCTCGGAAACTCATTGCTCGTTTCTATTTTCACCTCCTTCTTTTAACAGCTGCGGGAGACATGGTGAGTTCTTTGATATCCTTGTTGTGGATTACTGTCCGCTACCGCGGGCCTTGTGCGAACCCTCCACCATAAGAAAAATTTTCATAGTTCCTCAGGTCTTTGGATGATAGTGTCTTGTGAATTAGGATTTGGTTTGAAGTGATAACTTCTTGCCCAATGTAACCTCCTCGGCATCATAAAGCAGTTCTTGAGTGGGTACCTCGGCCTTATCTCGACCGTTTCTCTGACTACTCTATTTCTATGACGGTGTGCATCTTCCTCTCTTGCCTCCATTCTATTCATAATGGCATCCCGACTTGGCCTCCATAGGCGCCATCTTTATGGCTGCGGCTCCTCTTCCCTGCCAATTACTCTTGAAAACTGATGGAGTTTTCATATTACTGACTAACGAGTCTGTTCGGATCTCTTGCCTCTCCTCTTACGGTTGAATGCTCCATAGTGACATCATGTACCCTTAGATGTATCATTCAGAGCATGATACACTATGTCCCATCTAGGTCTTTAGGTCCCTTCATCATCGGACACCTCTTGACAACCTTTTGAATCTTTCCCCAGCTATAAAGGCTTTCATCTTCCCCTTCTTTGGAACACAATTATCTCCCTCCTTACTCTGCGAGGTGAGTGAAGGTGGAAGAATCTACCCAGTAGGCTTCTCTGACTCCTCCCAAGTATCATGAACTATATGGTAGAGATTCATACCATGTGGCTTTTGTATCTCTTAGAGAAAATGGGAATAAATGCAATTTTATAACCTCTGGTCTCACCCCATTCAAGCTTCCGTGTTTGCCATCACGAGAAACCTTCCAGTGCTCATTTGGATCTTCGATTAGGATGACCCGATCAAGCTGATTGTTCTTTGAACCATTATGTCAGTGCGCTTGGTTAGTATTTATCCAGCGCCAGGGTACATACGATTGCGACTAAATCACTGAATAATTGGTCTCGAAGGTCCTCCATTGTATCAGTGATTGGAGGTCTTACGGCTGGCCCTCTTTGTCCTTGATCGATCTTGCCTTTCATGCCATAGTGAGTTTTCCGCCGCCTTCGTTTTTTCTCCAAGCTTAGGTGTTCTCCTAATTCGGTGTGCGTTAGGTCGGATCGATTACCCCATTTCCTATGCATTAAAAGTTTTATCCACAATCAAAACACGCATTAATAGGATTAGTGATTTGACAAATATTTTCTATATGGTTTGTTAAAAAAGGTTAGTGGTTAAAAATAACATTTGCGGCATTTTGTTCTTTTTCTTTAAAATGTCCCAGTGCTTATTTTTCCTTCTTTAGATACGAATATTGATTAGCTAAATCCAAAAGATCCTACAAACGTAGGCGCCATAAAACTTGTTGACCGGATCAGAGTGTGTGCACAAGTTTATAACACTACTACCAAAGGACTATTGTCTAATCCCCAGTAATAATGCCAACTACTTGTACATTGTGTTCTGTATCTATTGTATTCATGAAGAGCATTTTTATTAGGAGTAAATCATTGTATTCTGGTTGATTTGATCCGGCATGCTGCAAGTGCACAGGTCGAACAAGTAGTAAATTGGATTTAAGTCCAGATATCGATCCCACAGAAATCTCAAGAATTTTCAATCAACTACCCTGACTACTCGAAGCTCATGTTATTTGTTATAATATTCCCAGGTGAATCAGCTATGAAAACCTTAAAATAATGAAAACTAAAAGAATAATATGAATGAATAACAAATGAAATGAATACTGAAATAATGAAATGACAAATTAGATTGAACAGTTATCTATAAGGGAACATTGAATATAAGCTATTGTGAAGAATCAATTCCTACAGCCTGCACTGTAATTTTGCTTTATAAACCACAGATTTTAAAACTAGTCCAAGGCATAAGATAGTGCAGATGGATCTCTCGAGCCATAGTTCATCATCTCACCTTCATGTTTCTCTCGAATCTGATGGGTTGAATAACTGCACCCAATCTGGCTTGACCTTGTTTTTAGGTATTTTCTTTCTCAATACTTCATACCCATAACACGGACTGTAAACCTTAGCTCCTTTATATAGTCATTGCATGGGTTTACACTGTACTGGTTTCTCATCCTCAAAATTAGAACATCTTATTCTTTCCTTGGTTAGATCCTTGCTAACACGGGATTGAATTCACTCTTCGAATTGAGGCGAACTCTCTGCAGGCTTAAATTTATAACTCACTCAACTCATTCTCGGTTACAAGTGAGAAGAGGATGTATAGATTTAATTATACAGAGCACAATAGATCATCAATATCATGTTCATATACCTTCCAGAAATTGTTCATCACTCTTAGGAATGCCTTCTCTGTGTCACTCAGAGGGCCTCACCGTCGGAGAAAGCGACCTGATCAGTTTATGGGTATAGGAGGCGCGTTAGGGGATCAATTCAGGAAAAGCGCCAAAACCCGGCAAGTCGATTTATAATCACAGTTGGTAATAATGAATAAAATCTTGCGGGAAAGATAATTTCTTACAATACTTGTCGATTCAATGGGTGGGTTTAAATCGCGATTATACCATACATTGGCTTCACGTCGAAAACCACGTAAATCGGAAACTAGTGGTTGAAAATCCAAAATTTGTGCAAAATTCCAAACAACCGAGCAGTAATTGAAGAAATGTAAATACGCATTCATTTAAATCCTTTACGGCTATTTCAAATCCAGAATTAGAGCAAAATACAAACTAATCTAATCTAAAATAAAGAAAAGAAAAAAGAAAAGAAAAGAAAAATAAAATCTGAGGAGCCTTGACGCCGGATCTCTCTTTCAAGTGGCACGAAGAGCGCTTTTCTTCTTTTGCGTTGACACATTTATAAGTTCACGAAGTTAGGCCCTAATTTGATGCACCTCTTTTTGAATTGCGATCGGCTGGCGATATGTTGTCTTGTCGCGACCTTCGAATCCTTGTCCACGACCTTGTTGTTTTCGATCTTCATCGCGAAGCTCTTGTTTTGGTTGTGACATGTCTTTGAAGAAACTGATGTCGCGACAGATAGATGTTGTCACGACCCTCTGGTTCTTGCGGTGATAATCGCGACAACAGGATCCGCGACCTCTCGCCTTGCTCTGTTATCGCGGCGATGATGCCAGCGACCTCAAGTCTTTGCCATTAATGTCGCGACAGCTGGAATTGTTATCGCGACCTTCTTCTTACTGCTTTGATAGCCATCACTGAATGATGTCGCGACTTCCTTCCTGTGTAGTGGTTGTCGCGACAGCTTGATCTTGTCGCGACCATCTTTTCCTTGTAGTTGATGTCGTGGCCAGCCGTGATATCGCGACCATCTTTTCGATTACAATTATGTCGCGACGAAAACTAAATGATATCCGCGACCTTCTCTCTTTCTTCGATGATGTCGCGACACCAGATTTCCTTTCAAACTAATGTCGCGGCGCCGATCTTGATATCGTGTTGCATCGGATATCAGCGACATAAATATTTGATCAATTGTTTAGCTTCTATCGCGACTTCTTTTTGGTGCCGGCCTGGAAACATCAACATGCTGAGTTAAGTGCATCGCGACCTCAAAATGATGTCGCGACATCGTGTCTTCTTCTTCATCAATTCCTGGTTGTTTGACTTTGAGCTCCTTTCACACCCAGCTCGCTTTGTCTTCAATTACGCTTCAATTGCGACTGGAGCTTTGTAATTGGAACCCGAATATGCATTTTAATTGCTATAACAGCTTCACTACATCAAACTCTTCAATCCTTTCTTTGCTTCTAACTCTTTATAACTCCTTGACCAATTATAACAGTCTTTGTATACATTACGCTCCGCTTTTAACGCAAGTCTGCTTTCTTTTAGATTTCTCTTGCCACAAATTAGGTGAAGTTATTCCATATTCTGCATATAAATGGTCTTTTTTATATAAAAATCGAGGCGGAAAAATGGACTGAAAATAGACGACTTTTAAGCTCATCATATATCAATTGGGTCGACTCCGACAATTGATATGTTATATGGACTACCCTCCGATATTGTAATGGACAAACTCCGATAATTATTATTATTAGTCAACCCTTTGAAACGACTCTCTCAATAAACCACCTCATGCACTTACTCCTATCGTTCTAGGGTACCCCAGTGCATATGGGATGCATGATGCCAATTCCAATTCAATCATATAGCACATGCAAATATATAATCATGCATATATTCACATAATTTAAATCACACAAACATGTCATGTAATTTCACAATCATTTCACAAAAATTAGCTCACGTGGGCTAATTAACAACCACGAGCAATTCTATTTGAATTACTCAACCAAACACATTATTTCACAAAATTTAATTCGTGAACACTATTCATGTAAACAGTAAAACCCTCGGGTTTACTGTTCACGGCCACTCATCCAATCATCGGTTCACTTTGGGAACCCGAATTTCATGGCCATCACAATACGATTTAAAGCATAATTTATGCCGTGCTGTAAACAGCCCCTCACGGTTCTGAATTTTTTATATTAAGGTTCAATAAATTCAAACAATTCGGTCGCAAGTTTTGGGACCGATCAAACGGCCGTTCAAGGCCTCAAGCCAACCGAAACATTATAAAACACTTAAACAAAGTGTAAAACTCAAGTAGGATGAAGCGCACTGCCTACCGGGTTGCGAAACTCACTGGCAAAGTCGCGCGTAAGCCTCTCCCGCGTAAATGACTTTCCTTCTTGACCGAAGGATTTGTGGTCGGATCGCCCGTAAACCTAGAGAGAAGTGACACTCTCACTCTAAAAAAAACGAAATCACCTACTGCATCTTCCTTCTCCTTCATTTCACGTTGTGACTCTTTTAAGAAGGATAATGGCTATTCTCTTTTTATCTTTTCCTCATTTAAACAAATTTAATAATGCCCATTTTGTCCCTTAGCTTGGATTTTCGACATTTGGCACTATCCCGGCCGTCCATTTCCATAATCTCTCTACTCATGCAACATGTATAACATGTACACATGTTATATGTGACTTTTTTCACATCTCAAGTAGTTTCATTTTAAACTCCATGCCTCGAGAAAACGTGTAAATTCCGGTATCTTGGAATTCGATGAAGTCGACATGGTAACTAGATTCATAGAGCGATTTCAGCGGTGAATCTGTTTAACCGTCAGAATCTAGAGAATAAATTTCGTAATTTTAAATTACGATTTACTCTTTCGAAATTGGAATTTCTCGGGTTTACATTCTCCCCTCCTTAAAGGAATTTAGTCTAGAATTACGGACAATCCGAAACCTCACATGCATATCTGGCGTGAACTATACCATGCATGTAAATTCGATTAAACCCACGTGCCTTCGTCCACTAGCAAAGAAGGGATAGGTGGCACTTGTCGATGTCTCGGCGCTCCCACATTGAGTCCTCCACTCCTTAGTGCCGCCATAGCACCCTCACTAGCCTCCACGATCTTAGCGTGTAAGGCGATCACGACTATCCAAAATGCATCTTTGGTCCACCGCCAGAAGGTCCCATCGATTAATCAACCTCAATGCGTCCCCGATCCACCACATGGTGGATGCGGGTATACTTAGACATGGAGGCGTGAAATACCTCGTGGACACGACATCTTTGGAGGCGATAGCATGTGATGCACTGTGATGCCTATCCTCTCGGTATCTCGAGAGGCCCGATAAACCTCGGCGATAGCTTCCAGCAGCAAATCGACCACTCCTCTGCTAGGCATGACCTTGAAAAGGTGATCCCGACCTCGATCTCTAAGGGTCGACGTGGTATATCGTATGGCTCTTGGCAGGCTCTGCGGCGTGAGAAGATGTTGTTGTATCAAGCTCACCTTCTCGGGTGTCTCCTGTCGGTCGGGACCCAGTGATGAGCTCTCTCACTTATACAGCCTAACATAACGGTGTCTACCTTGGCCTCCATGTGCCTCATATGGTGTCATCACGTATGCTTGCATTAAGCTGTTGTTGTGGCGGAATTCCACTAGGCGAAGTGCTCTTCCGGCTACCCTTATGATCCGGGACACATGCTGTAGCATGTCCTCTAACACTATATAATTATACCGGCCCGGCCAATGCGGCGTGGGTGGAAAGTTGTACTCATAGTCAGCCGTGTGCCCATTGCTTTTTTGAAACTCTTCCAAAAGTGCGCCGTAAACCTTGGGTCCCTATCCGATACTATGGATACCGATACTCCATGTAATCGGACTATCTCTCAAATGTACAATGACAAAATCTCGATGTGAAGGTCGTCGTAGCATTTGAAAATGTCTTGAGCAGATGAGTCGGTCCACTATCACCATGCGTATGTCTCTCGATTAATCAGTGGCAGAGTGGGTCACAAAAATCCTTCTTGGCGTGCTCCGCTCACTCGGCTGCACTCCAATGGTTGAAGCGGCCTTGCGGCCACGGTGCGCCGTGTAACTGCGACCGTGAGACATCGTCGCCTGAGCCCCTACGTGTGTCTTCATCCACTTTCTACAATGTCTGCGGCGGCGAAGATCTGGTACATCTTCGGTGCCACTGGATGCATAACCGTCGAGACGGTAAACTCCACGAAAGGGAATCTCCTCTCTCAAATCGATCAAATGGGGAACCACTAGCCGTCCTCTATAAGGAACTACCGTCAGTGGATGGTCATTCGTCACACCGTACCCTAAGCGTACTGGTCACGATGGACACTATCTCGTAATCTGCTTACGGGACTCAATCATTTTGCTCAACAGAGATAGTGTAGCCACTAAACTCCCCAATGTACCCTGTGCCTACTCGTTGTACTGTAATCCAAACTGTCCCACAGTCTTGAGCATCCACCCGGCTCCCAGAGAGCTATCTTGCTTGATGATCCACGGTGACTTAGTGTTGCATCAGCCACCACGTTTGCCTTACCGGTGGTAATTAAAAGTGAACTCATAATCCTCTAGGAACTCCGTCATCTGCGTTGCCTCATATTGAGGTCGGCTGGCGTGAAAATATACTTCAGACTTTATGGTGCGAGTACCTCGAACTCCTCGCTATATAAGTAGTGGCGCGAATCTTCAGCGAAGACAACAACCGCCAACTCCGAGTCATGTTAAATTGAATTACGCTCTCATGATTCTTCAGCCAGCCGGGGAACCATGGCCACTACCCTCCCAGGGCGCATCAAAACACATCCCGTCCAGGCCTTTCGAGGGCATCTGATACACACTATGTACCACTTTGCCCCACATTTGGAACTATCGGGATAGGAGAGTGATAAGTCTCCTCTTTAACTCTTGGAATGCCTCTCGCATCGGTCATCCCAATCAAACTTGACCTCAGCCAAGGTCAGCCTCGTCATAGATCTTCCTTGTCGAGAGAAATCATGTGAATCTCTGTAATACCCACCCAATCCCGAAACTAAGTATCTCGGCCCGACTTCGGCCTCCCAGCTAAATGCAGCCTCTGACCTTCTGGGTCCGCGACACGCGTCTTTGACACGAGAAGTGTCCCAGATCTCACCTCGGTAAGCCAAAACTCACACTTACTTAACTTGGCGTGGGCGATGGTCTCGACAAGCTGTAACCGCGATCACTCAAGTGATACTAATGCTCCCACTCTGATTGGGAGTAGATCAAAATGTCATTCACGAAGACTACGACAAGCTGATCTAGATAGGGTTGGAATACCTTATGCATGAGATCCATAGATCTTCTTTGGCATGATGTCAATCAAAAGAGGCATCATCGTAAACTCAAAGTGCCCATATAGCGTCCTAGCGTTTGTCTTGAGATATCTGTCTCTAACTCTCTTGATGTTGATAGCTCCATTGCGAAGGTCTATCTTAAGGTAAGCTTCGCGCTCCTCTCAGCCGATCAAACAAATCGTCAATCACCGGTAATGGTACGATTCTTGATACGTAACCTTGTTCAGCGTCGATAATCAATGCTGTCGAAGGGTCTTGTCCTTCTTCGCCGCCAAAAGCGAGAATCGGAGCACCCCATGGTGAAGTGCTTTCCGGTCTAATGAACCCCTTGTCCATTAGCTCATGGCGGACTGCGAGTTCTATGACTCAGATTGCCATCCTATGCGAGTCGCCAGAATAGGCGAAATGCAGTGTAACTTCGATGCGAAGTCTACATCCTATGCGGAGAAACCATCTGGGAGCTCATTCGGAAAAACATCCACATACTTCGCAAACCTTACTCGAGGTAGGTCTAGAATCGGTCTCCACCTCATCCTCTAGGGTAAGGTTCATGCTTGACCGTAGCGTCACGACTTACTGGACTACATTATCTTTAATGCAGGGTAAAACATTATGCTTATCTGAAACACCAGCAGTGCAGTCTTGCGATATGGGGTAACCACCTATGCTCCTGATAGATATGACACATGGTTGTCGATGACCAATCCATCCCGGGATAACATCGAACTCGACATGTCCGCAGTCCTCAGGTCCTTTGTGAGTAGAGTCCGAGATCTCAACTTCATAACCGCGACATATCATCCCTATTCTCGCCTAATCTAGGAAGAACTCCACATACAAGAGCTCCTCCTAAGGTCTCAACCTCTAGGCCCGACTCTATCTGCGATCGCGACAATGAATGAATCTGAAGCAGGAGATCAAATAACTACTCTTGCCCGTAGGCGAATGTAAGCGTGCCACTGTATAACTACCCAGGTACGATCTTGACTCGACTGCGGTGTGATGGCGTAGAAAGCGCCCTTGAACCTGATGTACTGCTGTGAGCCTCGTCCCTGCTGCCTCTACCCATACCTTTCGGCCTCTAGAGACACACTTTTGTGAAATAGGAGGTGCCGTAGCTCCTGGGCGGGGCGGCTCCTGGCTGTCTTAGAAATTTGTGGAGGAGCACGTCTTGTATCCTCTCTATCCTACCAACGGCCCCGGGATTGTGCATCCCCGAAAACCACCGGGATCTTTGTCTCTGGGCAGAATCCTCCTCATGTCGAGCTCTTGGCAATGATAACACACCATCTGCCACAGCCTGGCCAAGCAACTCTAAATCTGTCCACAGCGGGATGGCCGCGACTCTGGAACCCTCATGAACTAGAAGCCCTCTACTTCTTTCCTAAACTGGAAGAAGACTGACTCTACTTCCTCTTGCTACTAACACCCACATCCTGAGTGCTCTGAGCATCCTCTATCTCTCTCTCTATGGTCAGGACTGTCCTAACCATGGAGTCCATATCTGTGGCGAAGTCCTACAATTACGACTTGAATGGATAACTGGCCAATTCTCAAAATCTCTAACCTTGGCCAATAATACGTAGCCCGCGTAATCATCAGCAAATCGGGCTAGCTCTGTGAACCTAGCCATATAATCCATCACAGTCATCGTCCCCTGCTTTAGCTCTAGGAACTCTTGAGCCTTTGCATGCCTCGCAGTATCCGGAAAGTACTTACCCATGAACAGCTCTTGGAACTCTGCCCATGTCGTTTACTCTGGATTCTGAGACCAACGCCCTTCTGTGGGCGCCACGCTGTGACGTCTGATCAAATCGCGATGGCGTGGAGGCGATATAATGGCCTCTTCTGATGCGCGACAATGATGCTTTGTAGTGGATCTCGCGAATGTAGGAGGATGATGTGCCCTAAACTTTTGGAGGTTACTAAGACCTCGACTGCTGCGGTGGCGTAATGCGATGGCGACCACGCCGTCACCTCGACCTCGGCATAGGCCTGGCGATCGAATCTTAGTGGCTGGTGAATCTGGGTGATGCGACCCGGTACCTCGTGGACAACCTCTACGTCCTCGCCCTCTACTAGCCATCTACACAAGTCAATGGCAGGTTAAATTTCAATGCAGTATCTCTAAGGCTTAAACACAGCCCCGAGACACTATTCATACACAGAAAAATAAAAAATTTTCACACATCACGTTAATGCATTTATAGTAAATGCAATATAAATATCTCATATATTAAATTACACATAAGAAAATTTTTAAAATTTTTGTACTCTTTTTTTTATATCCCTGTGAACAGTGTTCATGAACAGTGGTCCAAACAGTAACTTGGACAATGCATAAAAGCGATTCTGCTTGCACGAGGTCAAGTTGTGTGCCTTGCCACGCACACGGCGTCTTGTGATCATAAGCGCAGCGCCAGTCGCGCGCATGTCGAGCACCTGACGCAACAACGTGAGTCGCTGGTGTCAGCGGTCCGCGTGCATAGCGCCCGGGTGTGAAGCAAGTCGCGACCTCGCTTTCCTCGTCCATCCCACTGGGCGGTCGCGACATCACTTCGAGGGTTGCTACCTCTGGATGACCAAGCCCGGTCGCGGCGTCAACCCCCGTGTCGCGACCTCCTTCTACCCCGCAAACCGTGGTCGCCAGCCTCAAAAAGGGGTGGCGACACCAATTTTTCAGCGAGACCCGGTGATCCGGCGACCTGAAGCGAGTCGCGACACAGTCTTGATGTCTCCTCTTTCTGACGCAAAAACATGTCGTCCGTACAGCCAGGTCGCGACTTCAATCTCTAGTAGCGACCTCAAACCCAGCCTAGTCAGGTCGCAACGTCCATTTCTAGTCGCGACCTCAAGCTAACCGAACCCGGTCCCGCTGACCTCAAAGTCGTATCGCGACCCTCAAATCGCCCCGCTCACGGTCGCGGCATGGATTTCTGTCACGACTAAGGACCGCCCGATCCCCAACCTCATCTAGGTCCGCGACACCAAAGGACCGGCGATGCGGCCCTCGGTCTAGGTCGGCGCCAAGCGATATCAGCGACCTCGCCCTATCTGGCCCAGGTCGCGCGCGCGTTGCCCAGTCGTGGCGCGTGGCCCCGGAATTTGTTGTGCGCTGCTGCGCGTCACGGCCGCCGCCCTGCGCTGGTGTCTTCTAACACGACCTAAAGCCCAGGTAGACCGATCTTGAAATTGTGATAGCCATTCGACCTACGCGCTACACAAAAATTTTTCAAAATCCTCCGATTACCTCTTCTGCCGCTATATGGCCCTTATAGCCTAAAAAAGCGCTACTCTAAGATGGTAGCCTACCCTCAATCACTAAAATTTTAGCGATTTTTTTTTATTTTTACAATTTAAAGGTTCAATTACCACCCTTCTTCTTATGCAAAAACTGGAATAATTTTCCAGAATTTCACAAAACATAATTTGATTATGTTCAAAAACTGGAACCATTGTCTAGACTTTTTTTTTTTTTTTAAATAATTCTAGACCATTTTGTCCAAAAATTTTCGAACACCTAAGGTTTTAATTTCTCGACCCTAGTGTTCACATTTTTTTCCTATGCTATTCACCAAGCATATAAGCACACAATTCATAACAATCAGCATGCTATACACACCATTCACACATCAATCACCAAAGTGCACAAGGAATGCGTGTTCTAACTCGTACCCATCAAGTCCTAGGTAATCGTATACCTAACTTATCGACACTAAGCTAGTGTTCTGACTAGGCTGCGATATAGGTATGGCGCCCAGTCAGGTCAGTTGACAACAGTCAACGCGGAATACTCATGGATAATCGGGTAACAGGCCACACTCCACCCAATCGGGTAGGAGTCTCAGCTTTGTGCAGGGGGCTCTGCAGGAATACCTCTTTGTCCCGAGCATCGACAATGACCACATAGGGTCTCATATACAATTATAATGAGTAAAAACGGCGACTTGGGCCCATAAACCAATACTCATCCAAATAAATCCCAACTATATACAATAGTTTCAAGAGTTAATAAATTCACTCTTATACAACATATATTAAAATTCTAGAATTCTAATACATGTATACAATGTAACACCAAAGCCACAACCCGGCTTTCTTCTAAAACGGTCTCTAGGATAGGCACGTCTCCTCTTGCTCTGTGCACGAAAAATATAATCCTCGACGGGGTGAGGCTAATGCTCGATGGTGGAGTCCGCCTATTGGGTTCTCTCACCTAAGTGCATATGCAATGCTCGATGAAAACATACATTCAAGTAAATCGTGATCCTGCTTGAATGCAAGTTGACTCGGACCAGAGTCTCGCGAACTCGCCGCTTCTTTTAAGCCACGTATGAGAAACATTATTTTCAAAATAAAGATATTTGTTTTTAATTGTGGACAACCTTCGATATAAGAAAGTAGTGGACCGACTCGATGAATATTTAGTGGACAACCCTCCCAGATGTATATCAATTGGGTAGGCTAGATGATTGATATGTTGTATGGACTACCCTCCGATATTGTAATGGACAAATTTCGATAATTATTATTATTAGTCAACCCTCTGAAACCACTCTCTCAATAAACCACCTCATGCACTTACTCCTATCGTTCTAGGGTACCCCAGTGCATATGGAATGCATGATGCCAATTCCAATTCAATCATATAACACATGCAAATATATAATCATGCATACATGTCATGTAATTTCACAATCATTTCACAAAAATTAGCTCACGTGGGCTAATTAACAACCACAAGCAATTCTATTTGAATTGCCTACGACCAAACATATTATTTCACAAAATTAATTTGGGAACACTATTCATGTGAGCGATGGAAACCTCGAGTTTCTGTTCACGGCAACTCATCAATCATCTCGGTTCGCTTTGGGACAATTTCTGGCCATTTCGACCCTATGCATCACAATACGATTTAAAAGCATAATTTATGTCATTAACAACCCCAGCTTGACCTCCACGATTTACGGACTACATATTGGAGTTCCAATAAATTCAAACAATTCGATCGCAAGTTTTGGGACAGATCAAACGGTCGTTTAAGGCCTAAAGTCAACCGAAACATTATAAAACACTTAAACAAAGTGTAAAACTCAAGTATGATGAAACCCCTACCTCTCGGGTTGTGACTCACCAAATCGAAGTCCGTGCGTAAGCCTCTTTCCCGCGTCAGAGCGAGCTTTATGCTGAAGGATTTCAACGGTCGGATCGCCCGTAAACCTAGAGAGAAGTGACACTCTCTCACTCTAAAAAAAAAAGAAATCACCTACTGCATCTCCCTTCTCCTTCATTTCACGTTTTGGCTCTTTTAAGAGGATGACACTATTCCTCTTTTTGTCTTTTCCTCATTTAAACAAATTTAATAATGCCCATTTTGTCCCTTTACTTGGATTTTCGACATTTGGCACTATCCCGGCCTTCCATTTCCATCATCTCTCTACTCATGCAACATGTATAGCATGTGCACATGTTATATGTGACCTTTTTCGAATCTCAAGTCGTTTTTCGACACCCGAAACTCAATACCTCAGCGTGTAAGTCCGTCTCGGGTCGATGATCGACGTGGTAGCTAGATTTACAAGGCGATTCCAGCGGTGAATCGGATTTTATTCGAGATACGGGAATAAATTTCAGTACCAAAATTACGATTTTACCATTTTTCTAGAAATTGGAATTTCTCGGGTCTTACATGAATAACATGCAGTGTGAATATGACATGTTAATGTATATTGTATGATGTATTAACATGGGTTGTGCATGGAGGAGAATTATATGTATCAATTATAATTATCCATGGTATGTTGACGTTGCTTGCTAATATATATGCATGTTTGATATATTAACATGAATTATTGTGAAAATGGCATGATGCATTTCATATGCACTGGGGCAACCTAGAATATTAGGTGTGAGTGTATGACATGAAATAAAAATGGAAAATGGTTGTGAAAGCAATTTCAAGGGAAGATTTTCCGAAAATTTGCCTTGGAGAGTGGTCAACGGTCGCCTGGAGAAGTGACCCATGAAGCATTTGGAAAAATGATCCGACAGTGCGCCTTGGAGGGTAGTCAAATATATTACGAGAAGCTTCGATAGTGTGTTTTCGAGAACAAAAACCTTTTGTTTTGAAAACTGGATATTTTCTCACATTTGGCTTAGGCATGAGTGAGGGAGTTAGTAAGGGCTCGAGAAGTGGAAAAAGGGTGAGTCGCATTCTCATCCATATCATGTAGACATTCAAGTAGGATCATGTATTTGCTTGAATGTGTTTATGTTGAGTCATTGCATGTGCACTTAGGTGGAGAGTAACCATGTAGGATAATTCAACTACTGAGCATTGCTCACCTGTCAGAGGATCACCATTTCAGGTGCGAAGCGATCAAGAGAAGCGGCACTCACTAGAGAGGCCGATTGAAAAGCGGATTATTGGCTTTGTTAACTGTATAACATGTATTAGAATTCTTGGTACAATATATGTTTGTATTAAGAGTGATGTATCAACTCTTGAACTATTGGAATATAGTTGGATGTATTTAGATGATGTGTAGGCCAAGTGGCCATTGTTACTCGTGTATGTGTCTCGTAATACGAGACGCATAGATTTTTCGCGAGTTGACAGGTTATCAACGGACACCCCGGTTAATTTTTTGGAAGTTGGGTATGAGGTTTTTTTTTTTTTTTTTACATCATGTGGATCCAGCTTAGACTATTCTTGGTTTTGAATTTTATTTTTGGCATATTTTATTAGAAGATGGGCAGGTGCATCCAGCTAGACCCATCAAGGCGTACACATCCATTTTCATTTAATTTATTGGAAGATGAACGTGTTGGATTAAGGGGATTATTTAGTTTCTTTGACATGTACTACAATATTGGAAGAAGATGCTAGTAGCTACTTTAGTTTTTATTAATATATTGGTCTGATGAAGATATATGTAAGGTGTGGTATTGCGTTATTTTTTTCCGATAAAATTCGAGGAAGCCGTTTAGGCATATGATTGTGTATTTGCATGATTTTGAATAAAATTTTGGCCGTCTCTTAACTTATTTTCATGTTCATCTCTATCACTCACTCAAAGTCAATGTAAAAATAACAAGCAGCTACTAGCACCAACTATCAACGTTATATACGTGTATTGTTTTAATATCTCTCTATCATGTCTATATATGTAAATTAACCTTCAATCAATTACTAGCTATGAACTACTTTATCAAATAATAATTTATAATTAGCTATCAGCTATAAGCTATCAACACTAGTTACCATCTATCAGTACTAGTTATCGATTACCAGCACTAGTTATTAACTGAACCAAACAGCTGAAGTGGATTGTATTCATTTTTAACTCTTTTTTTGGCATATGCACCCATTTTCAATATTAATTTATTGGAAGTTGGGTATGAGGTTTTTTTTGACATCATGTGGATCCAGCTTAGACGATTCTTGTTTTCGAATTTTATTTTTGGCATATTTTATTAGAAGATGGGCAGGTGCATCCAGCTAGACCCATCAAGGCGTACACATCCATTTACATTTAATTTATTGGAAGATGAACGTGTTGGATTAAGGGGATTATTTAGTTTCTTTGACCTGTACTATAATATTTGTATCTTCCTTCTAACACGGTAAGAAAGGAAAAATCGAAAAAGTTATCATTTTATTTATACTTATAACTTAAACTTTACGACGAAATGTGGTAAAAAAAAAAAAAAAAAAAAATCCTAACCTCATTTTCTCTCTAACTATTTTTTTTTCTGCTAGAATCTCTTCCTTTAAGCAAGAAAAGTGATTTTTTTTTTGCTTGAAATCACCTCATTTACACTTCTTTCCATAATTTTCTTCCCAAAAAAATAGTTGTTCCACATGATCTAGGTTTTCATTTGTTTTTTTTCATGTTTTAGTCATCATTTTGGTGCGATGTGTGGTTGTCGTCGTCTTGGTGTGACGTTTGTTTGTCGTCGTCGTGGTGCGATGTTTATTCGTGTAAGAGCGATTTATACGAGTAAAGCATATTCAATCAACGACAATAAATCAAATTAATCATCGTCAATATGGTGCAGAACTTGAATCATAGGTATTCTAGTTCTAATAGTAATATCAAATATGTAGACTCAACTATCAAATGTGTATAGGCTTTGAGTCGATTCATCATGCTATTAACCTGAATGTTATTTAATCATCTATGATTTTCAGCAATTTTGATTTTATGTTTTTAATAATGTATTGCTAGTTTGAATCAAAAAATTAATTTTCTCCTTCAACAACTTTATGATGAAATATAAAGGATAAGGAGCGGGGGGTTCAATCCCCAACTTCCCTTACCCTCAAAAAAAAAAAGATATGGAGCTATAGTGTTTTCCTAACTATATCATTTGTACCTCTCACGCTTTCTAGCCCACTTACGCCCCTCTCAAACGATAAAGACTTAGAGGTGGCAATCGGGCGGCAGTGACAGGTGGGCGGGGCGTGGCCGATTTTCGGTAGTTTTAACGACCAGCCGCCTGCCCAGGCGGTCGGGTAAATAGTCTTTTCAGGCAAAAAAAAAAAAAAAAAAAAAATTCGGGGCGGGCCGGGTTGGGTAGAGACCCTCTGGGGCCGAGCCAAGCGCCAACGATTTTTCGGGCCAGCCAATTTAATAGCCATCCGGCTAATTGACGGGCCGGGCTGTGCCGGATCGGGCGATTTTGCGCCCTCCCGAATAAAGTTAAAAGACAATCAAGAGTTATATTAGCTGTTAATGGAGCTACATAAACAGGTTATGTGGCTAAAATTTTTACCCTAATAATTTTCGGGATACTTGCTTATCCGGCTCCTTTAACAGAAAAAATGATTAGGGTAACCTGCTTATCTGGCTCCAATCTAACCCCTTTTTATCTCTTTGACATTTCTTTGATGGGAGAGATTTAAGTTATAGTGAGTTTACATGTTTAGATCAGTTGGTTAAAGCGTTTAACGTTTAAAGGCATGACATGAGGAGGGGAGGAATTCGAGTCCCAATTGGATAGTTTACTACATTATATTAAAAGTGATTAACTTAAAAAAACACAAAAATAAGTTACGGTGATAAAGGGGCTCATCTAGACCTAAAAAAAAATTGAGGATGCAAATGAGAGATTTGAAAAAAAATGGATATTTTTTTGCATCTTATCTCAAAATAAAAATAAATACAAATTTGTGTCACTTCATCGAGAAAAGAGTCTTCAACGGGAAAAGAGTGAAACCAAGAAAAGCCCTCTAAATGTAAAAATAGGTAAAAATTTAAAATATAAGTTAAAATGATGATTAGGTCTCGTTAGACAGAAAAAATATATTTTTGAATCTGAATTATGAAAAAGTATGATGTCAAAGTTGGATGACGCGTTCAAAATCCATGGTGCCACGTCGTGGATTATCTTTTTTATTTTTCGTTTTTTATAATAGAGGTCAAAGATAAAAGGGTTAAACTATAAAAAGTCTGTTCTCATATGAAAACGAGTTTTACATCGTTAGATAATGATTTTATTTTTTGAAATTTGTATAGATTAAAATTTTATCTGAGAAACATATATTTGAAGAAATAAAATCATCATCTAATGATGTAAAACTCGTTCAAGATAAAATAGAAAGCTAGTAACGGTGTCATATAATTAATTAATCAATTAATGCCACATGCAAAGGCGCATAGGGATGAGTGTCTTCTTTATCTTTATTAATTTTTAATCAATTAATGCCACATGCAAAGGCACAGAGGGATGAGTGTCTTCTTTATCTTTATTAATTTTTTAATCTTTGGTTGCCAGCCATGTCGAAAACTACCACACAATTTATATAACAAAAATCAATCAATGAAGGACCATCTTGTAGTTTTTGAGATCAAAGCAATCTGGTATTGGCTTCCACAAGCACTCAAATGGCGTTTAATTCTTCTCCTTCCGCACGTAGATGCCTTTACGATGTGTTCTTGAGCTTTAGAGGGGAAGACACCCGCAACAATTTTACCGATCACCTCTATACTCATCTGGTTCGAAGAGGCATTACAACTTTCAGAGACGACAAACTTAGGAGAGGAGAAGACATTCAGCACGAGCTTCTAAAAGTTATTGAAGAATCGAATCTTCCATTGTTGTTTTTCTCTAAGAGTATACCGATTCAGGTGGTGTTTAGAGGAGCTTGCAAAGATCATGGAGTGTGAAGGAATATGGGCAAATAGTATTGCCAATTTTCTACCATGTGGATCCATCACGATATCGCAAACAAGGAGGAGCTTTGGAAAAGCATTCACCACCAAATATGATTATGAAGAAAATTGGAAGGACAAGGTAGAGAGGTGGAGGGAGGCCTTGACTCAAGCAGGCAATATTTCCGGATGGCATATAAGTGAGGGGTAATTCTCATAATTAACTTCTTTTTTGCTTTCATTAATTATTATTATTATTAGCTTTCATTTATCAGAATACTTTAATTTTGAGTCATGCACTACATCTCTCCAAAAACTTTAGCGATTCATTTCATTTAAGTTTATAAGATTACGTACAATATTGTAACTTGATAATCAACTACAAATCTATGAGCATTAGTAGTATTTATATGTTTAATTACTTTTTTGTTTGAGCTTTAGATATTGAGTTCAGATCCACACAAACACATGGAAGACTAAGTTTGGGAATTCTCATGCTTTGATTCAGCAACTTAAGGTTGCTTTGTTTGCAAAACTTTTAGGTTATGTTTTAACTAAAGAAAGAAAATGTAAACAAAAGAAGACAAAAAGTAAAAGTAAAACTTTTAGATTATTTACTTTAATCTATCACGATCATACATAGGACCATAAAATCACACGAAGAATCCACAACATCCATACTTCTATACGCACAAATTGAATACATGTACACAAAATCACAAAACCATCTCAAAAAACCTCACAATACTCTCAATACCACAAACACTAAAAATACATTACATATGTATAGGCATTCAGCATCCTATTTGAACAAGCCCACGCCTGAGATAGTATGGGTCATGTGCCCTTCACTAAAATTTAAAAAAAAAAAAAAAAAATTATGATGTCGCACTACAAAACTTTCTAGGTCAAGTCGAACACAATTCGGGTCACCAAACTCTAAAAAGCTCCGCCATGACATGAATTTCAAAGCAAGGAATAAACAAACTCCAATACCTAACAAAGAAAATCTCAATCTCTTCCACAAAAGCCCATAAGGGCAAAGATCAACAACGAACCCCAACAAAATTCAAGCAATGCTCAAACTTTGCCACAGGGAATGACTTGATCATCAGATTTGTTGATAGGGTTTTTCGATCCTTATGTTGTTTTTCGTCTAGTGTCCATGATGAGAATATTTTTCCAAACCCTAATAATGCATCGTTCAAATCCATCTAAACAAGAAAAACATGCTTCTTTACTTGTCATAACAAAAATTTGGAGTTTCGATCTAACAACAGAATATTGTACTTAATTATTACACTTGTTAAAGAAAAATGTGAACAAACAATAAGAAAATAAAAGATGGAAACAATAAGACACCCAGAATTTACATGGAAACTCTAAACATGGAAAAACCACGTGTAGATGAGGAGAAATCCACTGTTACAAATATCAATACATGATTGGAGTATTCGAGTATTGCAACAATTAAGAAAAAAATACAAAACCCTAGAATGTCTACAATACCTCTAAAAACCTTACAATACTCTCAATACCACAAACCCTAAAAGTATATTATATATTAATAAACATCCTAAAACTAAATAGGCCCAAATCCTAATAATATCAACAATGGATCATGGGCCCTTCACTAAAATCCAATAAATAAATAAAAAAAATCTATGATGTTGCACCATGAAACTTTTCATTTGAAGTCGAACGAAATTCGGGTCACCAAACTCTAACAAAACCTTTTATATTGGATAGGTACATTTTTCTATCCTAATTCTATAATATCTATACTTATTTTATTTGTCATCCATGATTCTATTTATTTTTTTCATTCATCTTATACATTTTTGTTTTTCTTGATTTTATGGGATCATGATTGTATTTATTTTATCTTTTCTTTATCATGCTGCATTATAGTTTTATATTTAAATGGAAGATTTTAATTTAATCAATGTTCATATATATAGTAAAAAATAAGTGTGTGTTCGTGAACATAATTTCTAATGTTAGGATTGTTTGAGAGTTCGGACTTTAGTGTAGTGT
Organism: Tetrastigma voinierianum; assembly: GCA_016808115.1. NCBI lineage: Eukaryota > Viridiplantae > Streptophyta > Magnoliopsida > Vitales > Vitaceae > Tetrastigma > Tetrastigma voinierianum. The sequence goes on from JAEQBH010006778.1 coordinate 188,225, forward strand.
GTCCGAACTCCCCATATTGGATCGTGTGTGTGCACAACATATATAAGGTATGAGCATAAAAACATAAGCACACTATTTTTACGTGGTTCGACAACTGCCTACGTCCATAGGGTTGTTCCTAGATGTAAGGATTTCTACTGATATGATTAAAGGTTTACAATTAGTCTTATGTGGTACGATACTCCCTCTCTACCTGCTGCCCTTCTTGAAACCTAATCACTCATAGTGGAATTCAGAATGGACTCCCTCCATTCCCCTTTTTACATCATTGCACACCCATAACCCGCATTTCATAAATAAGATGAAGAAAATAAAGAACATAATCTTTCACACTTGGTGAAAGACTTTTAACATGTAATACCTTAACCGAGTATCTATACTTCGCATGTGACGCCCCATTCCCGGGGTGTCTCGTTGACAACCTGTCAACCCGCGGAATACTCATGGATGTCGAGTAACTCGACACCACTCACGAAAATCGAGCAGAGTCTCCTTTGTACGGGGAGCTCTACCCAAGGTACAAAACCTGTCCCAACAATTAACAATGACCACACAGGGTCCACATGCGAGTAAAATAATGGTCACTTGGGCCCCTGCATCAATACTCACAAAATACATCAACTATATACAATAGTTCAAGAGTTAATAAATTACTTTACCAAGCATATATCAAAATTTAGAGTCTAACATGTTATACAAAAACGAATACCCAAAGCCACAACCCGGTTTTCTAAACGCTGCCTCTAGTGCGCCTAGTCCTCCCCAGACACTCCCTTGCAAATTCAAATAGTGATCCCTCGACATGATGAGCAAAGCTCAGTAGTGAAAATTTCCTACATGGCACATGTCATTGAAAAACAAACACAGAAAGGCAGATCCTACTTGAATGTCTACATGCCCAATCATGTCTCGAGTCCTCACCGACCAGCTACGCCTAAGCCAAATGCGAGCAAAATACAATTTTCAAACAAAAGCTTTTTGTTCTCAGCTTACTACCGAAGTTTCAGAAATTCATCAACAACCCTCCGAGGCTTAACTGCTGGGATAACCCCTCTGAAAAAATTCATGCCTTCCGACGAATTGGTCGGACAATCTCCCAACACACCCTCATGGAAAATTCACGAAATTCTGTAACATTTTCCTTTTATTTCTTTCATATCATGCACTCACTCCTAATATTCTAGGGTGCCCCAGTGCATATGGAATGCATTATGCCAATCCCAACAACTCATGCTAATATATAAAACATGTATATACTAACATAATTAATCCACATAAACCATGTTATTCAAATCACAATACCAAAATTAGCTCACATAGGCTAATTAACAAACACAAACAATCTAATTTGGAATCACTTAACATCATAAAAATTCACACCAAAAATCAATGTAATTATTCACATGAATAAAGGAAACCTCAGTTGGCACTGTTCATGGCCACACAATTAGAGATTTCCTCCACCAGCTCAAAGCTTTTTGAGACCGATATCGTTTCACCCTTCGTGCCTCAACAACCTTTATCCATAAAATGGCTCTTAGCCAAAGAATAACATGCAGAAAAGATCCTCACTTTGAGTTGTTTAACTCCACCAACAATGTCCACGCTGAAGAGTTCTCGGGCCACAGACGACTTTGCTTCATCTGGCCGAGAACCAACGGTCCGAAAGACTAAAAATCTAGAGAGAATGAGCTCTCTCTCTTTCTAAATCTACAAAAACCCAACTTTCTGCACCTTTTCCAGCCCCTTATACACATTTTCTCTTTTTGTTTTGAGAAGACAACTATTCATTTATCTTATTCTCATTAAACATTTCCATAATTCCATCCATGTCCCTTTTGTCTTGATTTTTGACACTTCGGGTACAATCCAAAGCCATTCATCTCATCCTCTACCTAATCATGCGACATGCTCTGGCAAAGAGTACATGTAATAGGTGTGATTTTTTTTCTATATCACATGTTCTTATAAGCCGTTTTAAGGCTCTCACACCCGCGCCTCAGAAACGCGGGAATTCAACGTCTCGAACAATCGATGAATTGACGTGTTAACAGGATTTCGCGATGTTTCATTCCAACTAGTGAAGTTTGTTTCAATATCCGAGATCTAGAAAAATTTTGGATTTTAATCGAAATTACCATTTTGCCCTTTTCTAAATTGGAATTTTCTCTCAGTTCCACATTCTCCTCTTAAAAAGTAATTTATCCTAAATTTGATAATCACAACCCTTCACATGCATATGGTCAACGTGCACTACCCCATGCACGTAAACTAGTCATTTAAGTATTAAACAACTAAACAACGAACATCTTCATCCCTAAACAAGGGATAGGTGGTCCGCACTGTGTCCCCGCTCCCATGTTGACTCCTCCACTGTCAGGCCGTTATGCATAAAGACTTCACTAGCCTCAAGGCCTCAAGGCTGCAAAACCTGATCCTGGCTATCCACAATGCACACTGGTCCCTCATCGAAGGTCTCATCCGTGTCGATCCCCAATCTCTCTCCAATCCACCAAGGAGCCGGATCCGGAGTGTACCTTCGAGTGTACGAGACGTGAAACCTCGTGACACCTCGACACGGTGGGCCAGAAAGCAAACCGGTGACGCTTCACAGGTTTACTCTTCGAGTATCCAAGGGCCTAATAAATCAGTGGCCAGCTTCCCGCGGCCATTAACCTCGGTCTACTCCTTCTTAGGCATCACCTTCAAGAAGACGGACTCTGCAACCTCGAACTCTGGCGGTGGACGTCAGACATCAAGATAGCTCTTCTCGCTCTACTCGAGCCGTGAGAAGACGATGTCGCATCAAGCCCACCTTCTCGACACAGTGTCTCTAATCGATCACACTCAGCATGGAGCCTCTTCCACTTCTATCCAACATCTGATCCGCGATATCTCCCAGGCACAATGCCCTCATGGTGCCATCCTCGTATACTCGCTGTGATAATCCATTATTGCAGTTAATTCCACTCAAGGGCAAATGCCTTCCCAAATTACCCTTCGATCCGTGACGCCGATGGTCCCCCCCTCTGACCGAACATCCTGTCTCGTGGGTGGAAAGTTATACTCATCAACAGAAGCCCATAGCCTTGAAACTCTTCCAAAGTGCCAAACCTCTAATCTCTATCCTACACTATGGATACGGTGACCCATGTGCAAATTCGACTATCTCTCAATGTACAACCTAAGTAATCTCTCCAATGTGAAGTTCATCCGCACGGCTAGAAAATGTGCCGACTTTGTGAGCAGGTCCACTATCACCCATACCGCATGAAGTCCCTGCGGTGTCCGTGGAAAGTGAGTCACAAAATCCATTGTGACATGCTCCCACTTCCACTCAGCCACCTCCAATGGTCAATAGCCCTCACAGCCTTCCGGTGGCTCAAATTTTTAAATAGCGCCGACACGTGAGACATCATCAACAAAGTCCCCACTTGGTCTTTCATCCCGCTCTCTGAATATCGATCGACGAAGATCCCGGCATGCATCTCTCGTACACCGGATGCACTACGCGAATCGAGAGCAGTGAAACTCCCTGAAAGTCTCCTCACTTAAATCGGTCAACTGGGGAACCACTACTCGTCCCCTATACGAAGACCACTGACCGGCATGGACTACCCAAAATTTCTACTCACTCCACTGACTGCATCTCATTCCAATGGACACTCATTCCGCGTCCTTCCCTCGGGACTTAATCACTCCGCTTAATTGCAGATGGTGTAGTCATTGGAACCCCCAACGCACTTTGTTTGCTAGCGGTATCAGAGCCCAAATCGGTCTAACATAGTCCTCGAAGATCCGCCACTCCCGGAAGCCATAATTGAAGCACGCCCCTCGACTTCCAACCGAGTGCATCGCCACTACACTGGGCCTCTACCAGGTGGTAATGCAAAGAAATCATAATCCTTCAGAATCTATCCATCTACGTTTGCCTCATATCGAGGTCCGCTGCGTGAAAATATACTTTCATGACTTTGTCCGAGTACACTTCGAATCTGCTTACATATAAGTAAGTACAATCTTCTAAGACTACGTCGCGCTAACTCCATGTCAGGTAATTCCCCGCTCATGATTCTTCAACTAACTGGAACCATAGCCACGCCCTGATCGCATCAAACACATCCTAATTCACCCTCGAGGAAACATCACAATACACTCAGGTACTCGTCTCCCCTGCTCGGATCACGATAGGAGTCGGGCGGTCCTCAACTCCCTGAATGCCTCCTCGCATCGATCATCCCAATCAAACTCACCTCCTTCCAGTCAATCTCGCCATAGGTGCTGAATCTAAGAAATCCTTTAATGACACCTTCCAGAGTACCCAGCCAATCCCAGTAAGAAACCACGTGATCTTGAAGAATTACTACTTCCCTACTCATCTACTGACCTTCCTCCTCGGTCCATTGACACGCCTAATGTCGACACCACGCAGTCCAAAAATCTCACCTCAGCCAAAACTCGCAAAGACTTATCGAACTCGCGTATGTTCGATGGTCTCTCAACAACTCAGAACACAATCCCCTCAAATGATGCCTGGCGTTCCCACTTCAACCGGGAGTGCATCAAAACGTCATCCACTAAGACTACGATAACCGATCTAGATGGGGTCGAATTCACCCTATGCACGTAGGTCCATGAATGTCAGCGGAGCATTCGTCAACTGCGTAGCATCACCGTAAACTCCAAAGTGCCCATAACGTGTCCCAAAGCCGTCTTAGTGGACATTTGTCTCCTAACCTCACAGATGGTAACAAAGGCGTAAGGCTCATCTGAGTAGACCCATGCTCCTCACAATTGATCAAATAAATCATCAATTCTCGCCAATGGGTACCCGATTCTATATCGATAATCCTGCTCAACCGGCCCGTAGTCAATGCACAAATAAAGGGTCTTATCCTTCTTCTTCGTAAATAGAACTGAGCGCCCCCATGCAGAAGTGCTCCTACCAATGAACCTCTGGTCTCAAAGAGCTCCTCAGAGCTTTATTTTGAGCCTCAGGTAACTCAACTGTGCCATCCTATGCGGTCATAGAGATAGCGAAGTACTAGGGTGTAAATCTCGAAGCACCAGGGTCTACAACCCTCCGTGGAGGCAATCCCTGTGAGCCATCCGAAAAACATCCTCATACTCGGCAGCATCACTCGAGGTAGATCCAAGTCTAAATCTCACCACTTATATAAGGTAAGGCTTGCTAGCCAACCCGCCAACCGTCCCCACCGACTGCATACCTGTCCGGGGGGCAAAATATCATGCTTTGTCCCCTGAAATACAACACGAGTACTATCCGGTGTAGGCAGAATCTCTACGCCTCACAACCGATGACGGCTTACAAATGCCACCCAATCCATCCCCAAGGATGACGAGAACTCCGACATGTCCATGACCCTCAAGTCCACTCAGGAGTAGAATCCTCGATCTCTTAACCCGCAACCATATCGACATATCATCCCTATCCCCGCCCCTAATCCCTAGGAGAACCCACACAAGGGCCTCCAAGGCCCCAACCCTCTAAGACTGACCCACTCACAACCTGACGCAAAGACTTAGGCAAACACAAATTCTATTACTATTCACATACCAAAAATTTTATATTAACATATGTCCAAGCATCTATAGGTAATGCAAGACACAAGTTCATATTAAATCATATTTAAAGATATGAATTTATTTTGTTTAAAAAAAATTATTTTGGATTTTATTTGATTTTTTTTTTAAACCTCAAGAAGAACAAAGTCCATGAACAATGTCCTAAATGGATTCGTAATAAACAGATCAGTCAAGACCGGGCCGAGTAGTACGCAGATTCACTTTGGCCCACCTTTGGCGCCGAGATACCGCGCCACAGGTCACACAAGACGCCTAACTGCGGTAGCGTACCGCGGGTCTGGCCGTGTCATGGTCGCGGTCGCAGCTGCCGCGAGCACGGCGCCGTCGCAAATCCCTCGGCCACGAGCATGTTTGTATCGCAACAAGCTACCTGTCGCCGGCCGTGGTTGCACACAAGATCCCGGTCGTGACATGGTGCATCTCATACCAGACGCAGCCTCACTGGCAATGTAGACAAGTACCTAAAGGTCGTTTCACTCAAATGCACAGATACAAAATTTATTATTGCGACTTCGCAGCTGGCCGCGCACCTCGCGCCATCAAGACGCCCCGCACGTCGGCCGTGGTCGCGGGCCCGCATCGCGGGCCCTACCACGCTCAGGCCAGGGCGGCCTAGTCGTATCGTGACCCCAACAGCTATGCCCAACTACCCTATGTCATGTATCGTGACTCAGATGGCATGCAGAGCCCATCCAGCTCAACTTCTTTTTTTTTTTCACATCATTTTTTTTCTCATTCCAACATCAAAACCACCAAAATATATAGTATATAGATATATATATATATATATATATATATATATATATATATATATAAGTATATTATAGATATATATAGATATATATATATATATATATATATATATATATATATATATATATATATATATATATATATATATTCCGCTTTACATTAAATCCTCAAAAAATTTCTTCACATCATTTTTTTTCCCATGTGCTATTCACTTATACATAACTAAGTACTTATCTATACAAACACATGATCACATTGTAATCTACACAACAACCTACTGTATGCACAATTCATTCACACATAAACACAATGCATGCAGTGTTCTAATCCGTGTCCATCAAGTCCTAGGTATTCGTATACCTAAGCTCGATACTGCTGAGACACTCCCATCTTGGTGTCTCGTTGACAACCCACAACCTGCTGAATATTTCATAGCTATGGATGCTCTGCAACCTGACACCACTCACGGATTCCAGCTTCTTTCAGACGGGGAGCCTCTACCCTGAAGGTACAAAACTCGTCTCACACACTTAACAATGACCACATAAGGTCCACATGCGAGTAAAATAATGGCCACACTACAAGAAAAGCCTCATGATGTTTAATTGCCAAGATAAGGTATATCTCACAAGATAGGATACTTTTATAGTGTCATTCATGCCAAAGTACTAAGAAAAAGTTTAGTGCTATAAACTTGAACATATACGCACGCCAAGATTTTTCAGATTCTATGTCAAGGTTAGACTCAAGTTTGGTATATTTATGTCAAGGCCTTTTCTATTATATGTCAAGGTTAAAAGATTACTTGATTTTGTATCAAGGTTATAAATCTCTCCATTAACCTTTTCCGCCTTAAACTAATAGAAACCCACATGAGTCTTAATTGTAAAAACCAAAACACACCTGTAAACTAAATAATATTACTAAGAACAAAACAAAATAAAATAAAATATTAACATTTTTTCATCTCCAATACATTCATTAAAAGAGGAATAGACCATCCAAAGCAAGGAAAATGTCAATGAAAGAGGAAACCCATCAGATGATATGAAACCTAACCAACTTAATTTAAAACAATATGTGAGAATCAAACTATAACTAAAACCATTTAAGATAGAAGAACCGACAGATATGAAACCCAAATGGTGTCATTCCAAAATAATACTAAATGTGAGAATCAAAACCATAATCCTACCCATTTTAAAGAAGAACCTAATCGATGATGAAACCCATTTTCCTCATCCCAAAAAATAATAATGAACTGAGAATCTAAAACATATAACCTACCCATTTTATAAGAGTTATTTTAAACCCTAAGATACCATTTAAATTTCAAGAAGATATATATGAAACCTAAATTTAATTTCTTCATTCAAGGTTTCCAAACCAAAATTCCCGCATTAGTAGTTGGATTATACACTAAGATAATTATTTCAAGAAGATATGTAAGAAACCCAAATTTAATTCTCATATCAAGGTTTCCAAAACCAAATTCTTTTGCCATAGTCTTTTGATTTTCATACATCAAAAGGAAGATCTTTATTGGATATGGCAATGAAAGGCCAACCATCTTCTGGTTTTTAATAATGGTAGTAGTGAAAGGAAGATTTTAGTTAAATTAGGGTTTAGAGGAAAGAGTTGCAAACCACTAGCTCTCAAAGCGGATGCTCCGGGTTTTGAAGATGATGAGAGCGTTCTCTATAAATACCACAAGGAACTTAGACAGATATTTTGAAACATGATATCTTGACCTACAATACATAAGTCATAATTTCATATTAGTAGAATTACAATGACACGTATGTCTAGAATCATCTTGACTTATCATTTTATGTCAAGCTATCCGCGTAATAACGGAGGTTCACCTTTTCAAATTTAGACATATGTCATGGTTGCTTACATATTAATATAAAAGTCATTGTTGTCTATTAAAACAACAAATAATGACATATATGGCCTTAAGTCAATAAATATATGTCAATATAGGCATTTTTTCTTGTAGTGCCACTTGGGCCCCTGCATCAATACTCATAAAATACATCAACTATATACAATAGTTCAAGAGTTAATAATTCTCTTTGCAAACATATCAAAATTTGGGGTTTTATTACATGTTATACAAAGCGAATACCCAAAGCCACAACCAGGCTTTCTTCTAAACGCGACCTCTAGTGAGCGCCGTCCTCCTGTACACTCCATGTACCTAAAATAGTGATCCCTCGACAGGGTGAGCAAAGCCTAGTAGTGAAAATTTCCTACATGGGTTACTCCCCACCTAAGTGAACATGTCATGGTAAAACAAACACACTCAAGCAAATACATGATCTTACTTGAATGTCTACATGCCCAAATCCGTATCTCGAGTCCTCCACAGACTCCTCGCACATCTAAGGCAAATGCGAGAGTAAAAATCAGTTTTCAAAACAAAAACTTGTGCTTTCGAGAAACTTAAATGCCAGTTGTTAAAATTCATTGGACAACCCTCTAGGCGAATCTGTTGGACAACACATCAGAAACACCAATTCATAGGCCCTTAAAGCGTGAATTGTTGGACAATCTCCCAACACAATTCTCCGGAAAATCTTCCTTCGAAATTCCTTTCACAAACATTTTTCCTTTTTATTTCCTTTCATATCATGCACTCACTCTTAATATTCTAGGGTGCCCTAGTGCATATGGAATGCATTATGCCAATCCCAACAACTCATGCTAATATATAAAACATGTATATACTAACATAATTAATCCACATAAATCTTCTATTCAAATTACAAATAATAACACTAAGGTAAACACTGGGCTAATTAAGCAAACACAAGCAATTCATTTTGAATCACTCAACATCATAAAAATTCACACCAAAAATCGTAACTATTCATGAGCAGTGAAACCCTCGAGTTAGCCTTGTTCCACGGCCTGATTAAATTTCTCCTTGGTTCAAAGCTTTAGAAACGATCATCCACAGCCCTTCGAGACCCTCAACAAATCCACATCCATAAAATGGCTCTTAGCCAAAATAACTAAGCGGGGAAAAGATCCTACCTCTTGGAGTTGTGAGACTCCACCAAATCGGTGTCACGGCGTGGCCTCGCCATAATAGATCGACTTTGCTTCTAGCATAAAGTCGAGCGGAGTGGTCAACGGCTAGAAATCTAGAGAATGAAACTCTACTCTCTCTTTAAAACTAAACCCAACTTTACTTGTTTCTCTTTTGTTTTGAAGACAATATTCATTTATCTTATTCTCATTAAACATTTCCATAATTCCATCCATGTCCCCTTTTATGCTTGTTTTGACAGCGCAATCCCCAGGTCGTTCATCTCATCCTCACTAATCATGTGAGCATGTACATGAGTACATCTCATCAGAGGCGGCTTTTGTCATCACATATCTCCTGACGGAGTTTACGGCTCCTGACACTCGGTGCCTCAGCGTGAAGTCTGACGTACGGAATGGGCGAAATTCGACGTGTTAGCTAGATTTCATGAGGTAAGTTCCAAGAGTGAAGTCGTTCATCATCCGAGATCTAGAAAAATTTCGGATTTTGACCGAAATTACCATTTTGCCCTTTTTAGAAAATGGGAATTTTCTCAGGTCTTACATCGCATTCTTCAACATGTACAGGCTTCGCTTGTTCTTCTTCAAGCTTTGCTCCTATCCATATTGAGAAACTTCCAAACCTCGAATATATGCCATGATTAGATCTTGGAAGATGATGAGTTGGATCATTATCTAATATGACTCCAACTTTACCTTATTTTTGTACTTGCCTTTAGTATCTATGATGAAAATAGGAAACTAGCGATCAGAATCCTCTTCAAAGCCGAAGCTAATTTTTCTAATTTTTGGTTTGATAGCTTAGAAAGATCAAAATCAGCTGACACCTAAATCAGGGGTCAGTTAGTGACACCATTAACCCGGCGAATTCACAATGGATTCGGGTGACGTGCACATATTGTGTCATTTATCGGGATCCATGTTTTCAAAAAAATTAGGCGGGAGTCTCTTTGTTCAGGAATCTACCCGACATCTGACTATGTCTGATATGTCGCCAAACCGTCGAGTCTCAGCGAGTAGTATTCGGCCAGCGGGATTCATCTATCATATCCTCAATATACATCCACCTATAGGACCCATTCATTCACATTTAAATCTAAAATATGAAAATAAAACACTTAATTAAAGTTCATGGAAGTCCGATCATGACCCTCTTACCGCAGTACATGCGACTATTTATCTGATAATTGAAAGAATTTAGTTACAATTATTTTTGCAAAATACTTTTTCTGAAAGGAAGTATGCAGAGGCCACGCCTCGACTCTTCATAATCATGGCCTCATTTAGGAACATCGTCTCCTGGCACCCCCACAATGCACGAAGGGTCCGATGAGGTGAGCAATGCTCGATGAAAATTACCTCTGAGGGCGCACTCCTGCTAGTGCATGCGTGCTACATAAAACATCAAATCATATTCCGCCCCTTAAATAATCCATTCCTATGGAATGTTCATATCATCAGCGAGATGAGACTCCTCATACATAACAGAGTCCAGAGCCGACTCCTCACACTTATGATGCCAAGTGTAGAAAAACGATCATTAGTGCTGATGACTTAAACCGTGGACAACCCTCGATTTAATTTATCAAATCCGTGTGTTTTATTTGGGTTGCGATTTTCTAGGGTCTCACCGCGGAAAGCCGCACGCCTTCCCGATACTTCGCCAAACTTTCATCGTGGATACATATGTCGACGGGGTAAATTTGGTCTTCCACGCGGGGGGGGGATCGCCTCATCACCTTCACTAAACACACGTGATTTATTATTATTATTGTTTACACAACCGTGAGTCTGATTTAGGCGTTGTCCGTTAGAGCTGCGCGTTCCCGAGAATGGTGTGAATACTGGTACCATTCACCCACACTCGACTTGACGTGATGTGACTGTGCATATGAAATGCAATCATGTCATTTCATACGATGTCATGCGACATACAACATTTATAAATTTTGGATAATTATATTTCCTACATATAATTTCCATTTATCACAATTTCCATGTTAATACGTCAAGCAAGTGTATATATACATGATTTTTACACACAACATGTTATTTATTTTTCCAACAATAACACACAAAATGGCCCAAATCTCAGACCCACATAAACAGGGCACCTCTCGTCCCTTCACGACCATGAATCATTTTTGGTTCCATTCATCAACAAATTCCCGGTAATCACTTAAACCTTAAACACGAAAACTGATCTCGGGATTAAAAACCAAACTTGAACCCAGTCTGAGGCGCTCGGGAGCAGTCAAGATTTCGATGAAACCGATCCACGAAATCTTGGACTAATGCCATGAACTTATCACGGCCCGAAGACAAGCTACTTACCATTACATGACTTTTAGGCTAAAAATATTTCAAGTAGGAAAATTCTCTACCTCGTGGGTTTGGCGCTCTAGATTACGAATGCCGCGCGTGGCTTTAGTTGCGTAGGCCAGGCTACCTCGGCTCAGGCGTGGCCCAAACTTGTGTGATTTAAGTGAATCTTAAAGAGAAGCAAAAACTTTTTTTTTTCCTTTTTCTCTCTCTCTTCTTCTCCCTCACGCTCCCTCCTCCCGTCTCCCCCTTTCATTTCCTTTTGACTTTCTTTTTTTTCTTTTTATTCTTTTTTCTATTTGGATACATGTCTTTTCTTTTTATCTTTTTTTTTTTAATATTTGGATACATGGCTCACATTGTGCCATGTGTCCATCTCTCGATGGTCCGTTTCTACCCCGAAACAGATTTATTTCTTTTAGTTCAAATTTATTTTAAATTAACTTAGCTCAAGCCCATTTCTAACCACGAGATTTTCGTAAAAATCTAGATCCACAGAATCCTTGACGACTTATCACCAAGAAAATCGTAAAAATATTCCGACTATCTCAGAATTCGACGAAACTTTTCTGGGTCACTGGATTTCACAAGGTGAATCCAATGGCGCAGTCCGTTTTATCATTCGAGATCTAGAGAATTTTCTAGGATTCCCTAAACCATTATGGGAATTATTATTATTATTATTATTTTGCCATTTTTTCACGAAAATTACTGTTTTTCGGGACATTAGGATCCCCTTGATTTGGTCTTGATCCACTTGCTAAAAATGAATCCAGGCCTATTGGTACCTTGCTCCCTAAGTACCTTGGCCTCCAAGTGACTTGAATCACAAGTCACACTTGACCCTAGTCTGTACTTTCCAAGTCTGGCACGTCCTTGTAGTGTGGGACGATCCTAGTCCGAACTTCTTCCTATTTCTTCTCGGGACTTCGGCTGTTTCGTGAATGCCGTAGGCTTCGATACTTGTGGTAGTGTCTTGCTTGTTGAACACTAGAGATGATATGGACAATTTCAGACCCAACATTTCATCCTTTGTCTATCTTTGGCGAAAACATCTCTTGAAGAATGAGACAAGAAAATGTATTGAAGAAGGGAGGAAAGAGACACTTGACACTTTGAGATTAAGATTTTCCATTTCATTTAATGGACTACGTGTTACATCTTAGCCATATACGGTGTGAATAAATTAAAAGGATTACAAAAAAATAATTCCTAGGCTTGTATCATTCGTCAACATTCATCTTCTGCTCCTTTTTTGTTGAAGGCTAGAATTGAGAGGACTGAGGAGACGAAAATTTCAGTGGCTCAGTGTCGCCACTAGTCTTCGCTACATTAAGACTCTAGATGTTTATATGGGACAACCTCTTCTAGTGAAGGCGAAGGCGAGAATATTGGCTGACCAATATTTGTCCTAAAGCAGGCGATTTAGTCTCCTTCGATAAGTTAAGATGGGATGTTGTCAACAACCTTAGATTGGAGTCCATAGTCGTGGTTAAGTCAGGGGACGGTATAAGTTACATATAACCCCCTCCCCCCCCCCCCCCCCATCATCATCCCCTTTTGACAAGGAGAACATGGATTCCTAAGCCTTGGTTTTCTTCAGTTCCTCCAAGGTCATTGTGAGCTCTTTCTTCATTTTTGAAAAACCTTGAATCTGTAGTTCTACAAGTTGTTGTTGTTCATAAAAGTGGCCATGTAAGCTTTCGCAGGACTATACTGTCCTATTTAGATCAGTGATCAATTTCTTTGTGGTAGATGTCCCAGGTCGACTCGAGCAGGCAGCCTCTGGTCTGAACTCAAGGATGGTCTCTAAGACTTTCCCTTTCAACTACACTTCTTGTGAATGTGTCTTCTTCCTTGAAGGGACATCTTGGAGATGATGCCTTTCGTATAACCTATATATGATGTGGAGTTCAACAGCCGAAGGCCCCAATATATCAACAGGGGTCACAAGATCCAGTTTCTAGGCTGAGTATCCCAAAGATGAGAAATGGATACCTAAGGGCCTTTCGATACGCCTCATTCTCGGCGTGTCCCAAGATGTGTTTGAACACTAACTTTCCAAGGTTGAATTTTCTCTTCATACCCATCTAGAATAGCAGCGTGGCAAAGCTCTTTGTTACTACCGTTCAGTGTGTAGTTGGTAGCTAGTTGCACATGGAAATTTTGTGCATAATCGAATACCGAGAAGTGAGATGGGATGAGCGAAGGTTGTATTGTGATAGACATGTTCTTATCTTCCCTCCAATGATGACTAAGACCATTGGATCAGTCTCGGGTATCTCCACCTTATCCTCATTCCCATTAATGATTGATGATTATGGGAGAGAACTCAAATGAATGTCCCTGCACAATTGTCCTCTAGAAGTTGGAACTGGCAAGGTCCCCAATGCCCCTGGACAAATTCACATAGAACTTAAGGACAATTTGGGGCATGAAACGGGACAACTTTGACACTGTGCTTAGTAGGTTAGTTTTCCAAAGAAGCTTCTCAATCCTGGAGTGTTCGAAGTCCTTGGAATGCAAGGTTCGTTCACCTACAAGGGTCCTTTTCGAGATAGAGGCCACAACTTTGCATGAGATGAGGATTTGAAAAATAAGGATGAAGATTCACTTACTGGTGAGGACGTCCGAAAAACGTTGCTTCTAAACAACAGGCTTCATCGATGTTGTCTTCTTCTATTGATCAGAAAGGCGAGTAGACTCCCTCGTGGATGGCCGTGGTAGAGGAAGATAATAAGAGGAAAAGGAAATTTTTTTCTCTGGTTTGGACCAATCGGGGTCCAAACTTTCATCAATCAATTATTGAGGACGCTTTGACTGAGATCTTGGAATTTCTATAGCCGAGTTCCTTCTTACGAACTGAAAGGGACTTTGATTAACCTCTTCGATTACCTTAGTCTCAATATCATACACCATGGTCTTCGATGGTGTTCGAACAAAGTCTCCCTCGGGGTTCAAACCTGGATGATGAGACTCCATTCGATCGGACTAGTAGACTGTTGCTACGAAGTTTCTACTGTAGGAGCATCTTCCTCAGATGTGCCATAGGGCACAAGAGCCATGAGTGTAGAGCTAAGAGGTTCCACAATATCAATGGGGTCCATAAGGAACAAAGATTTGAAGAAAAGTTCGAACCTTTGGAGGTTTCCTGTGCGAATGTTCAGAAAGAGAAGTGTGCTTTTGTCTTCTACTGTTCCCCTTTAAATAGAGGCCCCACTTCCTCTTGGAAACCCTAAAATTTATCTCTAATGGCCTCCTATTAAATAAGAGAGTTAGGACTTCTATACGGACGTGATTTCTTGTAGGCCCCCTCTTCTGTTGTTGGGACTCTCCTTATGCCCTAGTCGTTGCAACAGTCGAATAGAGTGGGACGCCACCTGTCCATTTGATTTTCCCTCTTTTTTTTTAATTTTTTTTTTAAAAAATAATCACATGATGTACCATCCTAGGGATGATATGAGAAAATCATACCTGGTTACATCTAAACCTTAGGTGAAGATACCGATCCTCTTGAGGTCATCATAGTGGGGAGGTAGAACTTCCTCTGGAACATCATAGTCCTTAGGTGTATTCTTCATCCATACCAAATGTGTATTGAGCAACTTCAAAACCCCAAATATATAGCCCTTGATTGGGTCTTGGAAGTCTTGATAAGGTTGGATCATTATCCTAATATGACTCCAACTTTACGCCATTTTTGTCTTGCATACAACCTATCATAGCGGAAATAGGAAACTTCAGCGATCAAAGTCATATTAGAATAAAAACTGGTTGTTTCTAAATCTAGTTTGATAGCTTAGAAGATCGAATCCTCTTGATTTGGTCTTGATCCACTTACTAAAAACGAATTTGGGCCCATCAATACCTTGCTCCCCAAGTAACTTGGCCTCCAAATGACTTGTGGCCCAAGTCACACTTGACCCTGGTCTGGACTGTCCAAGTCTAGCACGTCCTTACAGTGTGGGACAACCCTAGTCTGAACTTCTTCCTAGTTCTTCCAGAGACTACACATTTATTTAAATCAGGCTGCAGTGGCCGTCTACGAGAAGTAGTCGTCTTAACGTAGGAAACGCTAGAAACGAAGCTATGAACAATCTCATACCCAACGTATGTGTGTGTGTGTTTATATATATATATATATATATGTATAGAGAGAGAGAGAGAGAGAGATAAAAAAAATAATCATATAATATAAGTAAATGTTATAGTAGAAATTTAAGAAAATCCAATGTTCTAAATTAAAGGCATGATTAGATAAAAACTCTAAATAAGAATATTTAAAAATTTTAGCAAAATTTAAAGCTTTTTATAAAAGTAAGTTTTTCACAATTAATTTGGTAAATGAAAAATATAAATTTAAGTTTCAACAATATTTGTAGTTGAAATAAAACATTAAAACAAATGTTTTAAATAAAATTTCCAAGCTCTTTCAAATAAAATGCATTTTATAAGACATGTTATCTAAAACATAAGTAAACTAAAAGATATTTAGGGTAATTTTAATAAAAAGCTAACTTAATGGAAGTTCATATCTTGATTTTTCTTTTCTCATGTCATGCATAGTATGGAAGAAACAGATGTTTAAATATGTAAACGAAATTTCAGTTGCTATCATGACACCAAAAGCCATCAAATTACTTCGATGTTTCTTACCATTTATTATTTATTTCACCATGTGTTCTTCTCTAACTTAAAAATTGTTCTTTTTTAACATATTTCATAATTACCAGGTATGAATCAAAGCATATCAATGAAATTACTACCACCATCACCAAAAGAATATTGAATTGCAAGCTCTTGATTATTGAGGATAACTTAGTTGGAATGCATTCCCATTTTCAAAATCTAAGTTTGGAACTGAGGATGGAATCAAAGAATGTTCGCATGATTGGGATATGTGGAATTGGTGGAATTGGCAAGACAACCATTGCTGGATATGTATACAATCAAATTTCTTGGAGTTTTGAATGTAGAAGCTTCCTTGAAAATGTTAGAGAGGTTTACAAAAATAAAGGTCCACTTCGTTTACAAAATCAACTTCTTAATGATATCCTAGATGGAGAAAATAAAAAAATAAGTAATGTTAGACAAGGAGTTGAAATGATAAAAAACAGTCTTCACTTTCGAAAGGCTCTTATTATTTTTGATGATATTGATAATATGGACCAGTTAGAGTCTTTAGTTGGAAATCATGATTGGTATGGTGAAGGAAGTAGAGTCATCATTACAACTAGAGATAAGCATTTGCTAACTAAGATGGATTACCGATATGATGTTGAAGTACTAAAAACGAAGGAATCACTTGAGCTCTTTAGTCAACATGCCTTTCAACCAAATATTCCGAGAGATGATTCTGAAGACCTTTTAAATCGCGTGTTGCATTATTGTCAAGGTCTTCCACTAGCTTTAAAAGTCTTAGGTTCTTTTTTATGTGACAAGACAAAATGTGAATGGCAAAGTGAGTTGCATAAATTGGAAAAAGAACCTGACACAAAAATTCAAAATGTGCTTAAAATAAGCTTTGATGGATTAGATGCTAAACAAAAGGTGGTATTCCTCGATATTGCTTGCTTTTTTGAAGACGAAGATAAAGACTTTGTGTCAAAAGTATTGGATGGTTGTGATTTGTATGGTGAAATAAATATAAGAGTACTAAGGGAGAGATGTCTTATAAATATTTCACACAATAGAATATATATGCATGACTTGATACGGAGAATGGGTAAGAAAATTGTTCAAGAACAATATCCTGAGGAACCTAGCGAATGGAGCAGACTATGGACTTCAAGTGATATCTATTCTGCTTTTATAAATGAAAAGGTGAGGCTTAAATTCAATTCAATTGCTTACTTCAACTTTTTAGGGAGAGAAAGGATTTAATAATATCTTTTTTTATTAAAAGTATTTATGATTTTTTTTTACTTTTCCTCCTAATTTTTTGTTCTCCTTTTTCAGGAGATGAAAAATGTTGAAACCATATCTCTGGCCTTTTCTATTTCAAACGAAGAAAGTGACCAAATAAAGAAAGTGTTTGCTAAGATGAAGAAACTTAGGTTGCTGAAAGTCCACTACAGTGATACTTATGAAGGTCATGGATATAAAATGCCTAATCTTAGAGGTTTTGGATTTCCTCCTAATTTAAGGTATCTTCATTGGGAAGGTTTAGAGTCTTGGCCTTCAAATTTTCATGGAGAAAACCTCGTTGCGATCAACTTGAAATCTAGCAACATAAAAGAACTTTTGACAGGGAAGAAGGTAAAATCATTATCTAATTTCTTTTTTTCTTTTTATGCTGATTTTCAAGTTCATGGAAGTTATCTTTTTTTTTTTCTAAAATGTCTTTTGCTGCAGTATCTTGCAGAATTGAAGTTCATTGATCTAAGTAACTCAAAACGGCTTATCAAACTACCTGAATTATCAAGGATGCCAAAATTGGAGAAACTTAATCTTAAAGGTTGTACAAGCTTTTGCAAACTTCATTCATCTATTGGCACATTTTCTGAGATGATTTTTTTGAAGGAGCTTAATTTTAGTGGGAGTGGAATCAGAGAACTACCAAGCAACATTGGGTCCTTGATATCTCTTGAAACTCTTAATCTATCAAAGTGTTTGAAGTTTGAGAAATTTCCAGATAGGATCTTTGAGAATATGGAATGTTTAAAGGTGCTTGTGTTATATGAGAGTGGTATTAAAGAACTCCCAAATAGTATTGGACATTTGCAATCTCTCCAATCTCTTAGCCTCTCAGGTTGCTCAAACTTCAAGAAATTTCCAGAGATCAAAAGGAATATGAAATCTTTGAAGAGGCTTGTTTTAGACAATACTGCTATTAGGGAACTCCCGACCAGCATTGGCTGCTTGAAGGCCCTTGAATTTCTCTCTCTTTGTGGTTGCTTGAATTTTGAAAAGTTCCCTGAGATCCAAAACAATATGAAATCTTTGAAGAGGCTTGTTTTAGACAATACTGCTATTAGGGAACTCCCGACCAGCATTGGGTGCTTGAAGGCCCTTGAATTTCTCTCTCTTTGTGGTTGCTTGAATTTTGAAAAGTTCCCTGAGATCCAAAACAATATGGAAAGTCTCAGGGAAATTTTTCTAGGCAATAGCGGTATTAAGGAATTATCCTGCTGGATCACGTGTCTCCCTGGACTCGAACACTTGGACCTGGAAAACTGCAAAAACTTGCGGAGCTTCCCAAGCAACATTTGTCGGTTGAAATCCCTGCAACACTTGTCTCTCGAAGGCTGTTCAAATCTAGAGGTTTTCCCGGAGATGATGGAGGATATGGAACATTTAAGGTGCCTTTATTTGCGTGACTTGATTATATCAGGTCTACCATCAATATCAGTTGAACATCTAAAAGGTCTTCGCTGCTTGGAATTGAACAATTGCAAGAATCTTGAGACTCTTCCCAACAGCATTGGTAATTTGACATGTCTTGGTGCTCTTGTTGTTCATAACTCTCCAAAGCTCCAAAAATTACCTGACACTTTGAAAAACCTACAGTGTTGCTTAAAAGTACTAGATTTAAGCGGTTGCAATCTGATGGAAGGTGCAATCCCCAGTGATATATGGTGTTTATTCTCTTTGACATCATTAAGTTTGAGCGAAAACAACATTCTTCGCATACCTGTTGGCATCATTCATCTTTCTCAACTCAGGGAACTTCGCATGAATCATTGCCCCATGCTTGAAGAAATTCCAGAGCTGCCAAAAAGTCTAAGAAGTATAGAAGCACATGGTTGTCCATGCCTGGAAACTTTGTCAACTCTTCCAAAACATCTACTTTGGTCCTATCTTCTCAACTGCTTTAAATCACAAATTCAAGTACGATCATCTGATTTTTTCAATTAGTATATATATATATGGCATTTAATTTTTATCTTGTTTTATTTTAGAATTAAAACATGAGGTCATTTAAAAGCTACTTCTGTGCAGGATCTCGGAAAGGAAACTTTTGTTAGGTGCGAAATAAATGGGCCAATAGTGTTGCACGAAACCAATGTTGTTATTCCAGGAAATAGAGGACTACCGAAGTGGATACATCATAAGACAAGGGGCAATGAAATAAGAATAGAGCTTCCAAAGAATTGTTATGAAGATGACAGTTTTTTGGGATTTGCTTTATTCTTCCATCTTGTTCCACTCGGTAAAGAAGATGATAGTGATGATACATGCAACGTAATAGATGAGTGGCAGTCTGAAAATATACCACAGGAGGTTAAATTGCAAATTTCTCATGGAGATCAGTTTGAAAACGTGGATGATTTATGGGCTATTCAAATTTGTAAATTCCACTCAATCAGTGGTTTAGGCTACAGAACTTTTGACGAATACAAAAAGGGTAGCACATCATCTCCAAATCCAGCATTGTTGGTGGTCTATTACCCTCGGATTTCCATTTCAAGCAGGGATCGATCCAGTGGGTGCAACAACTTTAAGGCTCGCTTTACGGGCCTTTTCATATGTGGCGAGGTACTTTTTAAAGTGAAAAGCTGTGGAATCCATCTCATATATGACGGCGATGCGTTAGATCATCATGGAAAACAGGGCATTCAGTTATTCGATGTCAAAACAGGCCATGACACCACATCACATCAAATCAAGACATCTCTACCGTCCAATTCCTTCCACCGAGGTACATCTTTCTTTTTCATTTACTCAATGTTAAAAATATTTATTAGATTAGTAGGAAAAAAATCCTTAAAGAGAAACTAATTAAATAAGTTTGAATAAACATATGATATTAAGTTTAAGCCTACTTTTTATTTTCCTTTCATTTTTTTCCTTCCCCAACTTTTAATCATAACTCTGCCATGACGACAACTTTTAATGTTGTTATATGTTTGGGGGATTGAATATGGTTTATCCTAGTCATTTAAACGATCTTATTTTACATCTTCTCTTTTTTTTTTTTCATTGACTCAATGTTAAAAATATTTGTTAGATTAGTAGGAAAAAAAGGAGACAACTTTTAATGTTGTTATATGGTTGGGAAATTGAATATGGTATATCATATGTATTCAAGTCATTTAAACAATCTTATTTTGCATATTCTCTTCTTTTTTTTTTCATTTACTCAATGTTAAAAACCTTTGTTAGATTAGTAGGGAAAAAAAAGAGTAAGGAGACAACTTTTAAACTTGTTATGTTTGGGAAGTTAAATATGGTATATCAGATGTATTCAAGTCATTTAAACAATCTTAATTTTTTTCCCCTTCTCATGATTTTATATCAACTATTTGCTCTTAACTATCCCAAAATTTAAAATATATGAGTGTTTATTCTAACTTGTCATTAAATAAATCGTTGAATTTAAAATGATGAAACCACACTCAAATTATAGAAGTTAAAAGTATCCAACTTAGAGGATAGAATTCGGAATGTAGATATTGATTTTATAGACACAATTTTATCTGATATTTTTTTTATATAGTTGTGTTATGTTTTGTAAATTTCTTAATTATGTTATGAGTCTTTTTGGGTGAACCATGAATTTTACTAAATTTTTCTCTCATAGTGATACATTTGTTAAGGT
This sequence comes from Tetrastigma voinierianum, assembly GCA_016808115.1. NCBI lineage: Eukaryota > Viridiplantae > Streptophyta > Magnoliopsida > Vitales > Vitaceae > Tetrastigma > Tetrastigma voinierianum. The sequence goes on from JAEQBH010006778.1 coordinate 209,505, forward strand.
GATGAGAAAGTCATGAGATTTTCTATTACCATGCAAAAAAAAAAAAAAAAAAGATTGCGCCAGTTTTTTATCACCTTGAACCAATAATAAATCCAATCTTCTCGTTCCTATGTCATCTTGAAGTGATGAAAAAGATAGGTAAGATAAAAGATGTCTTCTAATAATGCATAAAGATAATGCATGTATTATAAAATAAAGAATCTACGAAATTTCCATAACGTAGATGTGAAAGAAACCACTAAACAAACTCTTAGCCCAACTATTTAGGTTTGACTATATGGACGACCATTTCTAATATTGCTTTATATATAAGTCAACAACCGTATCCCTTATAAATTAATCTGATGTTCATTCTTACTTGATTCAGTTTTTAAAAAATCAATAGCTATTCAATGAATGCAACCTAATCATTTCATATAACTAGCTCTTAACTTTTTATCTATAGTATCATTCTTGCCTTGTTACTTATGCATCTCAACACTCTCATTTCATCGGCCCCATATCATACATCGTTTGCTTGCATTTCGGTACATAATTAAACTAATTGAAATATGTTGATTTCTTATGTCTTAATCCTAGTCAACAATTTGTTTTGAAGTACGTACTTGCGTAAGTATGCTGCAAAGAATCGTGGGAAGAGGAGGAATGCAGAAGGAAGAAGGGAGAGCTCACCCCCACAAAAAAGATAACTAGAGATGCTACAAAGTGGAGATAAGACAAGAGAAAGCTTGGGAAGAAAGAAGAAAAGGAAGAAAAAATGAGGAAGGGAACCCCAACAAGCAAGAGCAATGTAAGGAACTTTGCTTCCAAAGTGTCAAGGCCTCAAAGGTCCCCTATAAAGTGAGAAAAAGACAAGAGGAAGCAACAACGCAACAAAAGAAATTTTTGTCATACATATGTTTTAAACAATTCCCATTTATTAATTTATACTATAAATAACACATTTTGTTTTTATTAGTCCTTTTCTATTACATATTAGTCTTTTTTTTATTCATTTATTACTATAAATAATAAAAAAAAATTATGGTGATCAGTTTGAACACGTGAAAACTATCTCCTTTGAACCGAATTGTAAATCATACAGACTTAATGGTGTAGGATACATAGGTAGCACCAAAAACAACAAAGGTAGCACATTATCTCCAACTCCAACATTGAGGATGTCATATTTTCCTAAAATTTTTCATTGCAAGAAAGTATCAATGTAATGGGTTACAAGTTTTAGGCTCGGGCCCTTTTGAGTGTGGTGACAAGATAGCTTTCAAAGTGGAAAGTTGTGGGATCCATCGCATATATCATGATCATGCATCTTTGATTTTATATTGCTGAAAATATGGTATTAAAAGGAAGGCATGCAAATAACATTTTCTTTGTCAATATTTATTTCTGGAAAATGCAGCCATTTTTTAGTTTAATATTCTAACTAAATCAGCTATCATCTTATTTATATTCAAAATAAAATATGATATAATTTTATGAATATTAGTAAACATTTGTATCATTTTAATGAGAAAATAATGAATTTCACTAAAAACTCTGCATTAAAGATCAAACTCAGCGGAAATATGCCACATGTAACTTCAATTCTTGAAAGTTCTCTTATATATCTTTCTCTATGATTTCTAGACATATTGTTAGGTTGTAAAAGCTATAGTGCTGGTTTTTAAAGGCCAAAAAGTAAAAAGTAAAATCTAGAAGGGTAAAGGAAAGCTTGAAGGGTGGGGTTAATGATAATTATTGAGGTGGGGGTCTTGGCTCATGTGAACGCACCATAAATCAAGGTTGAATTGGATACAGCTAATGATGAATACTTGAGCAAGGAAAAAGGGATATTTTGACTTGTGGGCCACGGAAATCTCGGGGGTCAGTTATTCTTGTCAGCTCGCGGAATATTAATTGGATGTCGGGTTGCAGAAGCCTCATAATCGAGGGCGAGTCTCCTTTGTACGATGAAATTTCTGCCAAATCTGGCTTAACGCATGCATAGCACAATCCCAATATACACAATGACCACACGAGGTCCTCATATACAACTATACCAAGTAAAGTATTCTCTTGGGCCCCTGCATTATACTTTCATGTGACATATGTCTCAACTATCGATAAAATCCATCACATGAGTAAAAGCAGCCACTTGGGCCCATAACCAATACTCATAAAACATCAAATACATATATGGTTACAAGAGTTAATGAATCTCTTCTTGTCTGTAGCATTATATTAAAATGACGATTACAATGAAACCATCGAAGCCACATTCCGACTTTCTTCCTAAGCGGCCTCTATGATGAGCGGTCTCCTCACACGCTCCACAGTGCTGTAAAATAGTATCCTCGGCAGGGTGAGCCTAAAAAAGCTTAGTAATTAGAATCACCTAAGTGGGCTCTCTCTCCACCTAAGTGCATATGCAATGCTCCAAAATAAACACACATTCAAAGAAAATGAATGATCCTACTTGAACGTCCTAGCTGATCATCTCATATAGAGTCCTCTGAGCTCCTCACTGCCTAAGCCGTGCTGAGAACCTTAGTTTTTATTTGTGAAGCTGACCCTCGGAAATATAAATATATATATATCTTGCATATATATATATATATATATATATACTCATATATATATATATATATATATATATATATATATATATATATATATATATATATCAATTGGACCAACTCCGATGATTGATATTATGTGTGGACTACCCTCCAATGTATATCAATTGGGCCGACTCCGACGATTGATATTTTTATTTTTATATGGACTCCCCTCCGATCATTATTAGTTTTAGACAACCCTCTGAAACCATTCTCTCAAGAATCACTCCATGCACTATTTCCTGTCGTCACAAGATCTTGCAGTGCATATGGAATGCATGATGCCAATTCCATTTCAATTCAATAACACATACAAATATATAATCATGCATATATTCACATAATTTAAATTACACAAACATGTTATGTAATTTCACATTTCCATACATCAAAATTAGCTCACATGAAATTTAATGATCAAATATGGTCGGCTTGAATTACTCGACCAAACACATTTTCATACAAAATTATTTTGTGAGCACTATTCTCGGGAATAGTGAAACCCTCGGTTACTATTCTCGGTAAATCACCAATCATCGGTTCACTTAGTGAACCCGAATTTCAAAACCATTTAAAGCCCCTCATACATCAAATGCATTAACACATAAATGCTGATGCTGTAATTCGATGCACAGACGGTCACGCAGTTTGCCATTTGGAGTTTCAAAAATTATAACAATTCGGTCCCAAAATTTAAGACCGATCAAACGGCCCCTCACGGCCTCAGCTCAAGCATTAACAGAAATATAAAATAAGAATAAAACCCAAGTAGGGAGAAGCCCTACCTCACGGGGTTGTCAAGCTCTCAAAAAGCCGGATCCCACGCGTAGGCCTCAGTGCGTAGAAGCGACTTTTCCTTCTTGTTAGAGCCAATTAGATGGTCGGATTGCCCATCACAGAGAGAACACCTTTTCTCTGCTAAAATATTCAAAATTAGCTCTTTGCATCTAATTTACAGTTTCTCCGCGTTTTTGCTCCTTTGAAGCGCTTAAGGAAGAAGGTCACTATTGGCTAATTTGTCTTTAGTGTCATTTAAGAATTTAAATAATGACCATTATGTCCCTAAGCTTGGATTTTCGACATTTGGCACTATCTTGGCCGTCCATTTCCATCATCTCTCTACTCATGTAACTTGTATAACATGTGTACATGTTATATGTGACTTTTGTCACATCTCAAGTCGTTTTACGGCACCCGAAATGCGATGCCTCGAAAAAAGTGTCAATCCCGACTGTCTTGGAATTCGACGTGGCAGCTAAATTTCGCGAGACGATTCCAATGGTGAAATCCGTTTCATCATCCGAGATCCAGAGAATAAATTTCGGATTTCTTATTGAAATTACGATTTTACCCTTTTTGAGAAATTTGGATTTTTCTCGAGTGCTGATCTCACTCCTTAAAAATAATTTAGATCCGAGAAATTTTGGACAATCAAAACACTCACATGCGTATGCGGCATGCGTTATCTGATGCGTATAGAATTCGACTAAACCACGTATTTTCATCCCTGGCAAAAGAGGGATAGATTTGCTTGCATGTCGATGTCGCCAGCGTTCGCGTTGACCTCCCACTCCATGAATGCATACGCCAGCACCCTCACGGTCTTCAACGTCGCAAAACGATCCGCGGTATCAAAATGCACAACGGTCCCTCGCCGAAGATCGAATTAGTGTCAATACTCAATCTGTCCCCAATCACCACATGAGTTGGATCTGGAGTATACTTCAGGAGCATAGAGACGTTAAACACCTCGTGGACACACGACATCTTTGAAGCGGTAAATCTATCGATTACATAGCGGTCTTTCTTATACCGATATACCGAAGGGCTGAATGAGCAGCGGCGATAACCGCCGGCTTACGAGATCGACCACTCCTCTCTTAGGCATCACCTTGAATACGTGATCGTGACCTCGAATTCTAAGGGTCGACATGGTATTACATCTGCGTAGGCTGCTTATGTAATTCAAAGCGAAGTGAAGGCATTTGTCGTATCAAGCTCACCTTCTCGGAGGTATCTCTAATCAAATCAGGACCAGTGATGGAACTCTCTCCCATCTCGATCCAAACATCGCGGTGACTGCATGGCACCAAAATCTGATCGCCATGCCCGAATCTGTTTGTATGCTCGCGATAACTATTATTGTGGCGGGTATCACTTGAAGCGGTGTTCCTCTACCCTTATGACTACAGGACATATGTTCGCGATGTCCCTACAACACTGTATATAATCCACGCCCTGTGTAACCTACCACGACCTTCTTGTGTTATGACCTTCGAGGTGCGATCATGACAATCCAATGGACCGGTGGCACAGTGTATCATGTATGACATCCATATCTTGAGCCATTGCCGGCTGACAACACCAATCACGATTTAAGAAGGGGTGTCCGAATCACCGAGTGTTTCGGGCTCCACATCGCTCCGACTCTAAGTCTGCGTGATAACCTAACCGTATGTTTTCATCTCGATTCTTAACTCTTGAACTGACGGCTCTTTACGATGTCTGAATTTGGGATATCTCCCCGGGTCTGCAACACCCTGGCACCGGGTTCTCACCGTAGGGGATTAATGACCCCTTTTTGCTTTCCTGACACACTCTAATTACTCTTCATTCTTGGGTCAGACTATGAGTTTTCATTGGACGTAGTCCCCAAAGGCAAACTCATTACACTTTCAGTAGAGTGGTGAATGGCCGTGCCGATGCGCCCCGCTTTGGAAGCGACACGATGTTCGCAGGTGCACATAAGCCTTGATGATGCCATCTTTGTGACACCCGATCCAGGGGTCGCCATGAAGCCAATATCGGAGATCTCTAACTGCAGAACAACCTCGGCTATCGGATTACGACTCTTCTACTACACATCCTAGGAAAGAACATCTATACTGCGGCTTCTCTAAAGGCCTTAACCTCTAGCGAATCGAGCGTGTATCGGGTATGATAACTGTTGGGTCCGATTCTTGATAACACCCAGGTGGCGTCGACTCATCCATGTCATAGCGACATGTTATTGATATGACTACCACCTAAGGTCCGCGCGCCGTGACTCGATCCCCGTCCACGACTTGACCCACACTGCGGCCCATACGGCTATCGTCTTCTTGGGAGTGCTTGTATAGCACCCGTGGCGAGTTTCTCTGACCCGTACTAGGGTGTAGTGGAATAATCCATATACTCTCTGTTCTCTGACTAACTGGGGCTAGCGTCCCGAAGCCCAAGTTCTGTCTGCGAGGCGATCGAATCTCACATGCCCCGATCACGGCCTGGTCACGAAGAGCTCGTGTGAAGCGGTCTTACGCCTCTCTACATTTGAAGAGGCTAATCCTCCCTCTTCTTTACCCGGCTTGCATCCACGAGTGCTCGGGGTATACCGATCTCTACCACATGGTTGGGTGTCTGACCGGCCCAGAGTCCACACATCCGTAGGTGAAATCACATGATCTGTCTGAATGGACAACTTACGTACATTCTCAGATCTCACGTAATACCCGGCCCGATCCCGAAACTACGTATCTTGAAGATTGACGTCGTCTCACCAACTCATCCCACTTCCTCGACCTTCTTTGGGTCGTGACGCACTCTTGATCTTGACACCACATGTCCCAAATCTCGCCTCGATAAGCTAAAACTACTTCTTGAACTTAAGCGTACAATGATGGTCTCTCGACAATTGTAAAACAATCCTCAAGTGATACTCATGCTCCTCTGGCGGGAGTAGATCGACTATGTCATCGAAAGTAGCGAATTTACGACAAAGCCCGATCTAAAGACAGGGTTGGAATACCACATCGCGTGAAGATCCGTGAATCTTTGCTTGTGCGTTCATCGATCAAGGGCATCACGCAGTAAACTCAAAGTGCCCGTAGCGCGTCTAAGCTGTCTTAGGGATATCTGTCTCACCAACCCTCGAAATTGATGTTAACGGTCGCGTAGCTATCTTGAATGAGCTTCGCGCTCTTCTCGACTTATCAAATAAATCATCAATCTCGATAATGGATAGCGATTCTTGACCAGCAACCGTTCAGCGCACGTAATCAATGTACGGTCGAAGGGTCTTGCCACTTCTTCTTCATAAATAGAAGGCGGGCGCCTCATGGTGAAGTGCCGATACGATGAACCCCTTGTCAAATAGCTCATGTGAGTTGGACTTTGAAAGTTCCTATGACTCAGGTGCCGTCACGTGGGTCGTAGAGATAGGTGAAGAACCGGGGTGTGGCTTCGTCTGAAGTCTCGACCATCTGAGGTGGATCCGGTGGCTCATCTGGAAAAAAACATCCACATACTCGCGAGTGCTTGGGGTAGATCCCAAGTGCGGTCTCTATCGTCATACGGTGGGCTCATTGCGCCCGACCGGTAGTGTGCGTGACACAGTTTTTCCGTGTATTGTGCGGGAAAAATGTCATACTTGTCCCCACGAAATACCACAGTGCAGATCTGGCGATATCGCGGTAACCTCTGTCTTCCTTGATCGATAACAAACTACGTAAGGTTGTCAGTACGTCAAATCCCACGGGGATGACATCGAACTCGACATATCCATAATCCTCGGTTCTTTGTAGTAGAGTCCTCGAGATCTCGACTGCAACCTCGACATATCATCCTTATTCTCCTAATCCCTAGGGGAGGAACTCACGCTATAAAGGCTCCTCCCAAGGTCTCTAGAGGTCCTTGCCCTCCCACCATATTTTAGCCTCACTCTCTATTTGGAACCACGGTAGTCTATTCTGGTAGTGTCGGAGGTAATTTCCATAACCTCCCAACACATTTTGATCTGTATAAACCAATGAGGTACGCCACCGTGGATCCCTCCCCCTGTGAATATCGGAGGATGATGCGCGCCTAAACCCACGGAGGTTGTGGGGCCTCCCGGGCTACACGGCTTGTGCTATGCGGTCGCCCATATTACCTACGACCTCGATAAAGGCGCGATCGAGCAACGGTGGTGTCGGCGATTGCAGTGGGCGCCCTCTATGTCCTCGTCCTTGGTAGCCAGTGATTCGTTTCAAATTCGGGTAGGTGTTGAATCAACAAAATTTATAACCTAGGATTCCTACTGCGTGTAGCAAAGCTCTTGCGGTATAAGCGACTCTAGGGTCGAACCATGAGGATGGGTTTTCTTCGTGAGAGAGGGGTTACGTGTATTGAAAATAGTGTTTTCTCGTGGATTAGAAGGGTGTGGGAAGAACGAGTGTGTGTGAATGATTGCAAGCTAAAATAATTGAAGTAAAAATTAAAAGAGAAATCCTTGAAGTCTCAGGCCACTGAGCTTAGTGTTCTAGGTTAACCAACGTGTACTCGGGTTTATATCCTCGCATTTGGGAGCATGACATATAGTCATTTCCCAAACCGGATCTTCATTTAGCTTTAAAACCTAAACCCTAAGAGCTTTCCTTTTGAGAGATAGCATTTTGTTAGGCAAAAATGTCCCTTGCAGTTAAAACACATCTCAAAAACCCTACTCCACGATAACTAGCAGGAGACAACTAACTGAGCCTCAATGGATCTAGTGAAAGTATCCATTGAACCCAAAAAGCTTGCCAAATACACATTAAAAGAGAGCATCTTAAAGAGATTTTAACCTCCCGATTGAAAACGAGGGCACAAATGCCCTAAAACACAAGCGTGAATAACATGAGAATATGCGACTAAACCTAAGAACAACGCCCGGTGGCCTTCCCCTTTGAGGATCGGGGAGATTAGCGAGCATTCCTTGATTTGTCATCGTCTCGAGGGTGTTTGGCATCGAAAAATCGAGAAAGTAAGGAAGAAGAAAATCACCAACGGCATGAGAAGCCGTTAGCAGGCGATTGATTAAATGATTTGATTGATTTTCTTACAAGCATGGTTGAGCTTATATAGGCTCAGCAAAGGGGAAATTACAAAATTGGGCAAAAGAATCAAAATTACATAAGGGCAAACTTGTATTAAACCACAAGATCAAAAAGCAGGGTGAGTCACTTAGAGGTGCTGGCAACCTGCAAAAATTTGCAGGGTGCGAAAATTCCTAGCTTGCGAAAATTCGCAGGGTGCGAAATTTCGCGGGGTCTGAAAATTTGCGGTGCGAATATTTATGAGCTACGAGTGTGACTGCGAGAATTTCGTGGCGACGAAATTTCGCTAGTTTGATCCTTCAATCTTCAATAAACTTGCTTCGAAATTCCTCTGAGTCAATCATGAGTCTTCAAATTCAGCTCAGGCTCGATGTGTTCAAGTCAAATTGAGGAATTGTGAGACATTTAACGCAAGAAACTACGAGCAACTCTGAAAATCGTAATCAGTATTAAAAACCAGGACCGCATGCAACAATTGGGTTATTGAAGTTGATTAGTACACAAAAAGTATATAAAACCTATGATAAACAAGGCTCAATATTGTACTATTTTGGTACTAATCACTCCCCCAACAGATATTGCTAGTCATGTGATGATAAAGGAGTAAATCGTACGGGGAAATGTTTTTGTCAAAAATGTACTTTCTATTCAAAAGGTATATGTAATTCATGTCTAACCTTTAGTATGATGAATTGGGACTCTGTATAAGGACCATGTTGGGAGAACAAATTGTGGCTGGCTTAGGGGGTCCAGTTGACTACCAGTGACAGTGGAATATCTAGTGAGTCGGGTTCTTGACCTTGAAGACTTTAGAAAATGGGGAGTCTCTGCTTTGTACGGGAGCTCTACCCCAAAATACATAGCACATGTCCTGTCCCAAACAATCCAATATATGCAATATAATCCCTGACATGAGTAAAAATGCCTCTTGGGCTCATAAACCTTGATACTCAGCAAAATCCAATTATCATAACTATTCTTTAATTATCTCGATAATTCAATAGTTGATAACACTTTTGTTTTATACAAACATATATTAAAATCTACAATTCTAGCCCACATGTTATGTCCAAAAATAATGTGCATGGCCAGAACTTCTTCAAATCAACCTCAAAATGAGTTGTCTCCTCGAGCGCTCTTTGTACCTGAAAAATAAAGGGGGGTCCCACGACGGGGTGAGCTAAAGCTCAGTAGGAGAATCGCCCTAAGTGGGCTACTCACCACCTAAGTGCAGTGCAATGCTCCAAAGTAAACACACATTCAAGCAAATCGTGATCTACTTGAATGTCTACGCAGTTACCCGTGTCACGAGTCCTCAGGCTAAACCAGCGCTTGCCTAAGCCGTAGCCTTGAGAAAATAATCATTTCAAAACAAAACTTTGTTCTTGAAAATATACTACGAAAATATTCGAGTAAAATATGGGACTACCCTCCGAGGTGAGTGGTTGGTGAGCTTTAGAGCAGTCATGGTCCTCATCCAGAAATGATACATTGGCCCATCTCTGACCCGATTCTCAGGAATATCATCTGTGAAATTCCCTTTGCCAAATATATCCGTTTTACAAAATACCTTGTCATGCACTGCGCTAAGTCTGAGGCTACCGGTGCGTATGAAATGCGATATCTTAGTTTTCAAAATCATTTACAATATGTCGATATGCATAGTGCCTAAATCAACTATAATTACTGCGCGTAATTCCAACACATCAAGCATCGCCCAATTTCAGCTCAATTCAGGCAATTCATGAAATTTCATCTCCAATGGCCTATGCTCACAGTATATTCCATATATTGAAGCGAATCCTGATTTTTATTCCCGATATCTATACTAATTATCAAATAATTTGTGACCTGCATAATCCTCATTAAGCATTAACCTATTGATTTCTACACCACACACCAACTCAAGCCATTCATTTCATACAAGTTCATACAAAACACATGAATGATTTTATCTAATTTACACGACCGGGGTGATTTGCGGTCCCAAGCCAGCGATGAAGTAATCCACGGGCAGCCCACTTGTCAATCTCGGTTCACTTTTGGGTGATTTCTTACCCATTACCGGTCTCATAAACCCCAAAGCATAATTTATTGAATAAATTATCACAAAGCTCCTGCTTGATTCATACTTGATGTCTAGATTGCCAAGTGGCTCCCAAAATTCCAACACTTGGTCCGTGTTTTAGAATTCGTCGACGGCCCATTCAGTAACTATCATCTCAAGCATGCATTTTAATGCCAAATTCCACAAACAGCCCCTAACATTAGAATGAGTCACGGCCTAACAAAAAATCTCAAATAAATTCAAATAGTCGGTCCCAAGTTTTGGGGCCAGATCAAAACATTCTGACCTCAAACCAACGAAACATGGAAAAGCCCTTAAAAATGGGAATAAAACATAAGTAGAGGAGAAAATCCTACCTCTTGGAGTTGTCAAAGCTTCGCAAACCCGGGGTCCCGCGTGGCTGCTCCAGCGTGAGCGTTTCCTTAACTTTGCTCAGGTCGAAATCCAGCGGTCCGATCGGCGTGTATTTCTGAAGATGACGCCCATTCTCTCTCTGCTTCCTCCCATTTTCGTTTTACGACGGCTGCGGTTTTCCCATTCCGTTTTGCTCCTTTTGAATTTGAGGAGAAGAGCCTTTATCGTTAATTTGTCATTTAGGTTCATTCGCATTCACGTAATGGCATTTATGTCCATATTCCAGTTTTATATTGACACTACCTCGACAGTCCATTTTCATCATTTCTCTTCTCCATACCACTTATGGAACATGAGTACATGCTATATCTTTAAATTATCGAAAAACGTTTTCTGGCACCCGAGCGATGCCTCGAAGCGTGTCGACTCATTGTCTCGAGAAAATTCACGAATTTCGTGCTAGCCCCAGATTTGACGATTCCAGCGGTGCAATCCATTTCATCATTCAGAGATCTAGAGAATAAATTACGGATTTTTAACCCGTAGTACAATTTGTAATCAAAATTACGGTTACCGCATTCAGTGAAATTTCTTGGAGTGCTGTTCCTCCTTAAAAGGAATTTCGTCCAGAAATTCTCACCTTCCTCCACATCAACCATGTGCATATGTAACCTTACCTAACTCAATCTAGTGTCGGTTATGATGACCCGAGCTAAGGTCTCCGTGCGATAACTTGATGGTTGTCATCTCATCCTCTTCGAACTTGACATCAACAACTGACATATACACCACCACCAAGGTCCGCCGCCTTCCCACATTTGCTTGTGACTCGACCTCTAGAAAAAGTCAAACCTCCACATCCTAGGGAAAATTTTCCATCACATTCGGCTTTTCTAAAGGCCTCGACCTCAAATCACGAACCTATCACACAGATGCAACAATGAATGAATTGATGCATCGATTCACTTCTCTGATCCCGACCGTGCAAGAGTGAAACATAACCACTCTAACACATATCGACTAATCCCGAGCTATTTCGATCCTCGTACCATGAGATCTACGCTCCACAGGACAATCTCGCCTCATATGTCGGTGGCGGCAATGGTAACGATCATCACAATCGACTGACCAGAACTGGAGCACAACGAATCACGTGGTGGAGGCCTCGATCTCACATGCGACCCAGGCCTATGTGGTCCGTCCTTGAAGTACTAAGTGCTGGTGTGGCATCCTCAGACTGATACTGATCCCTCTGACCCATACTAGGGTATGGAGAAACTTTGTGGCCCACTCACGACCCTCGGTGTGGGGCGCACGATTCCCAGAACATCGGGATCCACGACCTACGGGGCAATCCTCCTCATATGTCAGGGATCTTGGCTCAATGGTAGCATACCATGCCTGTCCCGGTAGCGGCCTCGCTCGTCTCGATGATTGGGGCCCGAAATGTCCCATGATGTTTGGGTTCTGCCTCGTGGACAGTAAAGTGAAGATGTCAGTTGTCGATAACACATCATACGCCTGCATTCTTGTCCCATCCGGCCTTGGTCACGATGACCTCGGCCCGTCACAGATCATCCTTGCGAAGCGAAGTCATACGCTTCTTTCTCGGATTGGAAGAAGATGGATCTTCCTTGCTCTTAATACTGACACCCATATCTTGAATCTTGCTCTCATGTCATCGACACCTCCTCTGCTAGTGGTGCGTGTACCTACAGCGGCGAAGATCGCTGACCATACAATGCCATTTTATTGCACATGCTTGTGCGATGGCGGTGTGCGATCCTCTGACCTCGATGAAAGGCTTTGTGATCAAAAAGCCAGACGGTGGTCGATTGTCGATGGTGCGACCCGGCGCCCGAGTGGGCAACCTCGGCGATCCTTGCCCTCCTACCGCCGTCTACACAATCAACATGGAAACAAGAATCATTTAATTTTCACTTGGTCTAACTAGTAATGCGCTATCTTGATTACTAATAGACTTGTGACCATGAGCCAGGCAGTTCATTTTCTAAGTGGCGCTAAATTCCGGCCACTTTCGATTTATTTATTTCTGAAGTTTTGAAAACGAATTAATTTGGTATCAAATCCCTAAAGGTCATAGTTCTAACCTTAGCATTCACCTTTCCTATCGCATTACACATAACCGTATAATTTTACTGGCAGCGACTACAGCGCGATCACGGATTGAATGGTAGTTAAATCTGACTCTGATATCTACAAGGCATAAACACAACCACGAGACACACTAATCATACACTTAACTTCGGTGTATCTTGTGATGAATTTTGCATTTAAAATATTATTTTCAACAAAAAATATTTTTTTTTTAAAAAAATTTCATTTTGAAAATTTTATTTTAATCTTATCAAATTTATTTGATTTGATTTGATTACAATTAATTTAAAAAAATGTTTTTTTTCCTTTATTTCCGATAAAAATACCCATTTACATGGGAATCCCCCATATTATGTAAGTACTGTAACTTATGAGTCCCCATAACATGAAGATCCCATTGTTATATTAGAATTCCCCCATGTTATTTAAGAATCACCCATGTTATATAAGAATCCCCCATGTTATTTAAGAATCACCCATGTTATATAAGAATTCCTATGAAGAATTCATTTTCGGGTGAGTCGAAATCATGTCCGAGTGAGTTGGAACCGTAATAGAATGAGTGGGAATCGTAATCGAATGAGTGGAATCATGTCAGAATGAATCGGGATGGATGTCCGAGTGAGTCGGAATGCGTGTCCAGTGGGTGGAACCATTCCAGGAGTGAGTCGGAACCATTTCCAGTGAGTCGGAATCTGGCGGGGGACCCCTTATATAGATCCCCAAACTGTATATAAGAATCCCCACCTTCACGTTACGTAAAATCCCCCGTATTATATAAAAAATCCCAATGTATGCTTAAAATTTATTTTCTTGTTCTGGATTTCTGGCTGCAAACTCCTCGAATTTTCAAACACTTCACTTGTTTTTCTATGTGCTAATTACTAAGCACACAAACAATTATATCACATACAACATGGTATACACACCATTCATCAAACATTCACATCACACACAAACACACATGTCGTGTCCTAATTTTGTTAAAATTGCCACTCTGGAAGTAATCTGTTCCTATACTTATCCTTAGACCACCTAGTGGTGATGTTCTTACTAGAAGCTATGACCTAAGCCCCAATTCCTCAATCTATAGGTTTCCATATACCTATGCTCCACATTCTAAGACAGAGTGGCTGAATTTGAGTCCCTCAGCCACAGGTAAATCGTATGCACAGCTTATCGACACTAAGCTCTAGGTATTTATAAACCTAAACTACGATGCCAAGGTATGAAGGTGGTATGTCAGGATATCAACTTTACCAGTAATCCTAACCAAGCACTAAGCGACAAGATTTTGCATATCCTAGGCCATGCCTAGCATGCTACGGTGTCATTATACCTTGGCTGCGATGCAATGTGACGCTGAAGCAGGGGTCCCAAAGTTGACTACCGTCCCGACCGTGAATCTGAGTGGAGGTCGGGTTACCCGGCCTTACTTTAGAAAAGTCGGGCAGAGTCTCCTTTGTACGGGAGCTCTACGAATACATAACCTGCGTATCTGTCCCGAAACGATCGATATATGCGATATAATCCCCGACATGGATAAAATGCCTCTTGAACCATGAAACTGATACTCGTAAAATCAATTATCATAACTATTCTTCAATTGCTCTCCCCGATAATTCAATAGTTGATAACACTTTTGTTTTATACAAGCATATATTAAAATCTGTTCTAATACATGTTATGTCAAAACCATCGAGCCCGCAAGCCAGAAGCTGTGAAAATCAACCTCAAATGAGTTGTCTCCTCGACGCTCTTTGTGCTGAAAAATAAGGGGGTCCCACGGCAGGAATGAGCTAAAGCTCGATGGGAGAATCGCCCTAAGTGGCTGCCTCACCACCTAAGTGCGGTCTGATACTCCAAGTAAACCTACGCTCAGCCAATCAGTCATACTTGGATATGCACATGATTACCGAAATTAATAAGCGAGTCGTCTTATTTACATTTCCTTGGCTCTACTTATAAGCCATGTATGAAATAATCATTCAAAACAAAACTTTGTTCTTGAAAATATACTACCAATAATCGGTAAAATATGCAGGACTACCCTCAGAATTGAATTGGTTGAGGTGACTTTCGGCTTGATCATAGTCCTCATCCGAAATGTCTGTTGGCCCATCTCCCGACCCGATTCTCGAATATCATCTGTGAAATTCGCTTTGCCAAACATATCGTTTTACAAAAATACCTTGTCATGCACTCACACCTAATTCCTAGGCTACCGGTGCATATGAAAATGCATTATGCCATTTTCAAAATCATTTACAATATGTCGATATGCATATTTCAATCAACTATAATTACACGCATGTAATTCAACACATCAAGCATCGCCCAGTTTATTTCGATTAGGCAATTCATATTTCATCTCCAATGGCTATGCTCACAATTATGTTATTCCATATAATTGGGCAAATCAATTACATTCCCCGATATCTATATAAATCAACCATAGGTGTTACCTCATAATATCCTCATTAATGTTAACCATTGACCCCATATAACTCAGTTCACTTTCGCTACAGTTCATACCAAAACACATGGGCCGATTTTATCCTAATTGACGGGGCCCGATTTAACGAGTCCCAGAAAACTAACGATGGGCGCAATCACGGGCAGCCAGCTTGTCGAATCTGGTTTCACTTTTTGGAACCGAATTTCGCACCATTACGATCTCGCCCAAACACCAAGCATGGTATTGAATAAATTATCACAAAGACTCCCATGCTTGATCCAGTAACGATTATGCAGATTGCCCCGAATCGGCTCCCAAAATTCTTGCCGGTCCCATGTTTTAGAGATCGTCCAACCCATTCAGAGCCTTTATCATCTCAAGCATGCATTTTTAATGCCAAATTCCACACAAACAGCCCCAACATTCTGGACGATCCGCGACCCAACAAAAAATCTCAAATAAATTCCCCGTAATTGGTTGATTTTGCGGGACCGATCAACCATTCCTCAGCGACTGAACCAAGCGAAACAGCCAAACCATAAAAATGGGAATAAAAAGCATGAAGTAGGAAAATCCTACCTCTTGGAGTTGTCAAAAACTTCGCAAACCGGGGTCCGCGCGTGCCTTTGCTCCGCGTAGAACAGTTTTACTTCTTGCTCCGTCGAGAATCAACGGTCCAGATCGGCGTGTGAGCTACAGAGAATGACCTCCTTTTCTCTCTAACTTCACTGCATTTTCGTTTACGCAGCGACTCTACGGTTTCCATTCATGTTTTGCTCCTTTTGAATTTGAGGAGAAGAGCACTATACATTAATTTGTCATTTAGCTCATTAACATTCCAAAAAATGACCTTTATGTCCCTCTTTTCCCAGATTTTATATTCGGCACTACCTCGGCCGTCCATTTTCATCATTTCTCTACTCATACCACTTATGGCACATGAGTACATGCTATATGCGCCTTTCGTCGCATCGAAAAAACGTTTTTACGGCACCCGAAACGCGATGCCTCGAGAAAAGAAACAACCATTTCATTATCTCGAAAATTAGAAATTTTGCGTGCTAACTAGATTTGAGGGCGATTCAACGTGGTGCAATCGTTTAGATCATCAGGATCTAGAGAATAAATTACAGTTTTTAACCGTGATACAATTTTGTAATCGAAATTACGATTTTCTGCGTCTGAAATTGAAATTTCTCGGGTCTTACAAATGCCATATAGGAATAAGTTTCGGTCTCGGCCTCCGATTCCATGGGAATCGGCCCGAATTTCCACTGAGACTCTAGAAGTGTTTTGAATGGTCGAGTTTAAACGAGCGCAAAACTACTTCCCCGACAGTTGCGCGAAGCTTTAGACATGCGAGTTGACCTAAATAGATTCAGGTTATAGATTTTGTTTCATACACATTTAATGTCTTGGCCAGGGTGCAATCATGAAAATTAGGCTTCACGAGAGTGGGTGTAGCGAGGATCAGGTGACTCCAAACTAACTAGGGTTTGGGGCATCAAGTCAAAGGATCTTTCAACCATAAACTCTGAGTTTCACAGGACTTGAATGGTCGAGTCAACACCTCTGACTCGGTAAACTCCACCTATCCACGGGTATGCGAGCACTAAGTCGGTGACTCCCAGCCCGATTGGCAGGGCTGAGCTTCAAAGGCTTTCGCCATATACCCCTCGGACTGTACTCGGGTTTTAAGGCAAAGTGTCGAGGCTTTACTTAACTATTTTCTTTCTTTTTTTCTTTTTCTTTTCTTTTGGAAGACACATTGGCCTTCAAACATAAGGAACTCAAATCTATTAAAAGTTGTCAACAAAGCTAAAGCTGGCTTTGTAAGGTAAAAGGAGAAAGCAGTTTCATAACCCCTTGAAGAAAACTAGCATTGTGGTGTGTGTGGTTGGTATTTGGTGGAAGGCGGAGACTTACCCCGAGTCGTATTGACGAAACCTCATCGTGCATGAAACCATTCTAGCATTAGGTATTATCACGATTCTTGATTCTTGATTTACATGAAAGGCCGCAATCCGCAACTAGAATTCGAAAATGAGATGCAAAAGTATAAGAAAGTAGATTTGTGTATATCAAGGTGAATTTACAAAATTTTCGACTTTTGCAAACATAAATAAATAGCAAGCCTCCATATAAACACAAAAAGGGCTTTGCTAGACATGAAGTATAAGTGAAGCTAACATCAAAAGTATAAACATCACTTCCACCACTAACTGTCCCAACAACAAAATGAGAAAGTTAGCGGCGGAAGTGGTACCTCAATCGATTAGGTACGGAGAGGCTCGTCCTCGGCTGGGCGGTGAGCTGGCGTGGGAGAAGTGGGCGTGCATTCGACTCACTTGGGCATCGGGGGAAGGCTGAGGGCGGTGGTGAAGGTCGCGATCCGGTCACGATGGAGCTGGCGGAAATTTGGCTTGGGGTCTGAGGGAGGCTAGCCGAGGAGGCCCAGGTGGCTCTCTATCCGCATGATGTTGGCCTGGATCTGAGCTATAGAAGCCTCGGTGCGGGTCATCCTCACAGGCCTGACTGAAAAATTTGCAAAAAGAAGTCGCGGTGGGCGAGAATGGGATGTGACATAAGGCTAGGAAGTCTGGCGGGAGGGTAATATCTTGTGGTGTGCGAGGAGGTGCTACCGACCTGGTATCAACGATGAACCATGGGCATGGAGCTGAAGTCGTGGAGAGGTGGGGGCATCGGGCTGTGGTGTGGAAAATTTGGAGCTGCGGGTGTGGGCGGTGGGCGAGGCCCGGAGGTGATCTGGGGTGGGCGGGGTGGGGCCCTAGGCATCTTTCGGTATGGGGATAAGTCCCAACGGGGACTATCATCATCTGACGTCTCGTCGACCCCAGGAGGGAGGTGGAAGCACGAGGCACAGCCGCCATCATTTCAGCCAGTAGAGATGTCTCGACCAGCGTCGACCTTGCTCTATCACGAGGCTCTCTGAGAACCCGATATCTCAAGCACGACCGTATCGACGAGGAAATAGCATAGGCGGGGTTCATTTCGGGGCGGACTCCGGTGGACCCATCCTCAATGGAATAATGAAGTGCATGTCGACTCTCTTAGGGCTGAACCGATTATCCTACGAAATACGATACAGCACCTTTAAGATAGCTCATCTCCTGCATCTTGTATCTTTGAAGTGGAAACATATTAGACCTCGAGCGTGGTCTGCTCCGAAGCATAGCGGGAAGGTGGCGCCCCATGCAATCTGGAATCCACCGGTAGCATCCATGGGAGGAGTCGGACCATACTCCCTGGTCGGATGGGGCCCTGATCTATCTTAGGCCGCGTGGCGGGGACCACGACGGATGGAGGAGCTGCTATGATATCAGGGCCAGTATCCACTATTTCATAGATCAATAGAGAAATGAAGAAGCGGTCGGGTTGGCCTTTCGGCGGGGATCATCGTGTGATAGAACTTCGATATGACAGGGATAGTAGTACTAACGTGGCACCATAAATGGCTCCAAATGGTATCGCTGTATGAGGAGCATGGACTCTCGAAGCCCCGAGTCCGCGGCAAAGGCCGAGAGATCATAGTACAACTCCCGTGATGGTCTACATCCTGGGTTGACATTCCCAGGGATGGGAGTCGTAGAGGGGAAACTAAGTGTGGGATGATGGACCCAGGGGCCAGTGCAGGGCTCGGCATCAACACCCTGATAAGGTGGAGAAGGCGGGGCCCTAGATCGCGATGATGATGACTCCCCTGGGCCTGATGTCCGGGCCCTCTTGGCCGGTGGGGCCCTCAGTGATGCAGGATGCGAGAAGGAGGTGGTGGGTGTGGGCAGGCTCTGGTGTAATGTGCCATACGGGCGAGTACGGAGGAGGAACCACTGCATCAGTGACGGTTGGGGCAGCGGCGCGGGGCGACGGTGGAAGGAGCCGGCGGGCTCTGGGGTGCGCCTGCTGCGGCTGCTTGGGGGCCGATAGCGGGGGGATGGGCCGGCGACGGCGAAAGGGTGGACGGCGGAGGAGGCCGCGGCTGCTGGGAGTCGGCGACAAGGGACCTGCGGCGGCGAGAGGGAGCCCCGACGGCGGGGAAGACGGTTTTTGGCGCGCCCGCGGCCTGAAGTGTGGGCTCACTCTGCGTCTTTGCCATCTCTGAATCTGAGGCGGTAGAGAGAGAGTTGGAATTTTTCGACCTTAGCAGAAGGAGGATTTGTGAGGTGAAAATGAGATGGGACTAGGTTTATAAAGGGGAGTAGGGGTAGGTGGGAACATGAAGGAATTAATAGCTTTTATGACCATTAATTTGGATGGCTCAAAAGATTAGAAAAATTAATTTCAGGTGCACAAAACGGAGTTGCGAAGCCAGGATTCTTTGTGAGAAAGAGAATATGAGCGACCACTGCGAAAATTCGCATCCTGCGAAATTTCGCAGGTTGCGAAATTCGCAGGTTGCAGAAATTCGCAGGACACAAAATTTTGAAAATTCTCAGTTAAAATTTGATTTTCCCTGGAGCACTTGTAAGCAACAAAGATCCAAAAGAATTATAAGAAATTAAATTTAGAAAAATAAGAAAATTCCCTGAAACTTTGGCAATTAAAGGGAGTTTAATGATGGGCCTAAACTAGAAATTGAAATAAAAACAAAACATAAATCTAACTAAAATTTAGAGTGGTTTTCAGGACCTTACTTTGGAACCACTCATGTGCTGATAAAGAGGCTTGAGAGGATCGAGGAGGAGGCTTCCTCGAGCTTGC
Organism: Tetrastigma voinierianum; assembly: GCA_016808115.1. NCBI lineage: Eukaryota > Viridiplantae > Streptophyta > Magnoliopsida > Vitales > Vitaceae > Tetrastigma > Tetrastigma voinierianum. Next base: position 229,650 of record JAEQBH010006778.1, read on the forward strand.
GATGAGGTGGACGGTAGTTGAATTCAGCAAGCTCACAGTTTAATCGAGCATTATGGCATACGGTAGTGCTGGTGGCATAAAAGATGCAAGTTGGCTGATTGGTGCAGTTTATCCTTCATCAAATGCTTATTTGTTATCAATTAATCTTTCTTGCAGATTATGAATAGCTTTCTCTTCACTTGTGCCACCTAGGCATACTTCTTCTGACTTCTGCTCCTTGTCCTCAGCTGGCTTATCCCTGTTACTTAGATGAAAAATGTTGAGCTCCAAAGTCATGTTGCCAAGGTGGTATAATCCCCATTCGGCGGTTGATTATAGCATTAGGCGTAGCGAAAAAATGGCCTCCCAGTATGATGGGCACTTGGTGAGGACTCTACGCCGCCAGTTACGTATCAAGAACACAAAATCCCCTTTGGATAATAGAAATTATCCACCTTTACCAAGACATCCTCCACTATCCCCTTTGGTATTTTTAGTGACCGATGTTCTAATGACAGGGTGATGTTGGTAGGCTTGACTCCTCAGACCCTAGCGCCTTACATTGTATAAGGCGGTAGGTTGACAGCTCAGATCGACAATGCCTTGTCTATCTGAGGTCCCTCCCGATGGCGAGATGGTGGGGGATCACGGATCTTTGTATTTCAACAAGGTTTTGCCTTTGGATGATGGGGCGACTTGTTCGGTCGAACCTTCTTATTAATGCGAGCCCTTTTGTGATTACCTGAGTCTTTTAGATTTAGCATAAGTTGGAACATTTAATCATATCCAAGCGGCGGGATGTTCTGCCAGCTTGCCTCGGCACTTGAGGATGCCTTCTTCTTAAGAGCCTTCTAAAAGCCTCTCGGTGTAGGGGGGGGGCATGCTTCCTTTCATTGGAGTCTTCTTTGATGATTATGTGTTCGGGCTCCTGCTCTGTTCTCTGATCTCTCCCGCGAGGCTTGGACCTTGGTACAACCCGATTTCCTTACCCTTCCTTAAAGTGATAATGAAACTGGACTTCATCCATTTTAGTGCAGGCTTGTTGAGAAGTTTAATTCATGTACTCACAAGTGGATTGAAGCGGTGTGCAGGATGGGAACCTCCTTTCTCACACTTTTCTGTTGGTTGTTATTTCTTGATGGTTGGCGCATGGTATGATTTTTATTTAGGCTTTGTGAAGCCCCTTCAATCCTTTTGTCAATGGAGCTTTCCACCTTTTCTATTCTTTGGTTTATCTGAGCGTTGATAGTTTTCTGCTCCTCCACAAAATTCCCTACTACCTTGCTCAAATTCATGATAGCTTGCTCCACGGGTGAAGAAGTTGGTGGTTCGCTGGCTGGCGAGAAGTGGATCCACGTCGCATTCAGCTGGCGATGTGCTCTGGGGCGTATGTAGGGTTTGAGCTTCCAGGCCAAATTTGGGTGGTTCTTCTAGTTGGGGTTATAAGTATTACCATACGGGCATCAGGTTGGTGGCACAGTACAGCCCATGACACTTCTTGCTTTCTATCATTCGATCCGCCTGCGAGGGAAATTGGACAATGCTCCCCTTGATGACCTGTAGATTGGCAATTAAAGCATGGTTGGCTAGTCATAGTTGCCTCAGCCACTGCTCGAACCTCCTGGTGGTTTCTCTGCTCTAGTTCTTCCATCCTTCTGTTAGAAATTGGATAACAGCTTTTAGTTCCACTCCTCTGTCGGTCTCATAAATGCCTCACCTCGAGTTTCTTTGTTGGTTTCATCGCTCTACCTCCCTTGGATTCGGCTCATCCCGTCCTTTGGAAGTTTTCCGTACGTGGTTGAAAAGTCCATGGCTTCATCAATTTTGCTAAGGAAGTCCCCTCCACACATGGTCTCCAAGAGTTGTTTCATGGAAGGGGACATCCCATCATAGAAATGGTTCACCAGCATCCATGTATCAAAGCCATGATGAGGGCATGCACTGATGGTCTCCATATATCTTTCGACATTGATATTAAAATCTTTCACTATCATGAAATGCAAAGGTGTAGATCTTCCTCTTGAGTTGTTGGTCTTATGAACGAAGAACTTCTTGAGGAATTCCGCTGCTATTTCGGCCAGGTTCTAATGGTCCTTGGCATGGCAAGATTAAGCCATATTTTGGCTTTATCTTTGAGTGTTAAAGGGGCAGCCTTCGGCCAGGCAGTCCGTGTCGAATGCCTTCCTTGAATGTAGTGCGAACCTCCTCGAAATCGAATATGCATGTATGGATTTTCGTTTTCCATACCATGAAGGTCGGGGCGGGGCACGAATGAGATCTCATTTACCCGTCCTCTTGAGGGGTATTATGCTTGCGGGGCCACTTCGCCTTGGGGCGGATGTGATCCTCATCGATCTATATGTATTGGGTTCCAGAGACCCCGGCTCTGTTCCTCGATGGGAGTCTCCATCGATTAGTGTGTAGGCTAACTTCCTGACCTTCTTGATGTCGAAGCCTTAGCCTCTCGATCTGCATTGTTTACGTCACATTTGCGTAAATTTATGATCACACATGACAAGAAACCAACAAAACAATGCTACAAAAAAGTTATTGGTTAGACAAAATCAAAAGCAGTTAGCAGTGCGCACGGGGAGTCTTCAGGCTCCTGCGGTGAAATTTTCAACTTCCCCCTGGAGTGAGCTGCAGTAGGGAAAAATAGATAAATAAAGAAATGAGATAGCACCCAGTACTTGTGATGAATCACGAGTCCTTTACTTTACTCTTAGGAGCACCGTCCAGAGCAACGGCGCAATTGATTCGTTTCAAATTCGGGTAGGTGTTGAGATCGACAAAATTATAACTTTAGGATTTGCGTGTAGCAAAACTGCTGCGATTATAGTGACTCCCCAGGGTCGAACTTGGGGATGGGTTTTCTTCGTGAGATAGGGGTTCTGGTGTATTGAAAATAGTGTTTTCTCCTTGGATTAGAAGGGGTGTGTGGGAAAACAGTGTGTGTGAATGATTGCAAGCTAAAATAACTGAAGTAAAAATTAAAAGAGTAATCCTTGAAGTCTCAAGCCACTGAGCTTAGTGTTCTAGGTTAACCAACGTGTACTCGGGTTTATATCCTCGCATTTGGGAGCATGACATATAGTCATTTCCCAAACCGGATCTTCATTTAGCTTTAAAACCTAAACCCTAAGAGCTTTCCTTTTGAGAGATAGCATTTGGTAGGCAAAATGTCCTTGCAATTAAACACGTCTCAAAAACCTAACCACGATAACTAGCGAGGAGACAATAGCGAGCCTCAATGGATCTGATGAAAATATCCATTGAACCCAGCTTGCGAATACACATTAAAGGCGTGCTAAAGAGATTTTAACACCATTGAAAAACAAGGGCTGAAATACCCAAGCACAAGCGTGAATAACATGAGAACATGCGACTAAACTGAACAACTTTGGTAGCCTTCCGCTACAAGGATCGAGGAGATTAGCCAGCATCCCTTGATTTGTCATCATCGAGGGTGTTGGCATCGAAAAAATCTCTGAGAAAGTAAAGGGAAGAAAATCATAGCAGCCCGGGAGGAAGCTTACGTGCTTGGCCGATTGATTGAATGATTTGATTGATTTTCTTACGAAGCATGGTTGAGCTTATATAGGCTCGGCAAAGGAAATACAAGTATGCAAAGAATCAAAAATTACATAAGGCAAGCTTGTATTAAACAAAGATCAAAAAAGCGGGGTGAGTCGAGAGGTGCGGCGCTGCGAAAATTTGCGACTTGCGAAATTTCGCGACTGAGAGCACTAACGGGTTATAGTACAACCTCAATTTATTAGTTTGATCCTTCAATCTTCAATAAATTTGCTCAGGAAATTCCTGCAAGTCAATGTGAGTCTTCCAAATTCGACTCAGACTCGTGTGTTAGTCGAATGAGGAATTGTGAGACATTATTTGCAAAACTACCAAAACGACTACAAAATGTAATCATTAGTAAAACCGGGGACACTTATATGAATTGGGTTATTGAAGTTGATTAGTACACAAAAGTATATAAAACCTATGATAAACAAGGCTTCGATATTATGCTTATTTTGGTCTTGTCGACCATATATAGTTGATGGCAAGTTAAATCTCAATACAATATCTCACAGGCATAAACCTGACCAGAGACATTATTCATACACATAAATCAATGTATACATTGTCCTTGCATTTACAAATGTCTGAGGCAATCAATATACATTTAAACATTTTATCAACAAAATTTCATTTTTTGAAAATTTTATTTTTCAAAAATTTTGTCTAATTTTATTTGATTTTATTTTATTTAATTAAATATTTAATTTTTTGGTTTTTTTTTTTGTGATGAGCGATTGCCCAAAATTGAATCATGAATAGTCTTGAGTCAAAGCGGGCAGTCAAGGGTGAGTTGGAGTGCCGCGATTACCAGCGAGTGAAACCTGCGGCGCGCGGTAGCGCGTGCGTGGCAGGTGTCGTAAGGCGGTCTGGCGGGTGTCGTGCGGGGGCCCCCGGCGTGTCGCTGACCCCGGCTGGCGTCGCGGCACCCGCCGCGCTGGCACCGCCGGCGATCTGTGAGCTGCGCCCCTGCGGCGGCACGCCCGTACTGCCGTGCCCGGCATCCCTACTGCGCGCCGGTTGTATTGCGATACAAAGCGCCTTTCTCATGCCCTTTTCTGATACGCGAGTGTATTGCGATGCGATACTTGTCGGTAACCTGGTCGCGAGACAATAAGCGTATTTACGTCACGAGTTTCTCGATAGCCAGTGCGCCGGTCCGCGTCTGATTTTTGTATCGTGACACGCTCGGCAAGCGCCCACCGGCCTGTCTGAATTGTATTGCAATACAATCCTCAGTCCTCCTAGCTGTCCTAGTGTATTGCAATACACTTTGCCCAGCTGCCAACCCACCTAAATTGCAATACAAACCTTGTTGCCAATCTGAAATTTCTTCCCCAGCCTGCTGCGCTCTAACAGCCACTTCCCTTTCTTACTGTCTAATTGAGCGTAGCCCAGCAAATTTCTGCACCTCTTTTTTCGTTTTTCATTTTTTTTTCCACTTCTTCGACCAGAAAATTAAAAAAAAAAAAAAAATATATATATATATATATATATATATATATATATATATATATATATATATATATATATATATATATATATATATATATATATATACTTATTATTTTTTTTTCTTTCTCATTTTCCAAAATACTCAATTAAATTTATAAAAATTTATGTTATTCAATTTTCTTCAATTTTACAACTTGTAAAACCTTAGAAAATTAGTTTCTTCACCATAATTTTTTCCATTTACATGATAAATCTTTAAAAATTTATTTTTATTCATTTCTTTAGTTTTACACTACAAAACCTTAGAAAATGATTTTCTTCATCTCTAAACCAAATAAATTTCAAAATTTTACTTTATTCTATTTTCTTTAGTCTTAACTACTGTAAAACCAAATTTGATCCAGTTTACACACCGTAAACTCCTAAAAATTTCCCAACACATAATAAGTGCTAATTACCTAAGCACCCAAACATCATAACATATCACAAACCATGTTATATACATCATTCACATAACATACAACTCATGTTATACACACAATCACGCATCAAACACCATGCATCACGGTGTTCTATTCTAGTGATTTCCTAGGTAATCTCGTACTAAGCAGAGACATCAAAACCACCCAGTGGTGATATTCTTACCTCGAAGACTATGGCTTTGCTTCAAATCCTCGAGCCACTAGGTAGCTAGTATACTAGCTCGATACCAAGCTGTGAGGCCCCAAATCCCGGGGGTCCGTTGACTACCCGTCAACCCGCGGAATACTAGTGGATGTCGGGTTACTAGACGCCACTTATGAAAATCGGGCAGAGTCTCCTTTGTACGGGGAGCTCTACCCAAATATAACACCTGTACATAACCTATCCCAATATACACAATGACCACACAGGGTCTCATATACAACTATACCGAGTAAAAATGACCTCTTGGGCTACATTATACTCGCGCGTATATCCCGACTATCGATATAATCCATCACATGAGTAAAGAAAAGCGGCCCTTGGGCCCATGCTCCAATACTCATAAAACATCCCATCTATATATCATAGTTACAAGAGTTAATGATCTACTCTTATACAACACATATATTAAAATGAAAAACATTCTAATACATGCAAAACCATCAAAGCCACATTTCGGCTTTCTTCTAAACAGCCTCTATGATGAACCGTCTCCTCGCACGCTTCCTGTACCTGTAAAATAGTATCCCTCGACAGGGTGAGCTAATGCTCAGTAATTGGAATCCTACTAAGTGAAATTTGCATTCTCATTTAAGTGCGTATCACGATCTTGAAAATAAGCAGCGCGTTGAGTAAATCAGCGATCACCACTTGAATATCTGTGACTCGTCTCGTATCCGAGTCCTCCCAGAGCTCACCACTTTCACTAAGCCACGTATGAAAACCTTGGTTTTTATTTGTGGACAACCCTCCGATATATATATCGATTGGTAAACTCACGACTGATTGATATTATATGTGAGCTATAGATGTATGTCGATTGGTAGGCTTCGAGAAGATTGATATTTTTTATTTTTATGTGGACTCCCCCTCCAGTCATTATTATTTTTAGGCAAACCCTCGAGAAACCATTCTCTCGAGAATCACCTCATGCGCTCACTCTGTCGTCAGAAGTGCTTGCAGGTGCGTATGGAATGCGTGATCTGGTCGGGTTTAGTTCGATAACACATGCAAATATATAATCATGCATATATTCACATAATTTAAATTACACAAACATGTTATGTAATTTCACATTTCCATACATCAAAATTAACTAACATGGGCTAATGATCAAACACAAGCGATTCATCTTGAATTACCAGACCAAACACATTTTCACACAAAATTATTTTGTGAACACTATTCTCGGGAATAGTGAAACCCTCGGTTACTATTCCCGGCAAATCACCAATCATCGGTTCACTTAGTAAACCCGAATTTCACGGCCATTTCTAGCCTCATACACATCAAGCGTAATTAACACGTAAATGCACGATTAACAGCCAAATTCAGTAGGTGGGCAGTCCGCGGTACGCACCGATTGGAGTTTCAAAAATTATAACAATTGGTCCCAATTTGGGATCGATCAAATGGCCCTCGCGGCCTCATTTGCTAACGTTATGAAGTATTTAAATAAAGAATAAAAGCCACAGTGAGGAGTAACCCTACCTCCACGAAGTTGTCAAAACTCCTCAAATCGGATCGCGCGTGGCTCGTGCGTGAAGCGGCTTCATGCTTATCTGACGGTGGAGTGGTCGGTTCACGCCTTAATCACAGAGAAGCTACAACTTTTCCATTTAAAATATTCAAAAATGGCTACTGCATCTAATTTATGGTTTCTCACGTTTTTGGCTCCTTTGGCTTCTTAAGGAAGAAGGCCACTATTGGCTAATTTGTCTTTAGTGTCATTTAAGAATTTAAATAATGGTCATTATGTCCCTAAGCTTTGATTTTCGACATTTGTAACTGTGTTTGCGGCCGTCCGTTTAATCGTCTCTCTCTTCGTATAACTTGTATAACGTGTGTAATACGTGTTATATCATGAGCTTTTGTCGAATCACCGAGTCGTTTCTGACGCGAGAAATGCGATCTGCGCCGAAAAGCGTGTCAATCCCGACTGTCTCGGAATTCGGCGAGAAATTCGGCGTGGCGGTAGATTTAAATAAGATGATTCCCGACGGTGAAATCCGTTTAGGTAAACCAAGATCCAGGAGAAATTAAATTTCGGTTTTTGGTCGAGTGCGATTTTACCTTTTGAGAAATTTGGATTTTTAGGGTCTTTCATGACTACCAATTATTCGCATCACTTTTCAATAAGAGCATAAGTCACCAATACCCCAAAGACTTTTTTTTTTGAAAGTTTTTCTCCAAATTTGCTGTACTTGGAATTTATTTTATAATATTATTGGTTGATGAGGATTTATTAACTGAAATGTACAGAAGCCTTTTAGTTTATAAATGATAAATTAAGAAATAGCCATGATATAATGCTTTGATATATTTATTTATATTATAGAAAGATAATGATAAATATAAATATTAAAATAAGTATATGCATATATTTTCTTGGAATTTTCATTAGTGGCTTACTTACACCTCAATTTATTTCTGGCTGAAAAGGGGATGAAAATTCATAAGAATTGAAGACTTGCACTGTTTTGAAATGAATAATGGAAGTAAAAAATGACAAAAGGCAACAGTGTGAATGCAAGAAAAGGAAAACATGTTCTTTTGTAGATCTTTGGAAGGCCTACATTATTCATGCCTTCAATGCTTAGAGTGTCTTCTTCAACCACCAATTTTACGATTTTCTTTCTCACTGGCCATTAAATTGAATTTCTTCTCACCTTAAAGACTTCTGCAACACCTTAATTTCCTAGAGACATAATTCAACTGAAGATTGTCTGATAGCTTTGACATAAACGCGCCAGAAATGTCTTACGATTCCTTCTTTTCCAACTATGGATGGACTTATGATGTAGCCTTTGAGGCGTTTAGATAGCCATCCTGAATTAAAAATCGCCGATTCGCACGATCGGGAAGCTTGAGCGGATCCATGCGATAATAACAGGATCGAGTCCAGTGGGATATACGCATACCGCAAGTCCGCCACGTAAACTCGTGATGAACCCGAGAATTAATAATTATTCGAGTGAATTAAAGATCTGAACAAAAATTACAATTAAAGTGAATTTGAGCCGTAACAAAAATTTATCACAGTGAAAAAAATTCCCGAAAAAGAACAAAAACCCATGAATATTGAACTGCGGGGAGAAGAACTTTTACCGCATGTTAAAATGAACTAGTGATTAGAGAATCGACGCAGACCGGAATGGGGCAATCGAGAATCATTAGAGAGCAATGAAGTTTACTGATTGGTGTACCGAGAACCCAGAAGGTTTTCCAGACTAATCTTTCTTCAAATGGAGCCGTTATTTGAGGAGTATGAAACAAAGTGAAGGCAGCAACGCAAAAATCTGCCGATTCGCATCTGATCGTATGCGAGATGAACACTATATAGAACTGAGGAAGACGAGATTTAGAGCAGAGCATTGGTCTTTCCAGATAATCAGAAAATCAGATGAACCGTCCTATATTCCGAGTTAACTTGCTTGACTTCGACAAAATAATTGCGATCAAAGTAATCGAGTCAAAAAAAACAATTTATCATATAACAAAAATCTTTTTCCAAAAGAACAAACCCGTAATGATGAGTTTGGGAGAGAAGTAAGACGACAGAAGAATGGAACGGTGGATTTCGGAGAATCGACGACCGAATAAATCGAGAACCAAAGTGTAGCAAAGGTTAATGGATTGGTACCAGACCGCAGTCTTCCGATGACCAGAAAATCCTTCAAATGGTGCGCAGCTGCGAGCGCGCGAGGTGTCAAGCCATGCTTAGTGTTAGAATGAAGAGAAGAAAGCGAGATGATGTTAGTTGCTAGCTAGGTTCTTCCAGTAATGAACGTTTTGATGCAGAGTAGTTTATGGGGCTCGGGCAAGCTGGTAACGAAGCCGAAATGAGTCGGAAGCCAGAAACACGGCCAGCAGCATTCTATGATGGCCAGAGCCCGCAGCCAAAGCTAAACGAAAGCTTAAAATCAGCTCAAGTCGCTTCGACGTAAAAAGGGCAGATTTGGTCACAGGCGAAAGCCGAGAACCAGCCCCAGCCAACCTCGAGCTCAAGCCCAACCCGAGCCCATACAAGTTTGTATTGCAATCACACCAGATCGACCGATCGTACTGGGGTGGAACACTGGAACATCCGTCCTTTCCCGACGCCTCACGCAAGACTCTTCACACGCCATCCACACCGAACATACCGTCGCGCGAATACCTTCGCTATCGCGTACCATTTCCGCTAATCGAGTCGCATCTGGAGACAGTAATAAGCCTCACCGACGGCGTGATTCGCCGAAGCCCGGCCGCTTGCCGCCGCCTCAACGCTTCATGAGTGATTCACTCATTGCCATCCGTCGAATCTGATTCCGAAGCCAGGATCCATTACACGGTCCTATCACACGACCGTGACATTTCACCGGGCGACGCCGGTAAGTTGGATTCCTACCGGCAGAAGCGACCAGATCCAGCTATTCGGAGACGGGGAGGGCGGTGGGCAGGTTCATTTGGGAGTCGCAGCTTCGGCGATGAAGCCGAAGCCATTTGAAGCCGAAAAAGGCTTTGCGCCCGAGTTTGTTCTAAATTGGTCGAGTTTGGGCCATACGCCGCTCGCTCGCTTAGCTCACGAGCCGCAGCCCGGTGCCGAAAGCTTTTCAGCTGAGCTCAAGCCTGAGCCCGAGCAGCTTGCTTCACAAAGCCCTATTTTCCAGAGTGATTGAAAAGAATGATAATAGGATATGATGTTATTTTGAGGAGGCAAGAAAACAAAAATTTAGTAAAAACAGAGCAAAGAGACAAAGTAGAAAATGTTTTTAATATTTAGTTTTAAATGAAACAATTAAAATATGTGATTATATAATACAATAGCTTAGTAATTTTAAATTTTTTCAACTTTTCCTATTTTTCTATTTCTCATAATTATCCATTTTTCCATTACAAGAATCAAGTACTGTAACATATAAATTATAATAGTAACATTTTGTAATTGTAAAACATGACTTTTAATTTTGTTGTTAAGATTGACATATTTCATTAGACAGATAATAATAATAATGAACCATGTATTATTTGTAAAGAATTTAATTTAATATTAATAATTAGTTACCACTTTATAATTGTTTAAATAATGTTAAATATAAGAAACTTTACTTTAGTAATTTTTTTAACTAGTTAATTATACCAATCTTTTCTAGTACTTATATGATATTCTTATAATTTTTAAATATTCTTAATCATACATACTTGTCGATAAATTGCCGATACACGGGTATAATCAATGATATAAGTCTCAAAGATCTCAAGGATGTTCAAACGACATCGCTTTGGTCCTAGACGTCAATGACAATCGCTTGGATCGCTGTTTTGAATTAAAAATTCTAATGGCTAAAAACGACGTTTAACTTCCAGAAAAACCAACGACAGTCGTTGACCCAAATACCATTTTCTATGTTCGCCGAGTTCTATTTTTAAATACAAAAATTTATTTTATTAAATATTTAAGTTACTTAACATATAAATATTTCACGATTTATATAATGGGACACTTTAGGTATTTGATCATCGAGCAGAATCGGGGTCGAGACAATGAACTGATAGACCAGCTGAACCGAGACTCAGAATCAACACTCAGCAATCCAGGTTGACCCACAACGTGTCCAAATGGTCGCCGCATCACTCCCACAGTCAAACATGCTACCAACGCGAGCGATGATCGCCCACGCAGATGCGCATAAGATCCGCAACCCCGCTTTCCAAAGCTTCATCGAAGAACCCGTGGCGACGCCTGGTCATGAGTTTCTCCAGAGAACATACTGATTCATGGTTAGGTTTGATTTTGAGGCAGTATATGAAGATTGAGAATGACTGAAGAAGGATTCAGATTCTTGGCCCAGAGAGACCTGATCAGGATGTTCGTAAACAAACTAAATATACATTCACCGGCATGAAGAAAGTGATAAACGCGTGCAGAGCAGTTAAGGCTCACTGTCGCAATACTCCAGATGGAAGAGAAGAGACTTATTTGAATCTGCTAAATTTATTAATTATTAATAGCTTTCATTTATTAGCAATTTTAAATTTGAGTCTTCTTCAGGCACTATATATATTCGCAGTAAATTTCAAACAAAATTTTCAAAGTCGCCTAGTTCTAGAAATATATTCTATATAAGAGATTTTATTTAAACATAAGCAAAATTAAAAGATATTTTAGTGGTAACCTTACTTATGAAAGCCAACTTAATGAAAGTTCACATATTTTCGAGGCAAAACATTGTGATCTAGTGAGCAGATGTTGTAATTTTGTTAGTTTTTAAGATATCATGATACCAAAATCCATCAAATTACCTTGATGTTACGATGTGTTTTTCTCAACTTGAAAATGCCTTTTACACATGAAGTTTTCTTTTTTTTTTTAACATTTTTTTGCTACTACTAGGAATGAATCAAAGTTATTAACAGGAAATTAATACCATCACAAGGAGAGAAGAATCGTAAACCCGTTGTTGAAGATCGATGATGCCTTTTTCAATCTAACTAGTCAGAATGTCATCGCTGCCTAACTCAGAACCGGCCAACGGTCGTCGTGATGCCTGATGTCGTATCTTCCCACAAAAACAAGAAAATCAGTAATGGGGCTTTCATTCAGAAGCTGCTGATTGGTGCCGGGCTTTTTCCATTTGTAAGACTAACTGCGCAGCAGTACACAGCTTATAGAATCTTCACCAGAAGGGCACCTGGTGGTTTTATAGGCAGTTTTTCAACTGGCAGGAATGATTTCTTCGATTGATGGGTGATTTGCGGCTTTATCAGATTTTCACGAACAGCAGAGCACCTGAAAGCTCGCTGAGCATAACCCGGACTTCTGGCGGAGATCCTGTGGATCTGCACAGCCATTGTTCGATCCATTCCTTCGTCAGTGGATTTGAGCCGATTTACTAAGGCATGTGCTTTTCTCGATTGTCCATGCTTATTGCCCTGGGGTAAACGAATCAGGAGTCCCGCTTATAGCTACCTAGCAAGTCAAGATCCATGCCCATTTGGCGACGCGTTCGAAGCAAAGGTGTTGGCACAGCGCTTATATTTTTCGTAAACCCACGCCGCCTCAGCCTCAGAACCACTAGTGGCGGTGCTGCAGATGTTAACTAGCAGGTTTTCGTAGTTGTTCGGGGCGACTGGCCAGAGTTTGGTCGCCACATATGTCTCCAGATACGATGGACCTCGTTGAGCTGCCGCCATTTCTGTAATTTTTTCACCCGAAGATCCGACCGCTTCACCCAGTTCCTTGATCCAGGTGTTTTTTGTTAGCTGAGCTCGGTTTTCTTAGATTCAGCTGCCAGACTCCCAGTCCTTAGGCCAAAGCCTCACTGAGGCAGTCGCTGTTCGGTCTTTCAGACTGAAAGGCTCCTTTCTTGTCTGTTATAATAACGCAGGCCAGTGCACAGCCAGTCTTTTCTGAAGTTTCGTTTATTTGAGCTGACATCATATCCGTTATTCTTCCTTCTTGTACAGGTCTTGTCGACAGATTCCTATGAGCTGCCAGCCGTGGTAATCGGTGGCTGCCTAACTTTGACTTTAGGTTGAGTCTTCATCACAATCCTCCTTTTCTTCGAGAATGCTGAAGAACAGACGCAGACATAATCCAGGGATCGGGACATCCGAAGTCCTGGCCAGGCAGACATCTGTTTGGGATCACAAAGTCGAGTTCCTTTCAGAGGAGGAAACCACATGTTACAGGCGTCCTTCCTGTAGGTCCGTGGTCTGAGTCTCCCACAGCTTTTGACCTTACTGGTGAACCATGTCAATATGGGAGGGTGACCAGGTGGTGGGTGGTAGATGCAATCTTGATAGCAGTCCCCACTTCTCACCACTGAGGAAGAACTAATGAACATTCTAACGCTGTTCTGTCCTTCGTCCACCCGTGATTTTAATTGCATGTTGGTTTTCTCCGCGACGTGATCCAGAGGTTTAAATTCACGAGTGGCTCTTCAGATTGATCATAAAGAAGAGAAACTCATATTTTGATCATTCTCATGGACTTGGGGAATAGAGCACAAAACATGCCAGGCGGCCAAGAAGTAGGAGTACGATCCCTTTGACGTAGTTGAACTGTACACCTCAGCGCTCACACCGTGACAACTTCGCAGACCCGCCTGCAGGCATCGCCGCTAATCCAGCCCATAAGATAGGTATCCTGAACTGACTGGCACGCCAGGTGGTTCTTTCAGCATGTTCCTCCCATCCCGCCGGTACCTCAGTAGATAAAAAGTCTGCAGTTTATTTCCGGTTTGGCAACCCGTACATCCCATCAGGTGCTATCGTTTGCGATTCTTCTATCCTGCCAGAGCAATCCCCATTTACTGCTCGAGTTTCAGATCCTCCCTTCCCAGTCTCATACTAATGCCCTCCCAACTAAAACCACAATTGGGCCGAAGGAGAGAGCCCCTAGTTAGCGCCTGAGCTCATCCTCTGTCCCGAGTCTCGGTGCAGCCTGGGGAAACCCGCACCCTTTGGGCATGGGCTGCTCATCCCCAGAATGCGGTCCTAAACTGTACCTCTTCACCCCATCCACATTTTCGAGGCAGTGTTGCCACCTCCTAATCGAGGTTCTTGAAGCCCGAGTTCGCAGCTGAGCAGATGTCCCTCAGAAAGGGGTGATCTTAGTGGCATTGAGTCCGCTGATAGCGTCAATGATCTGATGAGGATCCCCTGCATGAAGAGGCAGACTTCCTCCAGGGTGAAGAGTTGAGGAGAAGGGCCCCCGAGATGGCGATTCTAACTCCACAGCTTGGTAGCTATAAAGAGCTTCTTCCATCCGATTCATCTTTGCGATAGCTGAGGCCTGCCTCTACACAGTATGTGAAGCTTTGGGTTCCTATCCCTCTATACATCAGTTTCCATGCTCCCAGATCCAGCTGGCCCCATTTTAGCCTGAGCTAGTGCCGATTTGTATGTCAGAGACAGTGAAGTATCACTCATTTGAAGATTTAATGTGTAAATATCCAGCGAACACAACTGTAGTTTAAATAATAGATCGGTATAGAAGCTTAGGTGATCGCTTCACTTTTGTTGGCTTGATAACTAAGATAAAATATAAAGATATACTAAAGGAGTATCCGTAGCTTGAGTCCCGATTGAGGCATTTCACCTTCTTATGCCAGTTTAGGTAGAGAACAGAGTCTCAAATAAAAAGAAGAAAGAGATGCCGAGGGTAGAGGTTTAGATGCTTTCAGATGGTCAGAAGTCAGTCAGCAGACCTTGTTTGAGGTTAGACTGGCCGCAGCTACCCACCACCAAACAGAATTATAGTCACAGAAATAGCCTCGAGTACAAACTCAGGTAGACAGGAGCCCATGATGCGCAATGTCGCCAGATATTCACACGCGTTTTTTTACAGTTAGGTCTTCGATTGATCCAATCCGAGATGCCACGTCGCAAAAGGGATTCTTCAGAAGGCAGAACCGCTCGCCCAGAGGATGGTTGCAACGAGTTTGAGGATGAGGTCTCCAGATCAATGGCTTTCGATGGTTGCTCTTCGTAGGAAGGCAGCACTGACAGCCACCCAAATGCTTGACTCCTCAACTTTGAGATCCTAGCTTAATAAAGAGGCGAAGAAGTCCTTTCCGTGAGGTCGCTTCGATGTCCAACACCCCGCCGGTGGTCCGCCTTTCTGCGCCTTCCTGTCCTTCCCCTCGCGGTCCCATCCCCGCATGCACGCTTTGTCAGTTCATACAAAGAGCAGCAGGTTTGTTTAATGAACCCAAGACATAGCTGTGAAGCGCAGTTTCTAATGAATACCATTTTCATTCATCGCTACCTTAACGTTTCTCGTGGCATATCCGACTAACGTTCCGCAAAGCCGACGTATCGTAAAGAGCGAGGTTATGCCTCAGCATCAGACGCAGAGGCTCACACTGACTACACAGAAATTAATAACCAGCTTTGGCTGACTCCTTCCTAAGTCACTGCTTTGCTGCAAACCGTAGTCGCAGCCAGCTCATGCCAACTGCTTCCTGGTTTTCAACCGGCTTCTGGCTAGACTCCCCAGCACAGCAGCTGAGTCTGGGGGGCATCCCATGTTGTGTTGAGTGTTCCGCAGTTGAACCTGGCGAGTTTTGAACCCGGCCTCGTAGTCGATACTTCTCCCAGTTTAGCGCACAGTTCTCCAAACGAACCGCCAGAGTCCGGCACCTTCCAATCCTGAACTCGGTCCTCCTTGCAGTCACAGCCGAAATGCCGCCACTTCCTCCGTAACAAGACGGTGTAAAGCTCTTACTGCAATTCAGCTCACTTAAACTGAACTTTAGTTTATAATTCATGTTTTGATAACAGCTCGCGCAACCGTCGAGTCCGCACGGTTCCGCCGTTTAGGTCCTGGTAGCTCGGGCTGAACGCGCCGAGTCGGTGCGTTGGTCTTCCAACTGTTACCAGGCTCGCAGGCTAAATGCACCGGTGCTGAATTCTGTTTTGTCGGATGATCCAGCGCCGGCGCTGATTCTCGGTAGACGAGCGGCAATCCGGCGCGAAAGCTCCTCCCGTTGCGCCAAACTCAGCCCGTTGCCGGGTTTCGTGCCGAGGCCTTCCCAGCCGCGCGGTTCTCAGAACCGAGTCGCTAGGGCTCCTCGAGGTCGCACGGCCCAGCCGGCGCTGACCCTTCCAAAACCGAGCCGGTGTCCGCGCACCACCAGCCGAATCGGGTTTCGAAGCCGCACGGCCCGAAGCCGGCGCCGAGTTTCAAAATCAGTCGCCGGTGCCCGGCTAATCGTTCAGCCGAACTTCGTTTGCACGTGCTTCGAAGGAGCGCTGGAGCTTCAAAACTAAGTTGTTGGCGTTCGCGCCACTCGCCGAGTGCCACACCGCACCGGGTCGCATGGGTCAAGTCGGCAAAGCATTCGCAGCCTTCAAACCGGTCGCCGCGCTTCATGGGCACCGTTCAGCCGGACCAGCTCTCGGGTATGAAATATGCTGACGCGGCGAAGGCGAGCCGCCAACTGGAGCCATAGCCTTCAGCTAACGTTCTTGAAGAACTCGCTTCGTTTGATGGCCGAAGCCGGTGCGCCGAGCCTTTCAAAATCGGTAGCCGCTGGGGCTCCGTACAACCGCCGGTTTTTCGAATCGCCAGATGGTGAGCATTAGTTGAGCAGTTGGCGCTTTAAACGAGTTTCAGGCCTGCGGGCACCACCAGCCGAATTAGTTTCGCCACTTTGCCCGAAAGCCGGGAGCAGTCGTGGTTTCAGCAAAACCGCAGCGCCGCCAGCCCCGCGGCTGGCTGCCAGTGTCACGCGTCTCGGAAGCGACGGCCCGAAACAGCGCGCCGAGCTCGCCCAACCGGCTACCGAGGCTCCGTACAAATGCTCGAGCCGAATTAGCTCGGTGCCATTGGTTTGAGCTGCGAATGGCGAGCGTGCCAGAAATCAGAGGTCGAGCCAGTTCAGAGCAACCGCTGGCGACAACGGCGTTTCGGCGCGAGGCAGCGGTTTCGTGCGTTGAATCTTCGAACCACGAAGGCCGAATGCCGGGCGAACGTTCGCGAACGCCTCAGCTCATGGCCGAGTCGGCAGCTGCGAGTTTTTTCAATTAGCTCGTTTCGCGGCGACCGCTTAGTTTATCGCTCTCGGTTACGCCTGAGGTCCGGTGAAGCGTTCTCCCAAACCGGCGTCGCGCCGGCGTTCGTAATAATGTTTTCGAAGCGAACCGTTCGCCCGCCGCATGCAAGCCCGAAAGCGCGCTTAGCCCTTCAAACCGCAGTTACCGAGGTTCGCGCAAGTGCCTTCTCGGTGTTTTTGATTTTTGCAGAATGAGGCCAGTTATTCCGATATCGGTAGTTTTCGAGTTGCGCCAAGCTCGCAAACCTGAGTCGTTAGGCCCCCGCGCCAGGCCTTCCCGAAGTCGCGCCTACAACCGAGTCGCCGTATTCCTACGCCGGCGTCTTCGGCCGCTGGGCCCGCGTAAACCGCCGCTGGCCCCGGCTGCATGCAGAGGCCTTCCTGCCGCGTTTCGCAGCAAATTAAGTCACGGGCTCTCATGCCGAGGCCTTCTCGAAGCTGTTTAAGCCCGCAAATCGACCGCCGAATGCATCCGACTACTTCCACTTCGAAAGATGCAAAAATCTTAATGCCGTGGTTTACGGAGAATCGGGAAATGTATGAAAGCTTCGAAAAGTTTCAGCCTCCTTATAAAATGGTGTCTTTCTAAGTTACAGAACTCATACTAAACCTTCTCCCGCTGGTCACAACAGAATCCGCACGATGAAGCGTTAAGGTTGGTCGTCTTCAGGTCCACTTGTGAGTCCCAGGCCGCTTGTCTCGATGTCCTTGCCTGGGAGTTGTGTTTTTCCAATTCTCTCTCCTTTATGAAAGAAAATATCTCTTAAATTATTCAATGACTAATCATGCTAGGGAATGCATCCTGAGAGTGGCGGTAGTATTAAAGAACAACTTTTTAGTATAAACTTTTCCATTTTCCCTTCTTTCCTCCTCCTCTTTTTCCTTCTCCTTCTCTTTCGCACTCTCTCTCTTCCTCTCTCTTTTCCTTTCTCCTTCTTTCTTTCCCTCTCTCTTTCAGCTCCTTCTCCTTCCTTTTCCATCTCTTTCCTTTCCTTCATTTCTCCATCCTCTAGCATATAAGGGAACCAGCTGTACTGCTATTTCCGAGACATAAGGGAATGACACCGCCGTATTAAAATTCACTATCCTTGTCGCAGATATGAGATTAGATATTTTTTAGCTTATGAACTTGTGTACTCGATCGTGTAAAGAACTTTCTCACATGTTTCCTTTAGGTTGAGCTATTTTTCTCTCAAGCTTGATTTTAAACAGAGACACAAAATGAATCAGATTTGAATACATGCACGTCATTTGAAAAAGTCGAAGACATTTATTTTAAAATTACAATCGATGGTTCATTGATAGCAACATGATAAAAAGAAGATCCACAGAGGTAAGAATACTTCTTCCTCCACTTGAGGTCATGATTGTTTATAAGGTCTCAATTGACAAGTGATGCACAGCTGCAGCTTAAAAGTTCACATGCAGCCGATTTTTCCTCGATGATGAGCTTTAAGACCAAACGGCCAACAGAACTTCAGAGTTGATCGGATGAGAATCTCACTAGGCTTTTAGAGCTGACAACAAAGATCTGATACACAGCCTTTCATCTGTGAGGTCCAAAGCCAGTACTGAAGAAACCGACCCCCAGTCCTTCAGGACCAACCCGCATCTCTCGACAAACACCGCCCGCCAGCCATAAGCCAGTACGCAATGCGTTTCCTGAAGGTTGACTGACAAAGTTCCCGCATGCCCGAGAGACTCGTGAAGATGCATTCCCACCCATTCTCGAGATCTTCCTACCCTGGTCTTCAACGCCGCCATGTCTCCCGATGGCACTTCGCCGCCTGCTAGATACAGCTGACTGAAAGAACAGAGTGCTTCGATCCCAGTTTCCTAGCACAAAATCCCCACTTAAGATTATCACCAAGCCTCATCAAGCTCGACACCATAGCTTCGGGATACCAAATCTTGAGATATTATGGGAACCGCCACACGCAAGTTGCGTATCTTCTCGCTCGTGATAAGAGCTTAGAGGTTCCATTTCACTTTTGGCGAAATAATCCAATTACTACCGACATGAATTTCCGCACCGGCCCTTTCCACGTGCGTGTCCCACATGTCCAACCCCCACAAGTGAAAGAGCCAGGACTTAGGATCGACGCCGTAGCTCTGATTGGAGGTGAGATTTTCAAGCCGCTGGCAAACTTTTCATTTCACACTGGCCGCTGCCTCGAGCACAGCCGCAGGGTCCCGCCAGCCTTCGGCCAACGCCCGAGCCCGATGAGATTCTCGCAGACACGCTCATGCACCTCCTCGCACATGCCCGCCGCCTTCCCTGCCAATACACCTCAAGGACAGAAATCTGCTTGTAAAGGCCTTAGATGAACAGAAACTAAATGATTTGCTCCTGAAGTAATGTTCTCTGTCGTTTCGATAGAAGTCCTTTCGAGCAGATCTCCATACAGAACCATCCAAACTGGCTCGCATACTTATCAGAGATTCGTTGTTATGATATTCATGAGGCCTCCCAGGTGCATGAATGTACCTACCAAGACCTTCGTGTCGCGCTATTAGTATACTTGTTATGAGATTTTTCCTATCGGAATAACTGACTTTGACTAGAATGAACTTCTTTCACCAATTCCTACCTTTTGAGGCATAGACCGCTTTTCACCTTGGCCCTCGTAGGTGTCTTCTATTTGTGTTTGACACGATCAAGAAATGTTCGTGACATCCGTCAACTTCCACGAACGAGCTGCAGGTCAGTCCAGCCGATGACGACCATCATTTGGCTCGTTGTTGAGGCTGAACCCAAAACCCAGTGCATTACCGATATTCATTCCTTTCCGAGCGTCAGATTGAGTTTAGTTCAGCTCTTGAGATGCGAGGAGTTCAAACACATTTGAGGAATTCTTTTTTGACAGGTCGGTGTCATGAGGTGCCCCCAGCCCGCCGGTGCGTAATTCCATGATGAAATCTTCTAAGACCTACCCTTTACGTGCGCGGTTTATGACCGATGCTCGTTCGAATTCTGCCGCCCACTTCATTAGCCTCGGCGTCCTCGTTTGCGCAGCACCCTACTTCATCGCGGCCCTGTCGGGACTTCACGGTATGAGCTTTCGAAAGCAAGGACCGAGGTTTCGGCCACGTTACCACGCCGTGATCAAGCTCATCCTCAAGTACCTCTCCCTTGCTCATCCTCAGCTCGCATGGAAGGTAACTGAGAAATGTACCTTCGTCTTATCTCAAGAGTTCATGCCGTGCTGAGAAATCAAACCGCCGTGCATGCAGGCGAGTTCTCCTTCTGAGGGCTTACTGCACGGGGGAGCTCAAATAAAGCCTTTAATGCTTAGAACGCTTCTTCTTCGTACGTGCATCCTATCGAAAAGTTTTTGAAACCCAGGTGAGGCTGAGATAGACTGGTTAAGAGTCTGGATATGAATTCACCATCGTAGCGTTGACTTTCGCCTGAATATTATACTTTCCTAGGCAGAGGCAGCAGATATTGCAGATCCGACACCGAGTTCGATTGCTTGATTTCAACATATTAATCATAAACGCAAGAATTTTCCCGTACGAGACTCAAGACGATTGGTCGATTCATAACTTCATGTTGTATTCTTAGATCCGAATGCTTTGACATACGAGCGCCATGGAGATCGGGCCAGGTTGACTCACATGAATGTAAACATGTCATCTATATACACCTCCAGCTGCCTTATTTGGCTTCGAATGATTCAGTCCACGACGCGGAAGAGTCCCGAAGCGAGCGCCCGGGCAGATCAGCTGCAGTTCTTTGCCTCGCAGATTTGTTAGACCCGCCGTCGCCTGATCCGCGCCATCTGGTCAGAAGCCTTGGTAGGGTTGAATCCCATGAAGCTAAGAGTTTGCATTACCGAGGGAGACCTATTGATATGAGGGAGCCATTCAAGTGCGCAGGGAAACCACATCTGGGGCATGCTCAAGTTGACGCAGTGAAGTCTATGCAAGACAGCCATAAAGCTCATGATGAGTACGACTGCTGGCCAACCATTCGTATTCCACCTTCTCTATCGCTTCCTGTTAGCAGCTTATCGCACTCCTCGCTGATCGTCGCTTGTCTTCTCGAGTGGTCTTCTTTGCTTGACCGGTTTGGCTGATGGATCGCATATTTAATCTATGAGATATTTTGCGCAATAATTTTCTCCCATATTCGCCTCTCGCCTAATCTAAGACACGCCCTGCTCGCTTCTCGTATAGCAGGAAAAATAGGCTTTTTCTCGTTACAGAACAAATGAGGCGATAGAATGAGAGCGGCGCAACGAACAGCAACAGTTTTCTCCCAGGGTCGTCGGGTGTTCACTCGTACGCCATGTCGCAGCTCGCCCGTATATATGCTGTCGATCGCTGCTTCACCTGATGCCGAGTAACACTCCTCGGGCCAACGTTCTCAACCATTCTCATCGCTTGCGCAGGAAACTGATCATCATGTGTTGAGGAACACCTTTGCCACGCTGGCAGGTTCGCCAACAACAGGTTACAGGCGTAAAGAAGGGGGCCGCCACTATGAGAACTTCAACGCTGCCGCCGTCGACACCCGGGTCCCTGTGCGAGTACGAAGCGTAATAAGCCCAAATAAAATACCTTCTCTCCGCAGAATCCCTCGCAGTGGGTGCTGATCGCGCTTAGCTTCCCCTCAGATGTTGATTTGATTTAGAAGCAGGTCGAGGTAAACATATGTCGTCGCACCCTATCGTCACCAAGACCCGATGGATCGCTTTTGTGTCAAATACAACCACCGCCATACCAAAGGGTCGCCATGCTGGTATCCCTCTGCAGTCAATCATAGAATGTTATGACCGTCGTAGTAGAGCAGTGTTTGACAATCACATGAGATTATTGGTTTTCTTCTGAGTCGCCATAAATATGTTACTAGCCTTCCCGCGCATGCCGATTCTCACCTCCTCCCGCAAATCCTCCCGAGATCATGGATTTCTCATACGTTGGTACCGAAAGTTGTCACCGAGAGGTGAAAGAAGGCTGAATGAGTTCTGATCGATGGGGAGGATGCTAAAAGCGATCGGCGCTAATTGAGCATTTGGCTTCCTTCATAGTTAGGTATGCAATCAGTCTTTTTCATGCACGTGGTCCTCGTGGAACTTTTCACATGATATTTAAGTCATTCTCTTGGAAGGTTCGACCACTGAGATGCACATCTCTTTAAACTGCTCGTGTTAAAATTCTTCGCGAAGACCGATACCACGGCCGTCAGGCGCATCTGAGGGTGGAAGACTACCAAGTAGCCATCGGGTGGTAAGTGGATCGCAGTCCCCAGATACCTCCAATGCTTTAGGATTTGTTATGCAGACTGCGGGTTCTGTTTAGGCTTTCGCCCCGCCGCCATGTCGGCCCGCTTCTTCTCTTTTCGGGTCGAGCTTCCTTTCTCTGAGAGGAGAGTTCGACCGCGATATTAAGTCTTTCCGCGACAGCACCTCGCCGTGTCGCCAGAGATTTTAGATGGAAACATCAAATCTTCGATTGCACCCCAGCCCCGCGACAGAACGCGATAGCTGCAACTTCTCGCCCGTATATCCACCTTCAAAGACTCGCAGACAACCTTCGGATTAGATCTCGCAGCTCTTGTGATTTTTCATTTGGTAGTCAAACAGATGATACCGGGTTTCGCCGGCGCACTCAGCTGGCGGAGTGATTTAATGCTATATATTTCAACAAGGATGAGACGGCAGCAATCAATAAACTGCCACAACACGCCTTTAACGCAGATACGGGGTTTCCCGCACCCACGAAGTCCCGATAACCGATAGCCCATCCGATTCTTGCGCGCCAGGTGAGATTTATCGATCAGATCTTGCAACCATCGAACGCATCCACCGCGCATTCCTCGAACTTCGCGCGGGAAGAGGGCGATGCAATTTTTCACGGAACGGATCGCTGGCGGGAAGTACTGCAGTCCACGACGAGAGAGCCCCGACCTCAGAAGAACTCTTCGCCATACGAGCCCCGCCAATGCCCAAACTCATTCAGAAGATTCAACCTGGTTGTAGCGCATTTGTCGCTTGATTTCATGCTCTCCACGCAGCAGTTTCGCCGGCTCTTCCTTCTCGAATGCGGTTCGCAACTGTTTTCGCGACACTTTGCTTCGCCATCCCCAGATGTCAGGTGGGTCGCCCATGGCAGGTGATGGCAGATCCCGCCCGGCTAACGCTCCCGTGGGCAAGCATCTTCCCAGAGTTAAGTTCCAACCCCATAACATGCCGGGTTGCGAGATCGAGTTTTCACACCTTCGCTCATGCGGTTTAGAGGCGTTGGTGAAATCTAGAGTCGGTCACCACCCCGCCCTGGGTCGTCTGGCATCCTGACGATTGGCGCTGCTCGCCAGGTTCCAAGTCGATAACGCTAACGGCATATCGAGAGATCGCCTTATTTGTGAACTGCCGTTCCTACGCATGCAACCGATGATGTTGAACTGAACCGGTGCTAGGAAATGGGCGAATGCGCGGTTTGAACCGATCCTGAGTTGGCATGTTTCGTGCGACTGATGCCGCGCCCGCAAAAACAAGAAACATAGTCGACTGGGCTTCGCCAGCCGCTCCATGAGTCTGAGCTGCTGGGATCAGGATTAACGTTAGAGGTGAACAGGAGCCTGTACTGAGGGTGACTTGCAAGATTTATAGCATATGTCTTTCCCAATTGTAATGCTGACCATTTTTTCACGATAGGTATTTTCATCCTTCTGCGAGTTTCAGATTTATTATCATGGATACGAGAGCGCTATTGAGCATCATCCCATTTCCCGCTGGTGACCGTGATCTAAAGATGTTTACACAATCATCCTATTTCCCTGGTAGAGATTTAATAGACTTGCCAGGCATGGGGCTTTCTCTCGATTTAACCATGCTATCATTCGAGAGTAAAACGAACCAAAGTTCCATTTATCGTAGTCAGTAATCCGCTTCACCGGCTACCTTTTCCTTGGGCTTAGCGCAGTGGGTCCGCCCATTTCTCAAACCCTATCAAGATACTTAGTTGAATAGACTTCCATTGCAGGAAAACTGAAAAGAGGAATGAGGAAATGAGTTTAAATGATAATGTCAGACATGTGAATGTAGTTAAGGAGGAAACTATTTGCATATGAGGATGAGATATCCAGAATCGGCTGGGAAATTTCACTGCAGTAGTTTCTTTAGTAGTGCCGCGGCTTCATAAAACAGTCCACCGCTGATAGTAACTGAATTTTTAATCAGACTCCTGCATTTGATAAATGAATAATTTAATATCATGTCAGAGGCTTAGCGAGAAACAATTTGCGCTGAATTTTATTATTTTTAGTTATGTTGATAGAGGTAGAACAATTAGAGTTTTTAGTCAACTGAGTTTCAGTAGTGGTAAAGGTAAATAGAATCATCATCACAACCAGATGCATTGCTAGAATGAAGTCATTACTATGAGAATAAAACTAGATTCCAATGAAGCCACTTATTTTTAATATAGGTTTGATGAAATCTTCCAACCAAGGATTTTGGAGATGAGAGTTAGTTCTGAATAGATGAATGAAATAGAAGTTCAGGAATAAAGCTGAAAGCTCTCGGGGCTCTTTTGCAAGACAAGACGATAACGGAAGAACCATATAATTGAAGTAATCTGAGTTGAATCAAATTGGGTAACAAAGAGATGATCAGATCATAGCTACAGTGGTAAGACTTTTGATATTGCTGCTTTGAATGTCAAGAGACTAGTCTTAAGACGTGACACTGGGACTTGGGTGGAAGAAATGTATATGTTATACCATGAGAGATGTCTTATATCCATCTCACAACATGAATATATAGACGTAGGAACGATTCGATGTTATAATGGCTGAAAATTAACCAAGAACAACATTCCAGGAACCAGCATAGTGCAGACCATAGAGTCCAAGTGACATTCATTCGGTTTTTCACACCTTAGGTAAGAGATGAATTAAATTGAACCTGACACTAACATTAGGGATAAATGATTTCTTTATAACAATCTTTTCCATCGAAACCACAAAAAGAAGATACAAAAAGCGCTTGAATGGTTTATCAGGGGATGAAAATGTTGAAACCATATCTTAAACTGTCTATTTCAAAAGAAACATATCCAACCTTAAAAAAATATTTTTTACCTAACGAAGAAAATGTTTGCTAAGACGAATAGTCTGAATTGTCGAAAAGTCTATTATACTATAATTATGAAGGCTCTGCTCAACAAAAGAAGGTCATGAGTATAAAATGTCTTCCTAAAGGTTTGAATTTCCTCCAATTCTAAGATACTTTATTGGGAGAATATGAGTTCTTTGTCTCAAATTTCCATCGAGAACCTCAGTCGCAATCAACTTCGAAAGTTAGGTAAGGATAGGTGATCTTTGATGGAGGCATATATAATCATTATTTAAATAATCTTTTTTATGCTAATTTTCAAGTTCATGGAAGTTATCTTTTTCTTTCTTTTTTTTCTAAAATGTATTTTGCTATTGTCTTATAGAATTGAAGTTCATTGACCTAAGAAACTCACAAGAGCTTTCATCATAACTCAGAATTCTCACATGAGGATGCCAAGATTAGAGAGAAACTCAATCTGAATGTGCAAAAGCTTTGCAAACTCATTCATCTATTGTCATTCGATGCAATTTTAGTTGAGCCTTTAATTTATGAGAGGGAATCGTATAGTCCTTTCAAGAGATTATCCTGAGAGGTTTTAGAAAACTTGAGATCTCAGAGAAGTTTGGAGAAATTTCTCCGACATGACCTTTGGGTGGAACATGGAACGTTTAAGATTGCTTATGTTATCTAGGAGTGGCATTGAAGAACTCCTAAGCACCATCGGGTCCTGATATTTTGAAACTCTTGATCTCTCAAAGGCAGGAAGTTCAGAAATTTCCCGATACGATATTTCATGAATATGGAACGTTACATTTGCTTAGAAATGAGAGTTCAGATAGATGAAGAACCCCAGAGATAATTATCCTGTGAGATGGGAACTTAGACTGGGTGTAGAAGAGAGAATTCTTCGAGAGGACCTTAGAATCACAGAATTTTTCTGAGATATCATATGTTACTCAAGATAGTATTAGTTAAATCACTGCTAGTGGTGAGATTTAGGCACCCTTCAATTCTTAAATTCACAGGTCGCTCAAACTTCTCAACAAATTTCCAAGAGATCCAAGGTAATATAATATTTTTTAGGGACGGCAAGATTGAATGAACTCGCTACTGTAGAACCCCAAATCAGCACAAAGCCAAGAGGCTTTTTCAGTTTACCTCACGATTGCTCAATTCTTGAGAGGTTCCTGGGAGATCCAAAAGAATATGGAAAATTCAAGGTATCTTCTGCCTGAAAATACCGCTATTAAAGAACTACCAAGCCTCCATTCAATACATCTCACCCAACTTCTTGAACGAGGAATCTTAGTGTCTGATTTAATCAGGAGTTCCTCTGTGACATTATCAAAGAGAACAACGACTTTTTCTGCATGAGAACAATCAGAGTGTTTTTGGGGGAGATCATGAGATATGTGGAACAATTACAAAGTTCTTGTTTGCATGATGTAGTTATAATAAGAGTCAAATATCATCAATCAACATTTTAAAAAGGTTCCAATGGTCAGATCTTAACAATTGGTAAGATCTTAAGACTCTTCCCCAACGTAAAGATTGAAATTTGACATGTCTGTTTCTGTTGTTCATAACCAACTACTACAAAATACCCGACAAGCTTGAGAGAAGTCTAAGTTGCTTAGAAACGCTATTATGTTTAAGTGGCTGCAATCACGGAAGAGCAATCCATGGCAGATTTATATGTTTGTTCTCATTGTTGATATTAAATGTGAGTGAAAACAATATTTGTTGCATACCTGCATCATTCAACTTTCTACTAACTACCCTATAACGTAATCATCGCTCGATGTTTCGAAGAAATCCTTCCAGAAGCCCAAAAAGTCTAAGATGCATAAAAGCACGAGACACGTTGAAACTTTGGGCAAGTCGGCCCATCACTTAGTTAGTCTTCTCAATCGCTTCAAATCACACAAATTCGCACGAGTTTTCATATGCCACTAATTTGTATTTCATTAGTTGAGATCAGAGCTATACTTTTTGCAAAGACTTGCGCGTAGAACACATGTCATATCCACAAAAAGACATCACTATTTAGCGGCACAACCAATGTTGTGCTGTTAGTTTGTGGAGGTCCAGAGCATATATAGTTAGACATGAAATAAGGACAGAGCTTCGAGAAATTGCATGAAGATAACGAACTTTCAGATTGTCGCATTCATCACAAAAGCCATCATGGGAGGTAATAGATGCTTAATTCTTCCACCATATGGCTGATTTTTCTCCAATCGCTCATTTTTGCGGATATCCTGAAGGAAAATCAATTTGAATACATGACCACATATTCATTAATTGAAATTAAATCATACATGAACTTTGGATTTAGAAGAATATGATTAATAATACATCAAGAGAAGCGCATCATCTTCAAATTCAAAGATTAAGGGTGGCATATTTCAAGATTTGATATTCCATAAGCATCGATCTGTGAGTGGAACAATCCTAAGGTTTGCAGTGGGTCCCCTTTGAGATACAGTAAAGCTTTCAAAGGAAAGTCATAGATTCATTCACATATGACGATGCCCAAGATCATCAATGTATTTTCAAGAGTTAAGAGGCTAAGGATTAATGAGGATTACCTACGCAGATGCCCCAACTAAGGTCTTGTCTGAACAACTCACGAACCAGTGAATCGCGTAGTGGATACAGCGACTCGATACCACACTATTTGCAGTCTCATTTACCTGGGATCTGCTATTTTCAAAAAAATCGGCGTAACCTCCTTGTTTTGGGGAGCTCTACACAAACATACAACCTTCGAATAAGAAGAGAATTACAGATCCAGAGAAGGCCTGTGGTGAAGGGAAGATTTGGTCTTATAAATTCCATCCGTCCATATCCCTAATATTTACATCCTTTTCATCTGGGACCTATTCATTCACACATTTAAATCTAAAAATATGAAAATAAACGCTTATCATAGCCATAAGAGTCCAGATTGATGTCTTTGGATACATATCACATAAATTCACTATTTATACAATAACCAAAAAGCATTTAATTACAATTCTTTTTTACATAAAATACCTTTACAAAAAGTATCAAGCAAGCCACATGTCTATTTTCTCACACCTACTACCAGTTGAGCACCATTTCAGAAACCTCTGCACTGGTAAGGGTCTCTGCGACAGAGCCGAATGCCAGTGACAATCTCCTACAAGGTTACTCCCACTCAAGTGCTCATACAATGACAAACCAACTTATACACATTGGGTGAAATGTCTAGATAAAATATCGAGCAGTTTCAGGGTGACAGTTTCACGCCCAAGGATTCCAGCTCATCTTACCTCCCACACACACGCCCATACCATGTGCACAAACCGCACTGGTAGTACCACGACACATATACCGAGCCTTAAATGCACCACCAACACCTGTAACAAAGCCGACAGGTTTTAACTGAACGACCCTGGCTCTGACACACAACCAAGTTCATGTGATAACAATGGACCGTGTGTCTTTCGGGGGCAACACTTCTTTTCGACTTACGCCGTTAAAGTCTTTACACTACAGCAGAACTTTTCGATCACACTGGTCTTTTAATCAGAGTTCTAGATTTTTTCACCGAGACGTTAACGCCCCTTGTTCACCCTAACATTAACGTTAGTTTGCGTTTTTCTCGCCAGGTTTGCAAACCGCGAGACATTTATCGACGCGTTGTCCAAAGTACGAACACACAATTCATCAACACCGGCGCGATGGATGATCATGTACCCATGCACACACGCCAATATGTTGATGTCCATGCATACTTAAATGCGCATACGCCAGCTTCACGTGCCACGTCACGCCATACGCATGGGCCAAGAGCCACATGATATAATTTGGATAACATATTTCCTACAGATTTATCTGATGCTCCATCTATTCCATATACATATTAGTCATGAAGTGAAAGATGAGGTAGAGAGGATTTTTACACACAACAACATGTTATTTATTTTTTTCCAACAAAATAACTCCAAAATTTCGACCATATAAAACAAGAATATCTCAGATCTTTTTCTGAGGATCTTGTTATTTGACATTGTGATGAATATAAGATACTGACAAAACCCAAGACACGTCCCGGATTAAAACTAAACTCGAACTCAATCCGAGACTACCAAATTTAGCTAGGACTACAAAAACAAATCCGAAAATTCAACTCTGATCGCTCAAAATAGTCCCAAAAATTCCTACACTCATCTCAAATTCCTGGGACTCGAAATTCTTGTAGTTTGATCACCTCACAGAAACCCAGTTCAATAAACTGACTTTTGATACTAATGAATAATCAGAAAGCACATTTAAAACTCCACTGATGATCTGACAGAACCCTCTCAAGAGTTTGTAAATTAACTGTCAAGCAACTTTATGATAATTTTTTTGATCAACTGTTTTTCGTCCTACGAAAAACCACCGTCCCATTTCCTCTAAATCCAGTATATGTTGAAAGAGTGAAATCTTTTCCTTCTCAGAGTCTTCACTCTCATCTGCCTTCTCTACCCCTGTGTCCATCTCTCATTCGGTATCATTCTGCGAAATAAATTGTTATTTTAATTCAATTTATTTTAAATGGAAGCAACCTCGAGTCGTTCTTTGATTCGGATTTTCGTAAAAATGCAAGTCGGCTTTGGTTATTGGCGTTTATCGAAACTCGTAAGTGCAGATTGTCTTAGGGTCGTGAAATTTTTACGAGTCGGCTAGATTCCGTGAAACCAAGTTGCTGACGTGTCATTTAAATGCGTCAGAAATCCCAGAAGATTTTACGGAACTACGCTACTTAATTGTAATGATTTATTATTATTAATATCATTTCATTTTTAAAAATATATAATTTTACCGGATTTTACCTTGCAGCGCATAATCCAAGACAAATCAAGTGTCCAAATCCCTCCACCAAGGTACATCTTCTCTCTTTTTCATTTACTCTATCAAGTTTAAAATATTTATTATGAGTAGTGAATAATAATAATAATAATAATAATAATAATAATAATAAAGTATCAAGACAACTTCTAATATTTTTGTATCATTGGGAGGTTGAATGTGGTATTAGATGTATTCGATTAATTTAAAATGACCTCACTTTATTTTAATTATTTATTCTTAACCATCCCAAAATAATTTTCTTAAAACATTTGAGTATTTATTCTAACTTATCCTACAAATATATTAATGAATTTAGAAGGATGAACCATACTCAGATTTTAGAAGTTAAAAGTATCCAACTTAGAAGGTAAAATTGGAATATTCTGCATATAGATCAACCAAAGCTGAACATCCTATGACATAAAAGTATGGATATTGATTTTGTGGACAAAAATTTATTTGAATATTTTTCATTTATATAGTTATGTTTTTTTTATTTTGTAAATTGTTTAATTATATTAAGAGTCTATTTGGTCGGTAAACCATGCATGGATTAGTTCATAATTTTTCTCTCGTGATACATCTTATATATGACAATGCCCAAGATCATTATCAACAGAGCTATCGGCTATTCAATGTCAAAAGAGGCCATGATGATATGGAGGATTGATTACCAAGGTACATCTTCTCTCTTTTTCATTTTTCATTTACTTGATGATCAATTTTAATAATATATAATAAAGTATTAAGACAACTTCTAATGTTGTGATATGTTTGGGAGGTTGAATGTGGTACTAGAGATATCAGCGTCAGTAATTTTTATGATTTTTTTTAATTAATTATTCATTCTTTTTTTTTTTGACATCATTAATTATTTATTCTTAATCATCCCAAAATATATTTTTAAACATATATATGAGTATTTATTCTAACTTATCCTAAAAATAAATTAATGAATTTATAATTTGTTCTTCCCTAATTTCAACAGTTGAAATCAAACCCTAGAATTTGTTCTTCCCTAATTTCGATTCTCCCTAATTTTTGCAGTTGAAATCAAACCCCAGAAATTTCGCATATCCTAATTCAGTAAGTGTTTCCTATTGGAGTATCATTATTGGTAGAACCATTGTCAAAAATAAAATCCATGAAGTGTTTCAGCTGATAACATAGTAGATATTGAAGCAAATCGTGTAACACATAAGTCCAGAGTTGTGTGTCTCACTTGTTGACACAGCAGAAGGAAAGGTGAACCTTACCTTACATACTCCCACCTACATTGGAAGATTCCTATATTTGAAACTGTGTATTAAAAAACAACAAGAGGTTAAAAAGAAATTTTCATCTATACCATCTTTCTGCTCTTGTTGTTGTTGCAGCAACTATCATGAAAAGCCTGATTACCACCAATGTCACTTGCATAGAGTATATTCTGTCCCACTCCATCAAGCAAAGAATTGAAGCCAATATGGACGGTACAATTGCATTCCAATTGGCTGTTTCCATCCGTAGTGACAAACAACTAGCAACCACCACATATATAATATCACAACTTCATGCCTTTTGGTCACCTCGTTTCCCCTCTGTTTTTTCAAATATATTCCGATTCTTCTTTTCTCAAGAAAATTCTTTTAGTTCATATCTGAAATGATCTGAGACGATGTTTATGTACTACTACTCTAGAAAAAAAAAAAAAAAAGGACAGATGGAAGAAGCTTATATGTAGAAGTTCTATTTCTGTATGCTCCTCATAATTGGCCACAGATAGAGAACAAAAAAAAAAATATAAACACTAGATAGATTTATAAATTATTTTTAGAATCATAGCTTAATCGAATTTTAATATATATTTTACAATTAATTTTCATTGTAATTATGTCTAGGGTAGGATATCTCGAGTTAGATTAAATATTAAAATTTTTAAATTTAATTAACTATTTATTATTTAAACTATTTTCTATTTTCAAAAAAATCTAATTTTTGTTTAATACTTTATATTTTATTAAAAAAATTTTAATGTTGGATTGTCTTATCGGCAGAATTTCGTTTTTATTTTTAATTTTCTTTTCTAAAATGTTGAGTGAATTTTCAAAATCATTACCTATTTTTGTTGTGGCAATATGATACAATATAATGTTTTCTTTCGCTACTAATCTTAATAATTATTTGTTTTATAATGAATTTTGTGTACATTTAATATCCCTAATAAAATATACTTTTAAAAGATGTAACTTATGCACTATTATTTTATACTTATATTTTTATTTAATCACTATAATAGAATAAGAAATTCTTATGTGAGGGAACAAGTCAAAGCAGACAATGACATCTCAATTTCAACTTCACAAAAAGCTTGGTTGGTCTCCGATAAGGTATATGCTTTCTCAGTTTGTGGTTAATTAAAGATGAAAATATTTACTAAAATTAGTGGTTAAAAAAAAAATACTGATAACTTTTGAAACGATTACATGCTTCAAAGAATATAGAGTTCAACATGGTGGTAGATATGGCTAAATCATTTTAAAGGTTTTTTTATTTTTATGTTCTTCAATTTGCTTTGCTTTTAATTATCCCAAAATTTTATAGAATTCGGAGATCTTTGCAATCTATGGGCCAAAGTTTAAACCTTTTTTTTTATAAATGTTGTGTTCCTAACCAAGACGTTATATTTGGAAATGACTTATTGAATTTAGAAAAAATATT
Organism: Tetrastigma voinierianum; assembly: GCA_016808115.1. Taxonomy (NCBI): domain Eukaryota; kingdom Viridiplantae; phylum Streptophyta; class Magnoliopsida; order Vitales; family Vitaceae; genus Tetrastigma; species Tetrastigma voinierianum. The sequence goes on from JAEQBH010006778.1 coordinate 262,522, forward strand.
GTATTGAACCTGACTAATCATTACATAGGATCTATTGCAGTTGGAAGTGGTAGTAGAGATTTATTTTGTGAATCAGAATGAGAATATCATTGAAAGGACTCCTCTTTTAAATTATGGATTCTAATTTGTATGTTTTAAAGCATGAACAATTTGGATTGTTAATTTGATAGATATGTATATGATTTGTATTTCTTCAAATTTTTTTATCTGTAGGACAACTTATTAGAACATATTTTCTTAAATAAACTCAGATTTTTTTTATTTTTTATTTTTTATGTTTTCTACAAATTTACTTGACATCATGACCAAAAAATTTACATGAATTTGTTTAGTCTAATTAATAAAATATAACTTTGTTTTATACAGTAAATTATATTGTAATTTCTATTACATAAGTTAATTAAGAATTTAAAAATTATTAATTGAAATAAATTATTGAATTTAGAAACAAATGAGGCTAAAAATTTATTTAAATTTATTAATGTATTTATTTAGAACTTAACAATTATTATATGTTTTAAATTGTATACTTGTCTTGAAAGTCTGAGTTGATATAAGCATGAATTAATATTTGTTTAGCTCTTACTTTGCTTCAGTTTTAAAGGTGAAGCAATTAGAGAATGTTTTGATTTCATAACTAAGCCTAGCATGTAATTTCAACTCATATCATATTGCAATTTTCAACCTCAATCAAACAGTTGAGAAGCAAGACCGTTGATTAATTTTATTAGGAATTATCGGGGGTGAATATAGATTTTGAAAACTTGACAAATTTTTAATAAAAATTGTTTTTCTTTTGTGAAATGCACTGATCACCGGGGGTTAGTTGTGGCCCATATGTTGTGAAGTCTTGTGGATTTGAATAACGGGCCTTCGCATATCGGTGTCCCGCACTAAGGGACCCATGGTCCCATTTATAGTGTGGACCGCATTGGCTCGGCGTCGCGTCGCGTGTCGGCGAAACTAACGGTTCGGATTACCGACGAGAAAGCGATTTATTTGGTCTGGGTTCGGTTATTATCTTAAATCGCTTGATGCTTTAAATATCACGACATTTTGAGGATTTTAAAAATCTAATTCGGTCGGCATTTCAGCGTCGGAGTCGCGCCGAGTCGTAAAAATTCGATTGTCACCGAGGTGACGAAATTCGTTCGGGTGGCTAGATTTATGAGACGATTGATGGTGAAATCGGGTTTGGTAAATCAAATACGGAAAGTGCAGATAAGAATGCAGTTTCTTGAATTCACCTTGAAAAATCAAAATTTCTAGGTTTTTCTTAGGTCTTACAATATTTCGACTGAAACCACTTGCTAAGATATTTTTCATTCATTTATTCTTCTCCCATGATATAAAATGATGAAGATGATAGGAAGACCATTGCATTCACCATTATTTTTATATTCATTTTGTATTATATCGTTGTAGTATTCCATTCTTTGATTCAAACTTGAGATTTCCCATAAACTCATCACACATTTTTGTCACTTAAGTCATACCTCAAGCACATGCATTCAGCATCTTTAAACATCAACATTTAATAAGAAATGCATAATTGTATGGTTCCGTAAAACTTAAAATTGCCATAAAGATTAAAAAGATGACTTTCATTGGATACCATTTAATACAAGTGAATGGATACAGAAATTTGTTTTACGGCTTACTTTAATTTATTGGAAGGAAGACATGCAGAATAGAATTTGTTTATTGTGAAATTTTAACAATGGAAAGTATCCATTTGGGTTTAAATTATATGAATAGAGGAAGTAGACAGCTAAAGTGGACTGTACTGATCATTTTAAATCTTATTTTTGGCAGATGCACCCATTTTCAATATAATTTATGGGAAGCTAGACTATTCTGATTGTTAAATTTTATTTTTGGCATTTACATTTGGGCTGTGTTAACACCTATTTTCAATGTAATTTATTAGAAGGTGGGGGTGGAGAAGGAAATCCAGCTAGATCATTCTTCGCATATACAGAATACACATCATTTTCTTGGACCGCCCCGATTATATAATTAGAAAGTTGCCCACTTGCCCTCAAATCCCTGACTATTTAAACTCTCATTTTACCGAACCCTAGCATGACCGCCTCCTCCTCTTCCTCTCTCTCCTGTTCATCTCCTTTCTCCTCTTTCTTAGTTCATCTCCTTCTAACTTGCTCAATAATGGCCGATCAGTATCGACGTCGAGAGCCACGACGGCGTGAGAGAGTCTGATGCTTGAGACGGCGTGGGGCCACGACCTGTATTTGATTTGGTCCATTTTTCTTCTTCTTCTTCGTCCGTTTAGATGTTATATTTTTGTATTTGATTTATTTCAAGATTTTATGAATTTTATGGCCTGAATATGATGATAAACTGGGTAAATCAGAAAATTTTCCCTTTTACTGGGTGGGGGAGAAATGATAAACACCCACCCCATAAGAACCAGTTTAATCCGATGCCCATAGGGCCATGCCTCATCCATCTTTGCGTCAATTGTTGAATTTTGAGATATCCTACTCTTAAGATAAATTATAGATATGATTGATTTCATTGAAGCAGAGAAGCCAGCCCCCTCCATGGCTTTTGGTAGTTTTAATTTTATTTTATTTTGCCAATTCTTGATATATGAGCATCAGAGCATGCATACTACTTAGTACTTACACACCTGATTCTCAACTTCCGTTTCCTCTAATAAGATTATTTGATGGGGATATCATCTAATTAAGATGGAGATTTTATGAATTTGGTCAGTTTGAGAGGGGAAGTATTCCGATTTTTTATTCTGAAAACGTGACGGCTCATTGAGGGTGAGGTTCAGGTTGGAGTTGCACTGAAGTGTTGCTATGGTTAAGGCTTTAACAGTTACTCGGGGCGGGGCGGGAACGGGGTTGTGAGCTTTTTTTGTTGACGGGTATGAGAAGAAACAAAGCGCCCCGACACGGGTTTGAGCCGGGATGCGGTCCTTACTTTTGCTAGACTTTAGAGTGCCAACCTTCCTTCCTGCAAATCTCATGGTCCCTTCCTCAACATCTAATTCTACTGTTCCTTTCTGACTGAACATTAACATCATAATCATCTTTTTTTTTTCTCCAGTTTAACAGAGACAGAATTCAGCTGAAAGACTATTAAACTACGCCTCGCCGGAAATGGCTTCCACAAGCTCTCAAATGGCGTCTGATTCTTCTCCTTCCATGCGTAGATGCCTTTACGACGTGTTCTTGAGCTTTAGAGGGGAAGACACCCGTGATAATTTCACCGACCACCTCTATACTCATCTGGTTCAAAGAGGCATTAAAACTTTCAGAGACGACAAACTTAAGAGAGGAGAAGAGATTCAGCCTGAGCTTCTAAAAGCTATTGAAGAATCAAGATCTTCCATTGTTGTTTTCTCTCAAAATTATGCCGATTCAAGGTGGTGTTTAGAGGAGCTTGCAACGATCATGGAGTGCAGACAGAAATATGGGCAAATAGTATGGCCAATTTTCTACCATGTTGATCCAGGGGATGTCCGTAAGCAAACCGGCAGCTTCGGAGATGCATTCACTAATCATGAAAAAAATTGGAAAAACAAGGTACAAAGATGGAGGGAGGCCTTGTTCGAAGCAGGCAATATTTCTGGATTCCATATAGAAGTGGGGTAGGTCTCATAACTCTTTCTAACTTATATTTATTACGATTAGCTTTCATTTATAAGTATACTTAAGGTATGAGTATTATGATTATAATCATGAAGAAAATAAATATATCTCTTAAAAAAGTTGGAGTAATCATGTGAGTTTAACTTCTCTATGTTACGAACTTCTCTCTTTTAAGTTTTAGAAATTGAGCTTTCTCACCATACAAACACATTGAAGATTGGTGGCGAGAATTCATATAACACATGTGGAATTCATATGAAACTTAGTTCTCTTATTTATATGAATTTGTTTGTGAAATGTTTAACAATTGCCAATGGATTACAGTCGCTCAGTGGTTAAGGGTTGGGTAGAGCATAGGGAATGAACTAGGTTCGAGTTTCTATAAGAACAGAATACTACAACATTGTAATGCAAAATGAAGAGTTTGTACCATGATCAATAGCATATATTTGTACCATTTATGCTTTTATGGACAGATCTTTAGAAATTTGTTTAACGAATTATTGGCCTTTTTTTTTTCTCTGAAGTAAACAATTTATATCTCAATTTTTTGAAAGAGGTAGTCTTATGGTTTAGGTTATTGAATTTTAAAATGTGAAGTTATCAAACATGAAGAATGAGTAATTATAGTTCATCTTCTAATTTTTATATGTTGTCATCTATAGATGGGATAATGTGCATAAATACTCATGTGTTTGTTCCATTATGTTTAATTTGGTCTTTCAAAAACTTTTTTATCAGCCCATTTACTTTAAGCTTTTAGTTTGTAACTCAAAAATGCCTTTTTTTTTTCTTTTTTTCTTTTTTATTTTTTATCAGTGTAACTCAAAAAAGAAACTGACTTTAACGGCTTTGACGTGGAACCCATGTTAGAACCCACTCCCCTCTCCTCTCATCCCTCTCTTCGCTAGCCCTCGCCCTCTTAGAAACGGAACCCACCCCACCCGACCCTCCCTGCACGACAAACCCAGAGCGTTTTCTTTTTATTTTTAGTTTCTTTTTTTAACTCTTAAATTTTTATTAAAATTTTATTTTAAATTTGAAAATATGCTAAATGAAAATTCAAAATTTATTTTTTAATATAAATAAATTATTTATTTGTTATTTTAAAATGTTCTAAATGAAAAATATATTTAAAATATAAATAAACTATTGTTTATTTTAATTTTTTATTTTGAATTCAAAATGAAAATTAAAGAATTAATAAAAATGAATTAAAATTATGAAAACAATAAATATAAAAATATTATGAATAAAAAAATTATATACGTAAATTATATTATGGTATTATATATATGAATGTATTATATACAATTTTGTCAAAAATCAATGGATGGAGTTTTTCAAAAAAAGAAAATCAAATTTATGAAATATTTATTTATTTATTAGATGATTAATTATTATAAACAACTAAGATTATATTAAAGATATTAAATATTTTAATTAAGAGTAATTTATTTTAATGAAATAGCTAGACTTAAAATAAAAATAAAATTTTAATAAAAAAAATGAATAGTTTATTTATATTTTAAAAAATTTTCCATTTTATTGATTTTAAAATAATAAATAATTAATTTTTATTAGAAAAATAAAATTTGAATTTTAAATTCGATGGGCAAAATAAATAAAAATATTAGAGTTAAAAAAACTAAAAAAAGAGTATTAGAGAGGTTTATTGGTGCTTTGGTGGTTGCGAGGGGTTGGGCTGGGGTTGGGTGTGTAGGGGTGGGGGTGGGGTGAGGGTTGGAGAGAAGAGATAAGAGAGATGAGAGAGGAGATGAGAGAGATGGGTGTCTAACGTCACGTCGAAGCTGTTAACATTTATTTGTCCACCTCTAAACTCTGTTGGAGATGGGGGCATTTTTTAGCTATGGAATAAATGTTAGAAGCAATAGTTGGCCTGAAAAAGTTTAAGAGTCAAGTTCGACATATGATCAATATTTAGGCGTTTATGCCTTATCATATATAAACACACATAAAAAAGTACTGACTCAATATATAAAGGGTTAAAGGCCATTTGACTCTTATTATGGCCATTTGACCACGAACTGGTACATCATGTGTCCTCGACTAAAGCCCAGGTATTAATTCGACCTTGACTATTTTTTTATTTATTATTTTTAGTTTTAGTATTTAAAACTAATAATTTTTCCCTTCTTTTCATATTAAGTTGTTGTATAAAAAATAAAATAAATAAAAACATATTTCAACTAAATATTTTATTTCTACACACTTTTTTAAATCATTTTATTTATTTATCTATATAAGTATTTAATAATTTAAACTTATATAATTTGTGGAATAAATTTTAATTTAATTTATTTATCTTTATGAAACTAAATACTAAAAAACATTTTCTTAACTTTTTTAAATAATTTTAGAAATCGAATATAGTAAATTATAAATATGAATATCTTGATTATAGTCCATTAATCATAAAAAATACACAATTTGTAGCGAACAATTCGATTTTCCTTTTTCATATGAAAAAAAGGACAAAAAATGATTTAGTTTTCACCAAATAGTACAAAAGTAAAAATGAAAAAAAAAAAAAAGTTTAGGGGCTAAGTTGACACTGGACAATGTTACAAGAGCAAAGTACTTGCCCCAACCCATATATAAATGAACATTTATTTATTCTTAGGACTACGAAAATCATCAAATTACATTATATTTCTTATCCTTTACTGTTGATCTCATCTTATGTTCATCATATGTTCTTCTCTAACACATTTCACAATTACTAGGTATGAGTCAGAGCATATCAAGAAAATTATCACCAACATCGCGGTGTAATATTGAGTTATAAACTCATTTCCTAAGGAGAATTTAGTTGGAATGGATGATCATCGCTGAAAAATATAAGTTTGGGTTGAATATGAGTCAAATGATGTTCGTATGATTATGATATAGGATTAGCGGAATTGGTAAAGACAACCATTGCTCAATCACGTGTATAGAACAAATTTCTTGGAGATTTGAATATTTCCTTGAGAAAATGTTGAAGAATGAGAACTACTTGGTTTACAAAATCCTTCAGACACCGTAGTTGGAGGAAATAAAAAAAAATAAGCAATACTCGCGAAAGCGACCTATGTGATGGCTTGAGTCTTCACTTTCGAAAGGCTCTTATTGTTTTCGATAGTGTTGATGATGATATGAACAAATTAGAATTATTAGTAGGAACACATAACTGGTTTGGTAAAAGAAGTAGAATCATCATCACAACCAGAGACAAACATCTGCTAAATAGACTCAAAGTTGAAATGGATGATCATCTGAAAAATATAAGTTTGGGGTTGAATATGGAGTCAAATGATGTTCGTATGATTATGATATATGGGATTGGCGGAATTGGTAAGACAATCATTGCTCAATACGTGTATGAACAAATTTCTTGGAGATTTGAATGTTGTAATTTCATGAAAATGTTGAAGGACGAACTACTTATTTACAAAATCAACTTCTTCAAGACACCATAGTTGGAGAAAATAAAAAAATAAATGATACTCGCTGGCGACCTATGTGATGGCGGTCTTCACTTCCGAAAGGCTCTTATTGTTTCGATAGTGTTGATGATGATATGAACAAATTAGAATTATTAGTAGGAACACATAACTGGTTTGGTAAAGGAAGTAGAATCATCATCACAACCAGAGACAAACATCTGCTAAATAGACTCAAAGTTGATCATTCATATGAGGTTGTAGGACTAGAGTACAATGAAGCACTTAAGCTCTTTAGTCAATATGCTTTTGGACCAGATTTTCCAAAAGAGGATTTTAAAGGCTTCATAGATCATGTGATACATTATTGTCAAGGTCATCCATTAGCTTTGAAGGTTTTGGGTTCTAATTTATGGTGCAAGACAATACATAGATGGGACGGAGTCCAATTACATAAATTGGAAAAAAAGAACTTTGAGAATGAGAAAATTCTAAGTGTGCTTAAAACAAGCTATGATGGATTAGATCGTTCACAACAAAAGATATTCCTCGACATTGCTTGTTTTTTTGAAGGTGAAAATAGAGACTTTGCTTCAAAAATATTGGACGGTTGCAAGTTGTATGGTGAAATAAATATAAGAGTTCTATGGGATAGATGTCTCATAACTGTTACAAGTGATGATATAATATGTATGCATGATTTGATGCGACAAATGGGCCGGCAAATTGTTCGTGAAGATTATCCGGAAGACCCTAACAGATGGAGTAGATTGTGGAATATTGATGATACTTATCATGCATTTACAAGTGAAGGTGAGAATAAAAATAAAATTGATAGCTTAAAAAACTCTCATTTGTTTATGTGTTTTGTTTTTATTTTTTGTTTTTAATATTTAATATTTAATTTTTTAATGATTCTTCATTCTTGTTGTCCAGGGGATGCAAAACGTCGAAACCATATCTCTAAACTTGTCAACATCAAAAGAAATATGGCTTACTACAGAAATATTTGCCCAGATAAAAAAAGTGTTTGTCAAGATGAAGAAGCTGAGATTACTCAAAGTCTACACTAGTTATGTGATGGAGTATAAAAATGACTCTTCCTAATGACTTTGAATTTCCTCCTAATTTAAGGTATATTTACTGGGAAGGTTTGGAGTCTTTGCCATTGAATTTTAATGGAAAGAACCTTGTTGCAATCAACTTGAAGTCTAGCAACATGAAAGAACTTTGGGAAAGCGATAAGGTATAATAACTTTTTTTAATTTCTTATTTTCTTTACACTAATTTTCTGGCCTATGAATTTTTTATTTTTTTTTGATGAAAAATTATCTTTCTTTAGTGTTTTGCAGAATTGAAGTTCTTTGATGTAAGTAACTCACAACAACTCATGAAAATGCCCGAATTCTCAAGCATGCCAAGATTGGAGAGATTAAATCTTGAAGGTTGTGCGAGGCTTTGCTCTCTTGGGGCATTTCATGCAATAGAAACCTGAGGGCTTAACCTTGGAAGGACGGAATCAAGAACTACCCGAGCAGCATTGGGTCCTTTGTCATCTCTTGGAAACTGCAGTCTTTCAGGATGTTCGAAGTTTGAGAAATTCCCAGAGATCCAAGGGAATATGAAATGCTTAAGGATTCTTTATTTAGATGGCACTTCAATCAAGGAACTTCCAAGTAGCATTAGTTGCTTGGAATGCTACTGAACCTTTATCTCGAGTTGTTCTAATTTTGAGAAGTTCCCTGAGATTCAGAGGACTATGAAGTGCCTAAACATGCTTTCTCTAAATGGGACTGCTATTAAGGAATTACCAGACTCAATAGATCGTCTCATTAGCCTTTTTTTGTTAAATTTAGACAACTGCAAAAACTTGAGTGGTCTTCCAAGCAGCTTTTTTGGGTTGAAAAACCTCGCTATGCTCTCTCTCAATTATTGTTCAAATCTGGAGGCTTTTCCAGATGTCATGGTTGATATGGGACAGTTATGTGAACTTTTTGCTAGTGGAATGGCTATGACAGAGTTGCCATCATCAATTGGACGTCTAAAATACCTTATGAGGATAGAATTGATCAACTGTGAGAACCTTTTGACCCTTCCAGACAGTGTTGGTAATTTCTTGGATCTTTACAGTGTCCGTGTTCGTAACTGTTCAAAGCTTCACAAATTACCCGACAGTCTCCGAAGCCTGCAATGTTGCTTAGAAAAGAACTTGATCTAGCTAGGTTGCAATCTGATGGAAGGAGCAATCCCTAGCGATTTGTGGTGCTTATCTTCACTGCGAATTTTAGATTTAAGCGAAAACAACATTTGTCGCATACCTATTGGCATCATTCAGCTTTCGATGCTGGTTAACCTTCAAGTGAATCATTGCTTGATGCTTGCAGAAATTCCAGAACTTCCATCAAGACTAAGAAGGATACAAGCACATGGTTGTCCGTGCCTCGAAATGTTATCAAGTGATCCAACACATCTACTATGGTCTTCTCTCCTCAACAACTTCCTCAACAACTTTAATTAGAAATTAAAGGTATGGATTCTACATATATATATATATATATATATATATATATATATATATATATATATATATATATATATGGCCCTTAAATTCTAATACGGAAGTGTTACAGTGGGTCAATCATTTGAATTTTGTTTCACTTTAAGTCGAAAAGTTTTGGTTTTGACATTTTGGATTTTTTTTTAAGTTTTAGTGAAGGATTGGTCTCATAGCCTGATCCCTGGCCTAACATCTTATTGCGATGCTTAGATGAGATTTACATGAGATTCACATGCAGCTACTTTTATGCAGAATCTTAGATGCTACAGAGACCGTTACCCCTCTGATTCCAACAAATTTCACATTATTATTCCAGGAAGCAGTGGGATACCAGAGTGGGTAACTCGTAAGAGTATGGGATGTGAAGTAAGTATAGAGCTCTCAGAGAACTGGTATGAAGACGACAATTTCTTGGGATTTGCTTTATTCTCCCATCTTCTTCCACTTGATGGTGATGATGATAATAACAATGATGATGATGATGACAATGAATACACTTATTGGATGTCTGAATTGAGCACACCACATGGGGATCAATCTAAACCGATATTTGGATCATCAAAGCATATTGGTTGTGGAATCTACTACATCAATAGTGTAGAATTTGATAGATACAAGGAGTGTCTTGTCTACCACAAAGGTGGCACATCAGATCCAATACTGGGTGTATTATATGTTCCTCAAACTGCCATTTCAACTGAGTATCGATCTAGAGAGTGGAACCACTTCAAGGCTCGTTGTAACGGCACTTATCGATGTGGTGACAAAACCTTCAAACTGAAAAGCTGTGGGGTAAATCTTCTATATGCCCAAGCTCCAGCCCCAGACAAGAAAAGACATGATCACCCAACAGAAGACGACCCACATCGCAAAATATCAAGACATGTCTAATTTCTTCTCCCTGTAGTCCATTAAGGCGCGTCTTCTGTCTATGCTTTATTCAGTGCTTATATTTGAGAATAACGGAATATTCGAATTCTACAAGTACAAAATTTAGAAGGCAAAGCTGCATGAATGAGTATTAATTAATGTATTATATATGTCATAAGATACCTATATCCTATCATACATATGTTTGAGATCCTGAGAAAATAACCTTGTGCGAGCCAGAAAAAAAAATGCAGAGATAAATAGATTCTATAAAATGTATATTTATGTATTTCTTTCCTTTTTAATTTTGTAGGTATGATATAAGCTTGTAAATATCTTAATAGTCATTACAACTCATCTTTTTCAACACAAACTCAATTGGCAATAACTTGTCAAATCTTGGTAATAATTTTATAGTTGAAATTATAGTAAATAGTTTTAGTTGTGGGATATCTTCTATTTCATTTCATCTCTATCAAATGTTTAGATGTTTAAATTTTGACTAAGTTAATAATTTATAAATGACTGCTGCATGACAATTTAAGTCATATTTTATTTAATTTTTTGTTTGATAAAAATGAATTTTATTTTAATATTTTACATTCTTATTAAATAATCTTGTTCAGGGATAGTTGACAGCACTATCATATTATCATGTTAAAGATGAACTTTAAAGGTATGCTTACTCTGGTGTTTTTTTGTTTACTAAAGGTTAAAATATTTATTAATTAGAATTAACCAAAAAAACATCTAGACAATTTTGTAAAACTATTTACCTTGAACCTTGAAGGATATCCTTATGGTTAACAAGATGATGTTTCTTGGAATGGGGATTGTGACAACTTTTGAAGAACAAGACTAGACCTAGAAGAAGCACTTGTGATCCTCTTTCGACAGTAATTCCTTAAGAGTGTTTGGCCTTTACCAGCTCAGCGGCATTTAATGTATTATTAAGTTATACGTGTAATTAGGAGTTATGACAACTGTGCTTTACGAAGTACTTATTCAACTTGTAATGAGTCTTATATCTGCATAATCTCTCTTTCTTTCTCAAGCATTGGCTGTCCAGTCGCATGTTCAAAAAGTTGGACCATATCATGGGTAAATCTAAGAATACTAACATAATATATATAACTAAGAAAAATGACGATATTGTTTCTCAATATGAGTCCTTCAATACAGTTTAATTCATGAATATTATTATAAAATTTTGTATAAAATTCTAATAAATTTATAAAAAATAAAGAATTATTATGATAAATAATTTCTTTTTTAAGTTAGGTTAATAGAGGCCCTAATGCATAGCATCAAGGGGAGAGATTTAATTTCCTTTTGATTTTGAATCGGTATTAGAATATAGTATTTTAAAAATGAAAAAAACAATTTTTTATTTCACCATAGTTTTTGAGTCATTTGAGAGTTTTAAAAAATATATAAAAAAAAGAACTAATGTAGATGAAGAATGCCAATAAGAAATAATTTCCTGCGTCTTCTTTTGAAATTTGAGCGCATATAATTGTGTGAACATTTCTTATAACTCTCTGGTAGCTATCCATCAAAGATCTTGTTATTGAGTGGGGAAATGAAAAAATCAAAAGCCAGAAAAAAAAAAAAAAAAAGACCTTGACTCCTAATAGGAGAAAAGTAAAAGCAAAATGAGCGAACATTTGCTGGCATTATCAAAGTCCAACTCACTTTTTCTTTTGAGTAAAGAAAGAGCCTCAAACATCGTCTTGACTCCTCCTCACGAAAAAGGTAAGATACATGAATGAGAACCAAGGTATGTCTTTTCTCTGTTCCATTTTATTTATATGTTTGGGAGAAGATGTTGCACAGCTTGAGGGAATACAGTGTTCTTGTCGGCCGCGAAATCTACGTAATAAATGTCGTGAGACCATACATGTCTAAAAATGGTCATAGGCCAACACATCATATTTATAAAAATGTATATTTTATACAAAACATGGTTTAGTACAATTTGTTTACAATCGTGTTTCATTACAAATTATACAAAAATGGTCTTTGCCCGATTTTTGCAAAAAAAAAAATACAAGATAAGGCCATCTTGGCGGATTTCTTCGCCTCTGGTCGGGATCGTCTCATCCCCAATTGGGTCTTCGAGTACACAAAAAGGGTCATGGCCCAGGTGAAACGTCGCGACCAGTGGAATTTTCTGCCCGGTTTACTCCCACGCTAAGTGCGTGCAATGACACACAAGCGTTCAACACATGCTAATATATCACTCGTATATATTAACATAATTGTTCCATAAATCATGTTATTCTATTTACAACAATAACATAAGATTAGCTCACATGGTAAGGCATAATCCCTGACGATTCATCTTTGGGCTAGCCACTGAAAATCGCGATCGTGTTATTTTCTGTGGCGATGCGCAGCATCACACACGAGATCCGCACAGCGGTCAGGTGGGTGTCGAACCTCCGAGTTTATTCGGTCGGTCCGAATCTTTTGGGCAAGAGCATGACCCGTGAGCGCAACAATCATAAATCGAATTCTGAGTGTAAGCAAAGTAAAGCAAGTAGGAGAAAAACCCACCTTTTTAAAGTTTGTTCGAAACTCCCCGAGAGGCCCAGGACACGTGTAGTGCTTCAGGTGAGACGACTTTGCTCCTTGCCTCGCGGAGCCGTGATCACGTCGTAGGGAATTTAGAGAGAGGTGGAACTTCTCTCTAAAAATCCCAGCCTTCACTCTCTCTTAGGTTTGTTCTCTTTTCCCCACCTACTCTCTTCCTCTCCCGATCCATTTGGTCGAGGTGGAGACGAGGAAAGAATCGCCGATCTGCGTGTCGAGCTCTGATAGTTGAGAGGATTACCGCATTATCCTCTTATCGGCCATTTAGATTTCCCTCTAATGGCATCATCTTAGTATTGTGTCCCGCAGTGAGCTCAACTTGTATCATGTTTATTTGCATCACGCTGGACATGTAGGCGCCTCTGGGCCACCAACGTGCAAGTGTCATGCATCCCCTCGGGTACCTCTAAAAGCGTGAAATTCGATTGTCTCGGGTCGACGAGAATCGACGTGGTAGCTAAATTCGTGAAAGCGATTCAATGATGAAGTACATTTTGTCATCGAGATCTAAAAAATTTCGGTTTGATCGAAATTACAATTTTATCCTTTGCCGGACATCACGGATTTTCAGGGTCTCCACGGATGTTGAGTTCAAATGTTAGTAAGATTAGTTTAAATACATTGTTAAAAATAATGTAATGATGAAATAGAAATAAGCATTTCTATTACAATTAAAAAATTATAGCAAGACAAATTTTTTTTTGAATGAGATTTGTTTGATTAATTCTTTTTGCAACTTTTATATTAGAATAAGAAAGTCACTATCTTAAGTAGTCGATTATTACTCTGTTGGTGAGGGTAAAAATTTGTGTCTTTGCTTTGGATTTTCTTTCCTTAAATTGATTTAGTATTGTTTTAGCAAAATAATTTAATTTCTAACGTTTTGAAAGCATATTGATGTAGGATAGGGAATAAATTTTTTGGCATTATATATAGGTTAAATTTCAATCCCAGTAGAAGCCCAGCGTTTTAAAGTCGTAGAAGCCTCTTGGACCAAAAGCGGATAATATGTATGTGGTTAGTAGGGTCGTTCTGGAAATGATATCGGGCCGTCTACGATCCTAGATATGCGTGCGTTCCATTTGACCTATAGAGGTGTTTATTCGTTGTCTTGCAATCATGAAATTAACGTGTATACATGTTGGATATGGGGTGTTACAACTTATTTATATAAGAGATGAATTCAAATACCAGCCTAATAGATATGTTTTAAAAGTCGTGAGCTCATGAGGAGCGAAAGCAGACGATATCATATGAATTAGGTGGTCGTTACACATATAGGCATAAATCTAGAAATGTTTTGGGTTGTATATCAATGGTATATTATCAACAGGCATTTGAAGTTTGATAGATGTTTGGTGGTTGCTGCTGGTTTATAAATATACATGATTTATTTATGGTAGTTTTAATTTTGATTCATATGTGTATTTTTTTTAGTTTCCTAACTCTTTCTAAGATAATTTCAGGAAAATTTTGTGAAATTTCTTATCTATTTCTCCATTTAGGCTAAACGATTTTTTTTTTTTTTTCAATTTGTTTTTGAATTCTGACATATTACCTTCAAGTTAAGTCATGGAATTTATTTTTCTATTCTTTAAAGTTCAAATCATATAAATCCTTCATCAAATGATTAGTTAAATTGTTAAGAGGGCCCTAAGGCATAGCATCAAGAGGAGAGATTTATTTCCTTTTGATTTTGGATATGTATCACAATATAATTATTTTAAAAATAGAAAAACGATTTTTTTTTTCACCTTAGTTTTTGAGTCATTTGAGAGTTAAAAAAAAAAAAAAGAACTAATGTAGACGAGGAATATTAATAAGAAATAATTCCCTAGGTTTTCTTTTGAAATTTGAGTGCATATAATATATATGTGAACATTTCTTAGAAATCTCCGGCAACTTTCCATCAAGATCTTGTTGTGAGTGGGAAATGACAAAATCAAAAGCCAAGGAAAGACCTTAGACTCCTAATCTGAAAAGTTAAAGCAAAATAGATGGGTTTGTAGAAAATTCCTAATCTATTGAAAAACTATAAAAATATAAAATTTAAAATATACATACATTTTTTAAATCTATTGGTTTTTAAATTATTTCATCATAATATTTGTAGATAATGTGTAATTATAATAGATAATATATATATATATATATATAACATAATATTTTGTAAGACATGGCTTTGGCATATCGTTTTGTTTGAGGCAAAATAATAGGTTGGGGATGCGCGGGAGTCATTTGTGTCTGATACATTATGATCCAGTATAGCAGTGTTTTATAATTTAGTCATATCCAATGTTTATAAATACCATTTTATGTAACCATATTTTAATGATCAGATCTATGGATGTAGGCTTTATTACTCGTAAAGATTGTTTACCTCATTTCAATTCAATACATAAATATTATTAAAATTATATATATATATATATATATATATATATATATATATATATATATATATATATATATATATATATATATATATATACCTTTAATAAAATAAGTTTTAAAATTATAATATTTAATTATTTGAAAATATATTTATTTAATATAATAAAATTAAAAGCATTTTCCTTCAAAGCATTTTTTAAAAAAAAGGTTAACAAGTGGGTTTTGGAAATAATTAAAGCTATGAGTTATTTTCACCTTTACCCTCAATAAAGGTAGACAACCAATTATTCCACTGAATGAATAAAGTAAAAAGATAATAATGTTATACAATCATAAGAAAAAAACAAAGTTGCTTTGATGGTTATTTTCTTCTATTGTTTAGCCTCTCACACTCCCATTGATAGTGTTACTTTTTGACCAGCCCTTTCTCTTACTAACTTTTAAATATTACTTGTTTTTTCAACAAAACTTAAAGCAAATGTTGTGGTGCTTTTATTCAGGATTTTGAAAACAGTAATATATTTTTGTAAAACTGTTTTTAATAAATACTTTTGTTATAATGTAATAAATTGGGATCTCACTCTTTTTATGTCCCGTCTTTTTGTTTAGTCTTTCTCTGTATCTAGGCGCGATGGTGAAAAGTGTTATTATAATTTAAATTTAGTATTTTTATGTTTTGGTATTTTTGGAAACAAAAAAACTAGAAAACAAATGGAGTAGACTTGTCAAGTACTTGGTAAAGTGTCATCTAACATCTACAATTTTTCAATAAGGCGTGGAGAAGTCACTCGATACCCCAAAGACTTTTGTTTTTAGTTTTATTCTTATTTTCCTTTAAAATTGTGATGTAATTTTGGAATTCATTTGATAATATTATTAGTTAATAAGGATCCATTAACTCAAATAATTAAGAAATTATTAATAGACAATGATTATGAATTCAATTTCATATATGAAAGATAATGACAAATATAAATATCAAATATATTTTCTTGAAATATTCATTAATGTTTCACTTCCACTTCCATGTATTTTGAAGTGAATAATGGAAGGAAAAAACCGACAAAAGTTTGGGGGGCCCATAGTGTGAACGCAATAAAAGGAAAAAGGTTCTTTTGCTAGACTTTACAATGCCCACCTTCCTTCCCGCAAAATTCCATTACCCTTACTTTGACCATAATAAGAAAGGGAAAAAAGAGTATTATTTTATTTATGTTTATAATTTAAACTTTTGATGAAATAAAAAAGATAAAAATTTACATCGTGCCAAAGAAAAAACTAAAAAAATACTAAAATCACTATAAACTCTCCCGATAATTAAAATATAACTTTAAATAATAAAAGGATGTTAAAGTTGGATCAGGATGGCCTGAATTTTTGTTCACGGCACGATATTATTGATTTTTGCCCCTTTGAAAATCACTTACCAGTTTAAGTTTGGGGAGGCCCATATCCGTACCCGATTAACCCGTCTCGCTCCGTTTTTATTGGGATGAGTTTGGGAACATTGAAATAAGGTTTAAATCGGGTTTGAGATTTCCTATTAAAACCCGAGTCGGGTCTAGATGGATTTTGTCTACCCCGCCCCAATTATATAATTACAAAGTTGCCTCCAAATCCCTGACTATTTAAACTCTCATTTTACCCAATCCTAGCATGAATGCCTCCTCCTCCTATCTCTCTCATGTTCATCTCTTTTCTCCTCTCTCTTGTTCATCTCCTTTTAATTAAACAATTCCTTTAAATTTTGCTTAGGACCTTGTTAATAAAAAAACCTTCATTTGTAAGACAAGAAATTCCAATTTTCTCCAAAGAACAAAATTGTAATTTCGGTGAAAATCAGGAATTTTTCAAATCTGAGATGACAAGCAGGACTTCTCGGGTTGAAATCGTCTCATGAATTACAGCTCTGCGTCGAATTGGTGAATTACGAGGTGGTCGAGTTGCGCGTTTCGAGCGTGAGGTGTCGGATGGCCTTGCCTAGCAAAGTAGGAGATCTTAATATGGCATTCTAAGAGTGTGACACCCAGCGCTAAAGGGATGTCGCATTGAGAAAGCGTGTGTCGTAAAGGGAATTATGAAATAAGGAAAAATGATGGAAATTTTGTAGTAACATCATGAGGTTTGAGGAAATGAGGAGTAATTCATCGTTCTTAGAATGATGATTCTGAAAGGGAGAAAAAGGGCTAGAAAGGAGAAGAGAGAAAATGAGGAAAATGAAAGGAAAATGAGAAGGAGAAAGAAAAAAGAAAAGAACGGAGAAAAGGATCGAGGAAAGAGAATTCGTAGAGAGAGAGAGAGAGATGCGGTGGCAGAAGCGTGGAGAAATGCAGGAAGAGCGTCGGCATACTCTAGATTTGTAAACGTCCAGGCCAGGTCAGTTCCTTGAGACAAGAATGGAGGAAGTTGTTACACGGAGAGGGACAAGCGCGTGAACTCAGGTTTTTGGGAGTTTCTTCGGCTCTAGAGATGGTATATTTTCACTGCTGAATTATTTTTAGCGCAAGGCTTTATAATGGTGAGGGTTGCTTTGTGGGAGGCCATGAGGAGGCCACGTAAAGTGAGTTCAAACTTTGAATTAGGGGTATGGATTTCTTAGTGGGTTTGATTTATGGAGTTGGGTTTGACTAAAGCTGAAAATTTCTAGGTGTTGTGGTTTTGTTGTTGTGATAATGATGCTTGGAGCAGGATTGGTTCATGTTGTGAAAGGGCCCGGTAGTACTTACTGTTGAATGGTCAAAAAAATTGAGACTGGTTATTGTGTTAGTCTTTGCTTGAATAACATGCAATGGTGTGGAAATGTGATATTGATGCATGCTATTTGATGTATTAATATGTTTTGCATGGAGGTAGATTATATGTATAAATTATAATTTTCGTGGAGTGTAAATGTTTCATGTAGTGCTTTCGTTAGCTGTATAGCAGCAGGGGAGAAAAAATCGTGTCGTCACGTTTCATATGCCGCGGTCACATCGCATCCCGAATTAGGTGTGGGTGCGGGGGTAAAGGTTTGATAAATGGAGTGTTGGTGAATGCGTTAGGTAATTTCGGGGAAAAAGTGGGACAAAGTCAAGTGAAGATGCAGTATGTAAATGATCAAATGATAAATTACATGTTTTGGGTGAACAGGATTGGAATTAGATCCACGAGGTGTGAGATGTCGCGGGTTGATGATTAGACGTGAATCAGGCGATGTAAGTTCGTGAAAATGTTGAAGAAAGGCGTGCGATCCTACGATTAATAAACCGGAATGTAGCTACTGATAAGGAAAAAGTGATAAGTAAAGATTGGAGGGTCTCGATGGTTTAGTCGGGGGGTGTGTATTTGGTTTATTCAGCAGCATTCAGATTAATGAGAGTCGGTTGGGACTTGAATTAGTGAGCATGAGGGTTGCATACCGTACATGATATAGACTGTTCGTATAATAGTAAATAATTGTATAGATGTGGTTGAGTTGTTTATATATGTCGTGCGTATGATTACAGGTAGGGAGTAACCCTTGTGGGAAGACTTTACAAGAACTTGCTCATTACAGTCGTGGGACCACTTTCGGTCTGGTATCAGGAGTGCTCGATGAGGTAGTTTTGAGAAGAAAGTAGGAAATGGTTTTAAGTAAATATTTTGCTAAACATGTATAAATTTTTTGTAGAACAAACATGTATGAAAATATAGTTGAGATATTTATTTTGAGTATTGATTTATGAGCCCCGAGAATATTTACTCGAGAGTATGGAGTCTCATGATCACGAGACATATAGATTTTCCGCGAGGTTGACGGTGAGTCGACCAGACCAGCACGATTTGGGCGTCACATTTCATTTGCATCATTTGTTTGAGATTTAACATTAAATGCCCATTTGATTAGTATGACCTCCACCTTTTTCTTTTTAATATTTTGGCAAATTTAATCCTTTTTGAATTTGTCTACAAGAGCATAATATCAATGAGAAAAAAAAAAGAAAAGAAGGAATATGAGAGTTGGCTTTATGTTTACAAGTGCTTCACATTCTGTTCTGAACGATCTGTCTGTCCCGTAAGCCCGTCTTTTCTGGCAGAAGAGCATTAGTTTTTCGATGGATTAGTTATTCATTGTATCGTGAATATAAAAATGATATAAATTTTTATAAAGTAAATAAAATTTAGTGAAAAGATAAGAAAAATAAAAAATGGTATAATTTAATGCAAATGGTCTAAATTTTAATCCGTCAATATAAACAAGTTTATAGAATGAGAATGGCATTTGTTGAGTTTTTCCTAAAAATTAAATGAAATAAATAGGTTAAAGGAAGGAAACAAGCTTGTCGGGTATTAGTGCTTGACCCACACGGGCTTTGGCACGTCAAAGGGTGCCCCAAATCCTGACTATTTAAAACCCTCATTTTACCCAAACCCTAGCAAGACCGCCTCCTCCTGCTCTCTCTCTCCTGTTCATCTCCTTTCTCCTCTCTCTTGTTCATCTCCTTCTAACTTGCTCAATAATGGCCGATCAGTATGTCTGATGCTTGAGACGGCGTGGCGCCACGACCTGTATTTCGCCTAAGGCTTGGGGATCGGGTTGCGGTTAAGAGGAGTCAGAAGTCTGGTTTGGTTCATTTTCTTCCTCTTCGTCCGATTAGATATTTGTATTTTGTATTTGATTTATTTCAAGATTTTATAGATTTTATGGCCTGAATATGATGATAAGCTGGGTAAATCAGAAAATTTTCCTTTTACTGGTGGGGAGAAATGAAATGAAACGCCCACCCCCATAGGTTAGTTTAATCCGATGCCCGTGCCATGCCTCATCCATCTTTGCGTCAATTGTTGAATTTTGAGATATCCTACTCTTAAAATATGTAAGATAAATTATAGGTATGATTGATTTCATTGAAGCAGAAGTAAACACCTCCATGGCTTTTGGTAGTTTTAATTTGTTTTGTTTTGCCAATTCTTGATATATGAGCATCAGAGCATGCATACTACTTAGTACTTACACACCTGATTCTCAACTTCCGTTTCCTCTAATAAGATTATTTGATGGGGATATCATCTAATTAAGATGGGTGGGTCATGGAGATTTTATGAATTTGGTCAGTTTGAAAGGGGAAGTATTCCGATTTTTTATTCCGATTTGGTCAGGCTTTAACAGTTACTCGGGGCGGGGCGGGAACGGGGTTGTGAGATTTTTTTGTTGACGGGTATGGGAAGAAACAAAGCGCCCCGACACGGGTTTGAGCTGGGAACGGGGGTAGAACAAATTAATCGGGAACGGGGAACGGGAACGGAAACGTTGCCATCCTTACTTTTACTATACTTTAGAGTGCCAACCTTCCTTCCTGCAAATCTCATGGTCCCTTCCTCAACATCTAATTCTACGGTTCCTTTCTGACTGAACATTAACATCAGAATCATCTTTTGTTTTCTCCAGTTTAACAGAGACAGAATTCAACTGAAGACGGTATTAAACTACGCCTCACCGGAAATGGCTTCCACAACCGATCAAATGGCGTCTGATTCTTCTCCTTCCATGCGTAGATGCCTTTATGATGTGTTCTTGAGCTTTAGAGGGGAAGACACCCGCAACAATTTCACTGATCACCTCTATACTGAGTTAATTCGAAGAGGCATTATAACTTTCAGAGATGACCAACTTAGGAGAGGAGAAGAGATTCAGCCTGAGCTTCTAAAAGCTATTGAAGAATCAAAATCTTCCATTGTTGTTTTCTCTAAAAATTATGCTGATTCAAGGTGGTGTTTAGAGGAGCTTGCAAAGATCATGGAGTGTAGAAAGGAATATGGGCAAATAGTATTACCAATTTTCTACCATGTGGATCCATCTGATGTCCGCAAACAAAAAGGGAGCTTTGGAGAAGCATTCACAAAGTATGATTATGAAGAAAATTGGAAGGACAAGGTAGAGAGGTGGAGGGAGGCCTTGACTGAAGCAGGCAATATTTCCGGATGGGATGTAAACGAGGGGTATTTCTCATAATTAACTTCTTTTTAGTTTTTATTAATTATCATTAGCTTTCATTTATAAGTATACTTAAATTTGAGTCATGAACTATATATATCTCTCCATAAATTGAAGCAATTCATTTGATTTGATTTTATAAGATTAAATAACTTATTGACAATCATCCTACTAATCATAGTGTGCAATATTCAAGTATATGTTAATAACTTCTTTGTTTGCGCTTTAGAATTGAGCTCATAAGCATGTCTGAAAACGCTATAAGTGAAATGCCCCGGTTAAATGTTTTTAAAATTGTTCTTGAGAATAATTTTTCAAGAAACAGAGAACATCGTTTTGGTGTTTTATGAAAACTATTATTGTTATTCGAATTTGATGTTTTTCGAAAATTGTTATTGTTATCTGAATTTGATGTTTTTATGTTAACGTGTTTTGGAACAAAGAAAAAACTTAGAACCAAGCATGGTCTCCATGTTTTGGAATTCCTCATGGGTTGATTCAACGCTTAGTCCAGTTTGGAGTTGGAAAGTCTTAGTGAAAAAAAATTACTAAAGAAAATTATTTTCTCTTATTTGGTTTTGCTATGCATGAAAATATAAAGAAAATGAATATAGATTAAAATTTCAAATTTTATATATTTTTAGAATTTCTTAGTCCTTAACATAATGGAAAAACATTTTAAAATGAGTTTGAATAAACATATAAAATTAATTTATTACTTTTAAACTTATTTTTATTTTCCTCTGATTTTATTTTCTTCAATTTTCCTCTCTTTTCTTTCCTCAGTGCTTTCTAGATTCCAAAGCACTAAGGATGCATTGTTTGCAAAACTTTTAGGATTTTAGATTCAAAAGAAGCATAATGTTGCATTGTTTGCAAAACTTTAGGATTTATTTTTATTTCAGGAAAGTTTGACAAAAAAATAAAATTAAATTAAAATATGAAATAAAATAAAATAAACATATTTTAAAGCCAGTGTTTTATATACTCTAAATTTATTTAATTCCATTATACTAAAAATTAAATATTTTAAAAAATGCAAGTTTTTTTTTAATATTTTCATTATATTTTGTTCCTTTCTATTTATATGGGCAAGACTAATGGTGGGAAATTTTCTTTTCTTTAGCACTCTAAGAACCAAATATAATGTCTTAAATTGTCTAAATATAAATTTGTGTGTTTTGAAAGTTGATGTTTGTGTTTAGTTTGAAGGGAGCTATCAAAGTGAGTCTAGTGGTGCAGTATAGTTATGTTTTGCAAGAGAAAGTAGAATAATTTACTTGATTAATTTAGAATAGAGTGATGCTCATATGAATTTAAAATAACAAATAATTAAAAGATTAATAATCTTATTTAAACATCCTAACAACCTTTGATTAGTCTTGAAGCACTTGATTGAACAAAAATTAAAAGTCAAAATACTTGATTGAACAAAAATAAAGTTGTGACATCAAGATGAAAAAGATCGAAAAGTTTAGGCAGCGATTGAGCAAAAATAAGAAATTGAGGCTATTGAAATAGAAAAAAATAAAATGTTTAAACGCTTAATTGAACAAAATAAAGTTGAGGCAGCAAAAATAGAAAAAGGAAAAGTTGAGACACCATTTATGCAATCAACCCAAAATAAATAATAATAATAATAATAATAAGCATGTATCTCCAAGTATTTGAATGTCTTATGTAACGACAGATATCTTGAGTACATAGTATAGAAGAAAAAGATGTTTAATTTCAATAATTATCAGGATACTGAAAGGTATCAAATCACCTTGGTGTTTTTTATCTTTTATTATTAATCTCATTATGTGTTCTCTCTAACTTAACAAATGTTCTACTTTAACGCACTTTATAATTATCAGGTATGAATCAAAGCATATCAAAGTACTGCATCGTGCGGATAGGATATTGAATTGTAAACTCTTATTTGTAGAGGATAATTTAGTTGGAATGAATTTCCATTTTGAAAATCTAAGTTTGGGATTGAGTATGGAGTCAAATGATGTTCGCATGATCGGGATATGTGGAATTGGTGGAATAGGCAAGACAACCATTGCTGGATATGTATATAATCAAATTTCTTGGGGATTTGAATGTAGTAGCTTCCTTGAAAATGTTAGAGATGTTTACAAAAGTAAAGGTCAGCCGTCTACAAAATCAACTTCTTAATGATATCCTAGGTGGAGCAAATAAAAAAATAAGCAATGTTCGCCAAGGAGCTTATGTGATAAAAAACAGTCTTCAATCTCGAAAGGCTCTTATCGTTTTTGATGATATTGAGGATATGGACGAATTAGATCTTTTAGTTGGAAAACATGATTGGTATGGTAAAGGAAGTAGAATCATACATCATGGCAGAAATAAGCTTGTTGCTAAATATACTATTGAAGTGGATTACGTATATGAGGTTAAAGTACTAAAACCCAATGAAGCACTTGAGCTCTTTAGTCAATATGCCTTTCGGCGAAATCTTCCAAAA
Organism: Tetrastigma voinierianum; assembly: GCA_016808115.1. Lineage (NCBI taxonomy): Eukaryota > Viridiplantae > Streptophyta > Magnoliopsida > Vitales > Vitaceae > Tetrastigma > Tetrastigma voinierianum. Next base: position 286,439 of record JAEQBH010006778.1, read on the forward strand.
AAGGATTTTGATGAAGACCTCTTAAATCGTGTGGTATATTATTGTCGAGGTCTTCCTTTAGCTTTAGAAAGTTTGGGTTCTGCTTTTATGTGATAAGACAAGACATGAATGGGAAAGTGGTGCGTAAATTGGAAAAAAGAACTTGAAGTTAAAATTCAAATGTGCTTAAAAATAGATTTGGGATGGATTAGATGCTTCACGAGGAGGTATTCCTTGATATTGCTTGCTTTGAAGCGAAGATAGAGACTTTGTGTCAAAAGTATTGAATGATCGCAATTTGTTTGGTGAAATAGATATAAGAGTGCTATGGGAGAGATGTCTTATAACTATTTCACACAATAGAATATATTTGCATGGTTTGATACGGAGAATGGGGTGGAAAATTGTTCAAGAACAAAATCCTAAGGAACCTAGCAAATGGAGTAGGTTGTGGAGTCCAAGTGATATCTATTCGGCTTTTATAAGCGAAAAGGTGAGGATTAAATTAAATTCAATTGCTTACCTCAGCTCATTAGGGAGATAAAGAATTTCATAACATCTTTTTTCTTAAATTGAAGTTTTATTTGTTTACTTTTTTTTTCTTTTCCCTAATTTCTAGTTCTTGTTTTTCAGGGGATGAAAAATGTTGAAACCATATCTCTAAACTTGTCTATTTCAAAAGAAATATGGTTCAACACAAAAATATATGACCAAATGAAGCGTTTGCAGATGAGAGAAGCTGGGTTCTTCGAAAGTCTATTATAAGTATGATTATGGAGACTCTGTTCTTCAGGAAGTTCATGAGTATAAAATGCATCTTCCTAAAGGTTTTGAATTTCCTCCTAATTTAAGATACCTTCATTGGGAGAATTTAGAGTCTTTGCCTTCAAATTTTCATGGAAGACACAGTGCATGATAACGAAGTCTAGCAACATAAAAGAACTTTTGACAGGGGAGAAGGTATAATCATTATTTAATTACTTTTTTTTATATGCTACTTTCAAGTCCATGCAAGTTATCCTTTTTTTTTTTTCTAAAATGTCTTTTGCTATAGTGTCTTGCAGAATTGAAGTTCATTGATCTAAGAAACTCACAACAGCTTATCAAAATACCTGAATTCTCAAGGATGCCAAGATTGGAGAAACTCAATCTTGAAGGTTGTATAAGCTTTTGTGAACTTCATTCATCTATTGGCACATTTTCTGGGAGACAATTTTTGAAGGAGCTTAATTTTAGAGAGTGGAATCGGAGAACTCCCAAGCAGCATTGGGTCCTTGATATTTCTTGAAACTCTTGATCTCAGAAGTGTTGGAAGTTTGAAAATTTCAGAATGATCTTTGTGAATATGGGACGTTTAAGGCGGCAAATTTATCAAAGGTGGTATTAAGAACTCCCCAGCTGACTTTGGACATTTGGAGATCTCATGAGAGTCTTAACCTCACAGATTGCTCAAACTTCAAAAAATTTCCAGAGATCCAAGGTAATATGAAACATTTAAAGTATCTTTTATTGCAAAGAACTGTTATTAGGGGACTCCCAACTAGCATTGGGTGCTTAGAGGCTCTTGAGTATCTTCAACTCGATGGTTGCTCAAATTTGGAGAGGTTCCCTGAGTTCCAAAAGAATATGGAAAATCTCAGGGATATTAGTCTTGCAAATACTGCTATAAAAGAACTACCCCATTCAATAAGACATCTCACCCGAATTACGTGGTTAAGTCTAGTTCTTGCAAAAACTTGAATTCTTCAGGCCCATTTGTCGGATAAATCCCTAATAAGAATCTACATCAATAATTTGTTCAAATCTAGAATATTTTGAGGGAAGTCATAGGAGATATGGAACATTTAGAAATACTTGATTTGTGTGATGTGGTTATAACAAAGCTGCCATCATCAATTGAACATCTAAAAGGTCTTACACGGTTGGAGTTGAACAATTGTGAGAATCTTGAGACTCTTCCTAACAGCATTGGTAATTTGACACGTCTTCATGATCTTTTTGTTCATAAGCATCCCCGAGGCTACAAAAAATTAGACGGTTTGAGAAGTGCTTGATGTTGCTTAAAACACTATATTCACGTGGTTGCAATAAATGGAGGAAATCCCCGGTGATTTATGGTGCTTGTCCTCAACGACATTTGGATGTGAGGTGGAAACCCACATTCGTCGCATACCCTCTTGGCATCATTCAACTTTCTAAAATTGGCGCTACATGAATCATTGCCAATGCTTGAAGAAATCAGGCTTGATCAAGCCTAAGAGCAATACAAGCACACCATTGTCCATGCCTCAAAGCTTTATCACCTGATCCAACAGCAGATATACTCTGGTCTTCTCTCCTCAACTCCTTCAAATTATATATCGAGGTACTGTTAAGTGAATTCTACTTCTACACCTAACCACCTAATTAAAAAATAATTTACAATTTGTATGATGAGATTATTAATTGCAACCACTACTATTTATGCAGAATCTTAGATGCAAAAAAGAAACGTTCTCTAGCTACTCGGGAATTCATGCTGCTGTTACAAGAGGCAAGACTGGATTAATACCAGAGTGGGTGAGTGATAAGAGCATGGGATGTGAAGTAACAATAGAGCTCCCAAAAAAATGGTATAAAGATGACAACTTTTTGGGATTTGCTTTATTCTTCAATTGTGTTCATTTTCCTTCTCTTTATTCTAAATTTAGCATATCCCAAGGCGATCAATTTATATTGGTGAGTGCGCATTCCTATTTAATTAGGAAGTTTGAAAAGGGTTTAGAATCATTAATTGTTGTTCTTTTCCCTCAAATTGTCATTCCCAATGAGTATCGATCGGAAAAGGTGGAAATACTTGAAGGCTTGCTTTGAGAGAGATTTTGGAGTAAAAAGTGTCGGGATGCATCTTTTATACGCCCAAGCCCAAGATGATAATAAGAAAAGATCAAGAAATGATAAGCCAGAAGCAGATGAGGAGTCACACCACAAAAGATCGAGACAACATGTCTTCTAAACCACTGATGATGATCCGTCGATCGGTGAATAGGATGATATTTTCAATTTTATTTAATGTTTATAGAATCATTAATTTTTTAATATATATTTTTAAATTAATTCTAATTGTAATTATGTCTAGTGGTACGATATCTTGGGTTAAAATTACAAATTTGTAAATGTTTAGATTTTAAAATTGAATTAACTATTTACTCATCTGCTAATAGCTCTAAATTATTTAAACTATATTTTATTTTCATAAAATCTAATTTTTTGTTTATATTTCGCTACTTTATTAAATTCTTTTAACGGTGGGGCTGTTTCTTTATTTGTCCTTTCTTTTAAATTTTCTTTTCTAAAAATTTAGTATGAAGTTTAAAATCAACAGGAAAAGCATTTCGAAAATAGGTTATGGTAATGTTAAGAAAGGTGTCATACGAGAATAACACATAACTAGAATGATGTTAATAGGTTATCCATACCAATATTATGTATAATTCAACTTAATCTGTTGATTAATAAGATTTGAACCAATTATATTATGTTATCTATGTGATTAGCAAGTCATATTCTATCAATTTATTTTTATATGATTATTGAATGAATCATATTTTAGTATATATTTTTTAATATTTTTAAAATGATTAAATTATTAGAACATTATAGAGTTGTTATGATATTAGATGTAGTCAAGTAACTAGAATAGGTTTTTTTTTTTTATGATTTTATTTTAACATTCGTTTTTAATTTTGAAATTTTTCATCAACAAACCTTCTTTATGTGTAGGCGTTAGTTAATATGAAGGGAGAATTACCGGTTGTGTCCTAATAAGGGACAATTTACAACATTAAGGAGTGTTTGGTTGTTAAAAAATGATCCTAAAATTTTTTAAATTTGAATATCCTTGATCATTGGCTATCTAAAATTAGAACTCTTAATTAATTCATTTTCAAACTCTAATGGAAGAAAAGTTAAAGCAAAGTTGATGGAAGTTGGTTTCTTAGAAACTCTTATCCATTGGAAAAACTATCAAAAATAAATTTTCAAAAATATATATATTTTAAGTGGTTTTGAATTATTTCTAATCTATGATATTGTTATTACATATATATATATATATATATATATATATATATATATATATATATATATATATATATATATATATATATATATATATATATGCTATATATTTTTAAATTGGTTTTGAATTATTTCCTAATCTATGATATTTTGTAAGATATTTTTATTATATATATATATATATATATAATCTGTAAACATTTAGAAAATCGGTATACATATGTTAATAAGCACCCTCTTATCGGGTGTGTGTGAAACTCATGAGAAATGGTAGTTTTCTAACGACTCGAATCTGTGAGAATTGAAGTCGTATTGCTTCTTCCCGATCTTGTACCAAAAAACTTTCTTTTAAACTTGTGATTTTATAAAATTTAAGTATACTTGTTTGTGTATATGGGACGTGTCCCGAGCTTTGTATACATAATTTTACACTATATCAAACATGGCAACCAACAGCCTCCACATTTTCATAAACCACGTATGTACACATACATATAGTCCTTTACCACAAGTTCAAAGGTATGTCCATACAAATTCTATTTATACCACCGGCCTTATCTGCGATGTCGGGGACTCCTATTGTGCTCCGGCGTCGCGATACTTAGCCAAAAATAATTTTTAAGCAGAGAAAATAATGGGCTAAAAGCGAGCTCGGTGAGTGTATCTTTTTAGAAAATGTTTTGTTTTTGGACATTCAAACGTAAAACTTAGTTTACATGATATTTTCTAGAAATATTTGCTTTTCTTTCTTTGTTTTCTTTAAAAGTTTAAAAACTTTTATTGCTTACTTGAAAGTTTATAAAAACCTTTAAAATCCTCTTGCTTCTTGCTTTATCTTACTTTAAAGTTTCTAAAACTTTTCTCAACTCTTCTTTAAAGTTGCTCAAAACTTTTCATGTATTTATTCGAGTTTTATAAAACTTTATAAACACGGGAGCACGACCGGCATACAAATAGCCAGATGCAGGCTCAGTTTGTTTTAAAGCAAACACGAGTGCGAACCAGCAGATGCCTTGATGGTTGATTTTAAAAGCTGTATAAACGTCTTTATAAATCGTCAGCGCGTGGAGATGCCTGTGGTTATATTACTAGTGAACGGGGGCACGAGCGTCGGCCCAGGTGTAGGTGGGACACAGGTCCGCATCACCTAGTGGAAGGGTCTTGGCCGCGTCCTTTTAAGGTAATATCAATTGGAATTGACCTGGATCTCGTCATAATAATTTAGTTAAGAACAACAACTTGCCATCTCTTCAAAATTTGGTGCCACGGTCTCCTTTAAATGTATGATGAAGATATTTCTAAGTTCTTGACCGGGCAATCTAAATCATGTATGAAATCCTAACATCACCCGGCGCCACGTGCGAATACCTCAATAGGATCTTTGCTTAAGATTAGGGATTTTTAGTTTAGGCCTATTTTTACAAATAGACTTTGTTTGCTTACTCTTTGATATGTTTTATAGTTAAAAACCATTGCTTGCTAAACTTTCATTGCTTGTTTTTAAAAGTATGGTTGAATGAATCAAAACCATTACTTATTTGCTTTCATATATGGTTTAAAAATCAAAACCATTTGTATGATAGCTTTCATTGCTTGCTTTCAAACATGGTTTCATCAACCATTTAAATCGCAGAAGGCGAAAACCGGTTCGTAATAATACCTTCAGTATTTGGAAAAATAGGTTTAGAACACTCACCTCTTTGTTTCCCAAAACTTGAGCACAAATCCACTACTTTTCCGCCTTTGCTTTTGGCCTATACATGGCGAATGCGACGACGTGATGTCCAGCTCTGCAAATATATTATAAAGCTTAACACGTATACACATGATCGACTTTGGAGTCTGCATTCATATAAAGTCAAATTAACAATTACCCTTGAGCACTAAAAAACCTATTAAAAACCACCACTCATTTTGGTAACCTTTTCCAACAATACTCTATGGACTTTATTACCCAAAAATTATTCAAAGGTGTTAATTTGCCTGAAACTCAGATCAGTCCTTTATATATCCAATGACATCTCTTTAAAACACAATGTAAAATTCCTTTTCTAAGACCATCAACCACATAACGATTACAGCATGTTTTTTGATTCCAAACTCAGCTGAATCACCTACTGGTATCCTTGATTTCTGGGATCTTAACTCCATAAATTGGAAATTTTCTTCACTCATTTGAAGCTATGATTCTAAGGTTTCTTCTTAGTGGAATCACCAACCCCGGATCACCAAAACTCAAGTTATTATTATTTTACATCCATATGACTCAATTTAGTAAGAACAAAGTCTGCCAAAAGCTCCACTTTGATCAGTGCTGGGAACTTTTGGATTACAGATTTGCATGCACTTTCTTCAGATAAATTGTTCCCTAGAAATATGTTTACCACAGAATTTTGAATCGTTTCAGATTTGAATGATGAAACTCCATATGGCCAAACACTACCAATATCATAGCCAGAGTAAATGGTGGAAACTCATTGAGCTTCAAACTCAAATTATGTTGGGACCTTAGGCTCTGGATTTGCTCTTGGTTCGCTTCTGTATACATTTGTATCCCTATACTTATGATTCTTTAATTGGAATCAATTCATTTGATGATTATAACTTAATCATCATCAAAAACAAAACGAGTTTTACCAAATTTTGTAATTCAGCTTTAAAACCAGTGATTCTATTTACAACAATTAAGTAATAATGTAAATTAAATCAAAATAAAACATGACAGCTTGAATTGGTGATTTGGAACTTCATGCAAAACCCTAGGTGAAAATGCAAGAATTACCTAAGGTCACTCCAATTCTTTATAAAACCACATAAATGTGGTGATTCAATGGATTATTGTATACTAATTAAGGTTTACCACATGATTCAACAAAAATCTGAGTTGGGTGATCTCTTCCAAAACCACAGACAAGGAGGAAGCAATCTGCATGGAGAAAATTAATCATAAAAGTCTGAAACATCAAAATATATTTAATTCTAGACCTTTATCTATGATCTTCTTCTCTTATCTCTGCCCTTGCTTATTCTTCACTCCTTTAAGCTATGCTTAGGCTATATATTTATGTGAAATACAACAAAAATGAGACAAATGACTTATTTGTTTGTCAAATCTCTATTTAATCTCAGCTTTTCATTTAATTGCTTAAGTCTCGAGCTCCAACATTTGCGTATCAAGCTGGGTATTTATAATATCGAGCTTTTTCATTAATTGAAATTTGACCCTCGTCTCTTTAATTTTGATTGTAAAACATGTATTTGTGTTGTGGCCGTCTACGAGCAGCCAGTTTTTCGTATTCATGTCACTTATTCTTCGTAATGATTATCTGCATTATACAATCCGGGTTATAAACTTTCATTTCTGCTTTAGTAATCCCATTATGTGATACTTGTCTTATATGCCCTACGGTTGTTGTCTTATCTGTTCTCGGGCGAGCGTTAATATATATATAATTAAAATATTAAAGTATTTTCCTTTAAAACAATTTTTTTTTAAAAAAAAAAGTTAATAAATGGATTTGAAATCCTATCCTTGTTCATTTGTCTTGTCATTAACATTACATCTTTTTTCTTCTTTTTTTATGACAACGGTCTATCTATTTATTTATTTAATTTAAATAAATAGTGGCAGGAATTAATGTTGACTTAGCTCTCCAATTCATCTTTTAAGTATTTTTTCCATAAGATATATTGATAATCTAAAATCATTTCATCATTAATTTATATCCAATAATACTTTTAAATGTAAAACCTATTTTCTGCCCCAATTAAATCTTTGAATTCCATCCAAGTCCTTAAATCTTATAACGTGTCGGCATCCTTTATGGTTGCCAACCATTGGGACCCACTGCATGGGTGAGAGCATAATATTGACATGTACGTGTATAACTCATTTTCTACCCCATCATACATGTGAACCATGACATTCAATTCGCCTTTTTTTTTGGTTTAATTAGTTTTCCTTTTTTTATCTTCCACGTTGACTTGTTAATTCCGGTTGTGTCTCCCAGTTTTGTAACATTAAATAAAATAAAATAAATCATAAATCTGTTCAAATATTCAAACATTTTAGAGATTATTTAAAATTAGAAATATTATTTATAAAACTAATTACAAAAATAAAAAATAGTTTGTCCATATTTTATCGCTTTATTTTCATCATTTAATTATTACGTATTAAAGAAATACTTAAAATAATACAAAAAGAAAGAGGTCGAAATTGAGGCAGCCAAAATTAATTTTAATTTACTATATTCTATTAAAAATATTTAGTTACCAAAAATTTAATTATATTTTATCCACTTAATTTTGTCATTTAATTCCACTTCGTATTAAAAAAATTCATTGTCTATTTTTAAATTTGTCAAAATGGTGAATTAACTCTTCCCGGTATTGGATTAAATAATTTTGATGATATTAGTTTAAAATTTCGTAAATGTCTTTTTGATGAATGAGAATGGCTTATTTATATTAAAGAAAATATCTAGAAGAGAATTTCAAGTTGATTAAGATTAGATATACATAGTCAAAACTTTTGAAAACTAAATAAATTTAATCCGTTATTTCTCAAATTTATTGAATTTTTACATTTTATGCTTTCCCAATAATATTTATTTTTATATATTGGAAAATACGAGGGGCTAAAAAATAAATAAATTTCATTTGAAAGCAGTAATTATTAAATTTGATCCGTGAATTGAGTGAAGTGCCGTCTGTCGCATGTCACTCTCATTAGCTCTCTTTGATTTCAGCGCCATTAAGCTATCACGAAAACTTTGAGATTTTCATGCAGGATTTGAAACGTGTTATCACCACATGGTCTGACATTTTATTTGAGCTTTATCTTTTCAGATTGATATATGACGTGGCAATTAAATCCATTGAAATCATCGTATTATTAAACTTGTTACGTTCGATTGTCGAAAAAGCATAAAATTAGCATGCCGAAATTCGGTATCAGCCAGATTTCGCGAAAGCGATTAAATTAATGATCTGTTTATTCATTTGAGATATAGAAAAATTATAGTTTTTCGTAGAAATTCTTTGTTTTCTGCTTTTAGAAAAATTATATTTTTTAAGGTTTCTGATCTTTGTTATTTATTTAATTAATTTAAATAAGTGGGATAGGACTAATGGCTCAACTCTCAATTACATCTTTAAGTATTTTCCATATGATATATTGATAATCCACAAAATCATTTTCATCATTTATGCCTAATAATATACAAGTGTAAAACCTACTTTTTCCTTTAATTAAATCACCCTAAATTCCATCCAAGCCCTTAAATCCCGTAACGGTGTCGGCATGATTTATGGAAACATGGTGTGAGGAGAAATCTAAAAAAGCCACGTCACCCTTTAAAAATTGCAAACCTTTGAGTCCCACATGTGGGTAGGAAAACATAATACGGACGTGTATACATGGAACCACGCAATTGGCCACATACATGTAGCATTTTCCACCTCATCATACATGTGGGCTCCACAACATTCAATTCACCTTTTTTTATTTGTCTGTTTTTCTCTTGTTATCTTCCACGTTGTCTTGTAATTCAATTGACTTATTATTCTACAAAAAATTGTCATTTTCTCTCTATTTTCTTTCTTAGTTATTAATCTTTCTTAAATAATAGTCATAGATATCTATTAATAAATTATTAATTTAAAAAAATGAAAATATCTAAAATTATTAATTTATTAAAATAAAATATCTTCTGATTTATTATTCTACATCTCTTTCTATCAATCTATTTTTTTAATAAAGTGATTATTTAATATATATCTAAGTTTTATTAGATTATGACATGATGGTTAGTATGTTATAAAAACTAGATATATTATTAATCAATTGTTAATTTTTAAAAATTAGAAAATATCTAAAATTATTCATTTCCTAAAATAAAATCTTGTATCTTGTAGTGAAAAATCTGAAATATCAGTCGAGTTAATAGGAAAAATTGGAGGCCAAAAGTGATTTGAAATTTAGAGAGAAATTGTTGATAGTTTAACAAGAAAAATTAGTCGTTGGTGAGAGACAGAGGGACAACTCATCCAATAATAATAATAATAATAATAATGATTTTAATTATAGTAATAAATAAATGAAAATAATAATATATTGCAGCTTCTCCTTCAGCATTTCTAAACCGACAACCCACTCCCATATGCAAAGTATCCTGGAATCAAGGAACAAGACATCGGATATATCAGATTATATATCACTAAAATATCGGATATCGGTCAGTACCGATATGATTTTGCCAATCGAAGTCGAGTGACTAAAAAATCAGTCAAAAATTAGTAAAGTCGTCTATATTTTGGTCAAATATCGAGAGTATATCTCACGCTCGCATGTGCTGAAATTTCTGGAAAAATATCGATAGATATTGGAGACATATCGGTAACTATCGGAGATATATCAGTAAAATATCGGAAATATCAAAGATATATCGGCTATTTTGACTTAAATCGAATCGGCGGATAGAATTCATCCTTGATGGTTTAATGATCAAATGGATTATTTTATTCAAACAAATTCTATAAATACCCCTAAAATCCTTTGAATTTACAAACTCATCCATACACATCAAACTCTATTTGACTCAACAAAATTTTTATTTTATTTGTGATTTATCTCAATATTGTCCATGAATATTATCTTCGATAGGATCGCTTAAGTGAATAATGTAATGGAGCAAGCGTAGTGTTTTGGTTTTAAATAGTATTATAATGTAATTCACGATAAATTATAATGAATATCATTTAATAGTGTATATTTGTTTATTTATATATTTTTATAAGTTGATAAAATTATTTGTTGAATTTTAAAGTATTTTTTAAATTTTGTTTTATCGGTATTTTTAATATGTCAGTAAAATCCAGAATATCGATATCACACTGTAATTACGATATTTTTATTAAATCAGGGAACACAGCTTAATTAATATTGCATGTCAAACACTCCTTAGATGCCATAGTCAATTGTGCGTTACGTTGATTCCATTTGACCCAGATGATAGTAGCAAAACATTCCAATTGATCTAGGCCCATCCTATAATAAAAATTATTCCTCATCTTTTGAAGTGAAAAATACGAAAAGACCAAGTCAAAAACCATAGGACAAAAAATATCATTTTCTTTCTAATTTCATTTTTAGTTATTAATCTTTTTTAAATAAGAATTGATGATTTTTTATCAATCTCGTCCTCAAATCACTCATCTTTTTCTATTAATCTATTGTTTGAATAAAATATTTATTCAACAAAAAAATAAATCAAATTATGATCTATTACAAAAATAAAGTTATAGGTATTTATTAATAAATTGTTAATTTAAAAAAAATTGAAAATGTCTAAAATTATTAATTCTTAAAATAAAATATCTTCATGAAATTATTATTTACATCTCTATCTATCAAACTATTTTTATTAAAGTGTTTATTCAGGAGTATATCTAAGTTTTATCCTATTATGATATGGTCGTATGTTACAAAAATACAAAAATAGAGATGAGATATTATTAATCAATTGTTAATTTTAAAAAAAATAAAAATATCTAAAATTATGAATTTCCTAAAATAAAAAATCTTCCTTTATCTTTTGATGAAGGATCAGGACCGGATTAACCTCCTTGGAACCAGGAGATATAAAACATTTCCGATAGATATAGAAACTTCATAATGATGAATACTGTCCAATGGAAGCGAAGCAGCTGCAATCTTTTAATATACTTTAGAAAATAATGCGGAGACGAGTGAAATTTTTTTCTTTCTTCTTTTAAACATAGATTTTTCGAGAAAAATTGGCGGAAGTTTCCTACATTTTTAGGACTCCCAAATTTACAAGAGCACATTAAAAGCATTTAAACGCTTATAAACTTCAATTTTATGCTTCCATATTAGGACTTAAGTCCACAGCACATCAACCATGATATCATCCACATGCCATTTGTTTCTTGATCGTGAAACATTCAAACCCTCTTAAATTGTACATTTTATCAAAACATTTTGGGCTTGAGCGGACTTAAGCGAACGCCTAAGTACCTCGTCAGTGAGGATCGAAAATACGTAGTTCCCTTTTTCACTTTATACATATACATATATCGTAACAAAATATTCAACATAGACAATATGCAAAAATTATATGTCTGATGACATCCACGATCTTCGTCTCATCGATGGCTCACTCAACTGCCTTGAGGGTAGTACTCTATCGGCGCCTGTCTTGGGTGCGAAAATGTTTTATGAAGCTTATTATAGAAAGAATGAGCTAAAGGAGCCCAGGTGAGTGTACATTTTAATTAAAATAACATTTGATTATATACCAAAATAATACATACTTATACAATTAAATCCATTTTATACCTTAAACATTTATGCCTTAAACTTTCTTTCAATAAATATATACATTTAAAATCCATTTATCTTTAAACATTTGTCTGATAAACTTTCTTTAACTTTATTTCTTTCTTTCTTTCTTTTACAGTGATGGAACGAGAAATAAACGAAACGATTTCGAATGCTGACGGTGAGAACGGTCACATTAGGTCATGCATATTCTGACTGCGGAGAAACTCACGCTTTGCATAGGAGTTCGATCATAACTGACTTTATCGCGTGTAAGGATATTCTTTACGAAACTGGCGCATTTCCTCCCTCGGTTAGTAGCACATAGCTTTTACCCTCTAAATCACTTTACAGCGGCTTAAAGTACTTGGCCGATATCAGTCGCGGTCATAGGGGGTTTAGGGTAACCATCGGTAAAACATTTAACGAAATACGTTTATAAATACATTTACAAATCCTTTACTTTATCATTAAAACACATATGCATTCTTTAAACATTTTAAACTTTCATAATACCTTAACATATGCATACATATTTAATACACATATAAATATATAGCCATTGATGCAAGATAAAAAAATGCAAGATAAAACATTTCCATATGCCTTAACATTTACATAAAAATTTACATTAAACTTTCGAGTTTAACATTAAAACTATTCGGCACAAAAACTCAGTTACCGAATGTCGTTTCACTCCTTTGTTCACCGCTCAATCCCGCTTGCTTCAGTGAATTCCGTTTCCCATCCGATAGTCCCTTTTCACCTTTTCAGAAAACCCTGACTTCATACATTAATCACCTTGGGTTTTAATCATAATACTGCGTTCATTTAAAGCCAAATGAACAAATTGCCCATAGCGCTAAAACCATTCATTTAGCGACACCAAACAATCTTATAGACTTTTGACCCCAAATTATTCAAACAGTCTTCAAAATTTATGAAACTCTCAGATCAGTCCTTTATATATCCATTATTGTCTCTTTAAATTTTCAGTTTAAAATTCGCCTACAAAAAACCGCCAATGCACATAACACAATCTAACATGACGGATATTTCAGTTTAGCGAACGAGAATCTGCACATAGCTCACTTTGAAACATTTTCTGGGCACTTTGGGATTAAAATTTTGCTTGAACTTCCTTCAGATAAATTTTCCCCTAAGTCTATTTTAACTAGAAACTTGAATCCTTCCAATTCGGATCAGAAATGAGCAAGTTATGAGGTCAAAATACGAAAACTGGTCGAACAGGAAAACATATCATTTCCTGTACCGAGAACCAGACAGTGGCTTACATATGGTCCCTACTTTGAGTAGAGATTTTTAGGCCACTTAGGATCAGAATTTGGCGATACAGCTATTCTTAAGTTTTGTTCTCCCTTCAAGTCTATTTTACGTAGCTACTTAAATCCCACTCAAATCGGATCAGATTGAGCAAGTTATGGCCCAGAAATACAAAACTGGTAGCTTGAGAAAACAGGACATTTACGCGTACCGAGACTTCTTAAAATTGGCCAAAATGTGTTTCTCTTCAAATTTTTTCTTTCACTCTAAACACTTAAATCTGATGCATTATACCCATTTCAACTGTAACACACACAATTCACTATCAAACCCTAACCCTTACTCACTTGATTTTGTCAAACCCTAACCTAAACCATGGCTTTCTGGGTGATATTAGAATTCAGCGCTAAGTAAACCTTAAATACCATCAATTTTAACATCCATACAAATTTAAGACATTAAACATGAAAACATCAAACCTAACTCACCATGACTTACTTGTTTTCTTGAGTTTCTTTGGCTCCTCTCCTTGATTACCACTTGAAGATCGCAGAAAGAAAAACAAAAAGAGAAAAGCTCACCTCCCAACTTGGATTTCTCCTTTCTCTTCCTCTTTCTCAGCACATACTTCTTTCTCTCTTTTCTCCTTTCTCTTCTTCTCATACGTGATCTCATCTCATTTGGAGACTTAAATCTGGTACTTTAAATTAAACTTTCCAAGTACCCTTAAGTCAAAAGAGAATTCAATTGGTTGTTGTAAGTGGTTACCCTTTAATCAAGCCTCTCATAGGTCATTTTTATGAGACCAAGTGTTTACCATTATTTAAATCCTAACTTAGCCATTAAGAAAGATTTTGATTAGGTAGTACAATTAAATATCTCATTATAATGATTTTTATCTAGTTTACTTTTCTGCATTTTATATCGATTATATGTCAAAACTCTTCTATGGTGATCTATATTTAAATTTGAACACAAAATATTCTAACTAAATTCTTCACGAATTGAATTTAGGGCTGAAATCTTAAATCGGTTAAAATCATTAAAATCATTAATCAGGACAATAGCGTATTATTACGAGATTACGTTCGGATCACTTTGAAACTATCAGCGGACTGTTCCTTTATTTCAGTTTTATTTAGTCTTTATGATATATTAAGACGTTTGCATTATTTTATTGTTCAGAAAAAATTTCAAGCATGAGCTCAATTTAGTCAGGAAATCACTATTCACTTAAATCTCTATTCTCTTCTAAATATCGAGTTCAAAGTCATAGAGCTGAGAATTTCTTTAAAATTCCTTTGCAAACCTCCATCAGGATATAATAGAAAAATCAACAGCTATTTCTTAGGGCATTCGGTTACAATTTTCGAAAATTCCACATCATGTCCAAATGACGTCCGAAGCGTTCTAAATTCTAAGCTACCCTCGTTTCTATCATTGGAGCACGAATCGGTTAATACTTATTATAACGATTCAATCGGGGTTGGGGTTTTACAATCACCCCTCCTTATAAAAATTCGTGCTCAGAATTAAAACATTCATACACATCAAGAGATGGGAATAATGCCTCTTCATCGCTCCCTCATGCTCCCCGTAGCTTCCTCTAGTATGACTCCTCCTGATACCTTCATCGGTAGGAATAGTCTTGTTCGGGAACTTGCTCGACCCGGTCGAGGATGCACTTGCTTGGTTCCTCTTCGTATGTCAAATTCTCGCAGCTATTTGGCTGGTTTGCTCTGTCGATACATGTGAAGGGTGCGGTGGTATGTACTTGCGACATAGAAACATGGAAAACATCGTGGATGCGATCGGTCCGGTCGCTACTCCATTCGATATGCCACCTCTCGATCCTCTCAACGATCCTGGCCATGGCCCCGATATATCGTGGACGCTCGACTTTCCGTTCCCAAATCTTAGTACGCCCTTCCATGGAAATCCTCGAAAATACCATATCCCCTACCTCGAACACTAGGTCCCTACGCGATTGTCCATATAACTTTTAATCGGTCTTGTGCAATTTTGGAGTCTATCCCTTATAACTTTGACCTTATCACAAGTCACTTGGGTGATTGGGACCTACTAATTTCCTTTCACCTACCTGTTATAGCAGGTGAGTTCCAACATTTTCGTCCATAAAGAGCCTCATAAGGGCCGTACCAATCTTGGCACGATAACGTATAGTATGCAAACTCCCTCGGGGTAGATGGGTGTCCAGCTCCTCTAAACTCCATAACACATACTAAGCATATCCTCCTAAGTAATATAGTCTCTCATATGGGCCATCCATCTATGGATGAAAAGCTGTACTGAAGTGCAATTTAATCCAAGGGCATTCTATAAACTGGACCAAAACCTTGAGGTAAACCTAGGATTTCTGTCTGAAACAATGGAAATTACTAAACTACCCTTGACCCCTCTCATTTCCATTTTAGCCGAATTATGCACAAACCATGTTCTATTTATTCTTTCTATTTTACTCTAATCACTCCTTTTTAATGCCATATAACCTAGTACTATCTGTGGATCACGAATACGAAGCTCTCTAATCCTATCTATCACTCACAAGGACATACGGAAATGTAATGCCAATGCTCTTGAATACATGGGTTCAGTCACACCAAAGGACCTGAGTTCTATGGTCGAGAAGATGCATGACCCTCAGAGTGCGATATGGAACTCATGGGTCTCCTACTAAGAGCATGCGCTACCACGTTCGTCTTTCGGGATGATATTGATGGTACACTCATAATCCTTGACCCGAGTTCGTCCATCTCCTCTTTCTCATGTTAGGTTCCTTCTTCATTAATAGATCTGAAGCTCTTATGATCATTAAAATCTATGGGTACTCCATATAAATAATGCCTCCCATATCGCTAAGGCGATACTAGAGTTTGCTAGCTTCAGTCGTGTGTAGGAAAAATACATTCATGCTTCTTGATTGCCTAGAAAGCATATGCAATCCTGCTGTCATTACGCATTAATATAACTTATACCATGCCTAGAGGTATCACAATACACTGAAAAGCTATCCTGACCTGATGGAAATGTAAGTACTAGAGCTAGGATCAATGCTTTCAATTCATGAAACTCTGTGACAAGCCTCGACCATAAAAACGGTTCCTATTTCACTTGTCAATCCTAACTAGTCAAGGTGCGGCTATCTTGAAAAATCCCTGCTTGAACTTGGTAATGCCTTGCCAAACCAGAGAAAACTCCCTTATCTGTGACACACTCGTAAGGGGTTTCCAAATTTCAATATAGCTTCAACATGCGGATCCTTGAGACCACTTTTGCTGAGGAAATATGTAAACCTTCTTGGAAAGCGGCACTGTTGAGTGAATGAAGCACTTACTAGAAGTTTAGCATATAACCGATGTTCCCGTAATGTTTGCAGAATTATCTTCAAGTGCTCTGCATGTTCTTCTCCTTTGCGAGATAGATCGGTATATCAAAATTAGATCGCACGATTACAAAGTGATCTAAGTAAAGACCCCCAAATCTGTTCATGAGATCAATAGCCCAGTGGGGCATTCGTAAGTCCAAATGGTATGACGGAAACTCCGATGCGAGCCGTGTTCGAATTACGTCTTGGGAACATCCTCTCATCATGAAGTCTCAACTTATCCCGATTCACTTCCAATTAAATCAAGGCTCATGACAACATCTTTGTAAGCCTTAAATCAAGCCCTTAGCATCCTTAAAGTGAAAAACCCATAATGCCCTTCACCTTAGTAAAAATTACATTTATATCTTAATCAATTATTCTTCTTAAGACTTTAATTCTAACACATTCCATTAGGCAATCACTTCAATTGATTAAATCATGAAACTCAACTTTTCCATACTTCTCTAGGGTGGTCAAATCCTACATGTCACACATTCATAATTATTTCTTCAATTTCTTCAGGTTTCTTTGTAGGTGTTTTTGATAATTCATCCCATGTCGTTGATTTATAATAAATCAACCAGTGTCTCAATTAAACCCTTTTGGCCTAACCCTCTCATCCTCATTTTTTATTGAACTTTTAATTCCATTAATTCCTTCAAGCATTTCAGTAATGTCATTAAATCAATTAAAACCAATCAAACAACATCACTTTATTAACATCCAAAGTTTACCCTAAATTGACAATCCTTATAATATCATTCTTTCTTTTCAATTTCTTAACCAAAATCAACCTAGAATTATATCAATTTACTAACTAAAGAAGCCTTAATGTAACTCCATTGAAGGTTTAGATAAATAATCATAAAATCCTAATTGCTTACTAGAACCTCACTGCTTATCGACCCACTCGTTTAAATCCTTGACTTTTAAGTAGCACAGAGTTTCAAACCCATGCTCCTCTCATCCACAATTCACTGGCCTCTACTACTGTAGTGCGCGTATTATAATTTGTCGGCCATTTGTGTGGTCTGAATCTCACGGACTAAAACCTCTGTGAGCCTCTTGAGCCATGATATGGACCTTTTTGGTTTTCATTTTATCTTTTATCATTGGATTCAACTTTTCAAGAAGCAATGATACACTGATAACACCTCTTGATACATGACTTGTGGCATTTCTTGGAATAAGGACCTCCATATCCTACAATTGATTGTGCACGATTATGTATAAGATCATACATTTTATATATTAATCTATCATTAGAATCGTCTTCTTCAACTTTTTTTCCAGCAATCATCTTGACAACGATTCCTCGAAATATCAGTCTCCCATGTCCACTCTAATTTGCTCATCCACCGGTACTGAACAGTAGAACATTATCATTTCCATGTTGGAAGTAGTAAATGATTTTAATTCAGACGAATAGACTCAATTTGGGCCAGTCGATTTACGATACATTAATATTCCTCCCTAAGGTATTGATGATGAGTGGGACTCTTCTACACATGCCCTCTGTTGATTTCTTTCCAACTTTTATGATCTTCATGACACTATTCTCACATCTCGGATGTAATCTTTGAAATTAAAATCTAAAGGCTAGCTTTTTGTCCTGAACCTTCCAGCTTCAAAAGATACAGTATTATTTCTATAAATGAAACCTCGGTATTTGGTGGTGATACTAATGCCTGGGAGCTCTACAGTGGCGGGTCGGCCTCGACGACGCACTTTAATGAATTAAAGAATTTAATATGTCATGTAATGCATATATGATTTTAAATCACATAAATAGTATGCAATTTTAAAATAAAACATTAAAACAATCATATGAACATAAAATTTTCAAATCTTTATAACCTTTTCAGCAGAGTAGCTCGATACCACGTTGAAGGATCCCGATCGGTTAACCTCATGAACAGGGGACCTCGTACTCGATGGATATAGAAACTTTTCCTCAAAACAATCAAATAACATCCATGGAGCGAACCCCTTTACAATCCTTTACATATCTTTAGAAAATAATGCGGAAGCGAAGTGAAATTTTTTTTTCTTTTCTTTTTTTTTTTTTTTAAACACTTAGATTTTTCGAAAATTGGCGGAAGTTTCCCTCTATTTTTGAACCCAAATTCCTGGCACATTAAAGCTTGTTTAAAAACACTTATAAACTTCAATTTTATACTTCCATATTAGGACTTCGTCCACAACCCAATACCCGCGATATACATACATACATTTGTTTACTTCAAATCATCAAAACGATGTTCAAACCCTCTTAAATTCCATGCACATTTTTATCAAAAACATTTTGGGCTTGGCTGGGACTTAAAGCGGGCCGCCCTCATTACCTCGATCATTTTAGGGATCAAAGCTAGTAGTTCCTTTTCAACTTTTATACATATACATATATGCATAACAAAATATTCAACATGAGCAAATATGCAAAATTATACAATGACATCACGAGTCTTAAATCCATCAATGGCTCGACTCCCTTCTTGGGAGTGACCTCTATCGGCCTTTTGTCTTGGGTCCACGAAAATGTTTTGAAACATATAGAAAGAATGACTAAAGGAGCCCGGTGAGTGTACATTTTCATTAAAATAACATTTTTCGAGTATATACCAAAATAATACATGCCTCCTGATTAAAATCAGAATTTATACCTTAAAAACATTTATGCCTTAAACTTTCTTTCAATAAATACTTATGCATTTAAAAATCCATTTATCACTTTTTAAACATTTATCTGATAAACTTTCTTTCTTTCTTTGTATTTCTTTTCTTTCTTTCTTTCTTTGCTTTCCCGATGGAACGGAAATAAACACGAGCAGTTTCCGAATGCGACGGTGAGGGCAGTCACATTCAGTCATAACCACTCTGGCTGGCAGGGCTTCAGCTGCATGGGGTTCGTCATGTAGCTTTATCGCGTGTAAGGATATTACTCTAGACACTATTTCCACTCCGCCGATTAGTAACCTATAACTACCCTCTAAATCCTTACCGCTTAAGTACTTGACGTGTCGGTCATAACAGTTATAGGGGTTTAGGGTAACCATCGATCAAACATTTCTTCTGAAATACATTTATAAATACATTTAAATCCTTTACTTTATCATTAAAACACATATGCATTCTTTAAACGTTTTAAAAACTTTCTTAATACCTTAACATATGCATACGTATTTAATACACATATAAATATATGCGGTGATGCAAAAATAAAACAATGCGAATGAAACATTTCCATATGCCTTAACATTTACATAAAAATTTACATTAAACTTTCAGTTTAACATTAAAACTATTCGCACCAAAAACTCAATTCTCAAAATATCATTTTATTTCAACAATTCTTGTACTTCAATCCCGCTTGTTTCCCGTCGAATTTCCGTTTCCCGTCCGATAGTCCTTTTCACATTAAGAGCCACATTCTTATTAATCATAACTTCCATTTTAATCCACCATACACATTCATTTTAAAGCCAAATGAAAAATTACATAAGCACTAAAACCCATTCATTTTGGCCAACCTTTTCCAACAATACTCTATAGACTTTTTGACCCCAAAAATTATTCAAACGGTCTTCAAAATTTATGAAACTCTTCAGATCAATCCTTTATATATCCAATGACATCTCTTTAAATTTTCAGTTTAAAATTCCTTCTCTAAAGCCCTCAACCACATAACACAATCTGCACAACAGATGACTCAGTTTGGCAGAACAGAATCTGCACATAGCTCCACTTTGAAACATTTTCTGGGCACTTTGGGATTAAAATTTGCTTAAACTTCCTTCAGATAAATTTTTCCCCTAGAAGTCTATTTTAACCAGCAACTTGAATCCACTCAATTCGGATCCAGAAATGAGCAAGTTATGATCAAAATACGAAAACTGGTCGGAACAGGAAAACAGAGCATTTCCTGTACGAGAACCGAACATTAACCTATGGTCCCTCCACTGAGTAAATTTTTAGGCGAGCTTGGGATTCAGAATTTGGCGATAGCCTATTTCTTAAGTTTTGTTCTCCTTCAAGTCTATTTTTACATGCTTCTTAAATCCACTCAAATCGGATCAAAATTGGAGCAAGTTATGGCGAAATCACCAAGCGTTGAGAAACAGAAAACAGGACATTTCTGTACCGAGGCTATTGCCCGAAATTGGCCAAAATGTGTTTACTCTTGCATTTTTCTTTTCATTTCTGTAACCGTCGATCTGCATTTATAAAATTCAGCTATGTTTGTTAATATCAAATACTAACCCTTACTAAATGATTTTAATAACTAACCCTAAGCGCTAGCTTTCTCAATTGATATTAAATTCGACACCATTAAACACCATCTATTGATTTAAAACATTAAAAATTTAAGGCATTAAGCATGGAAACGTGATATAACTCCATATGAAAACTTCGCATTTACTTTGAGTTTCTTTAGCTCTCTCGCCGAGATTCTGGCTTGAAGATCGGCAGAAGGCTTGAAAAGCAAGAAAACTCACTTTCCACGAAACTTAGTTCTCCTTCTCTTACTCTTTTCTCACTACTCATTTCTTTTCTCTCTTTTTCTCCTTTTCTTTATACCATGCGTGATCTCATACATTTGGAACAATCCTAATTTTTCTTTTAAATTCCAACTTTTTCCAAAAGTGCCATAAATTGAAAAGAAATTCAATTGGTTATTGTAAAGTGAATTCTGTACTAATCAAGTATCTGCATGGGTCGAATTTTATGAGGCCAAGAGTGATTAAAATTATTGCATCCTGACTTAGTGAATTAAGAAAGATTTTGATTGTTTGTCTGATCTAAAATATCTAAGAATTCATGCAAATTTTATCTCGTTTAACTTTTCTTTGTTTTATATCGATTATAATAGCCAATATTATAGTGGAATACATATTTAAATTTGAGCATAAAATATTCTAACTAAATTCTTAGCGGTGAATTTGAAATAAATCCAGAAATCAGTTTAAAATGCATTCAAAATAAAATAATAGACAAATAATATTATTACAGATTACGTTCGGGATCACACAGAAGCTATCCAAGAAAGCGAGGACTCCACGTTTGGCTTTATTTAGTTTGTTAGTCTTTATGATATATTACGGGCATTTCGTATTTTCGACGATTCAGAAAAATTTAATGCAGGCTCAATTCGGTCAGAAATCTTTATTCATAAATCTCTTGTCTCTTCTAAATATCAGTTCAAAGTCATAGGAATGAAATTTCTTTCTAGATAACACCAAGCGCAGTGGGGATATAATGAAAATCGCATTTATTTCTTGCAGGGGCGTTCGGTTCTGATTTTCGAAAATTCCATCGTGGCCGAAATGACGTCGGGAGCGTTAAATTCTAAAACTACCTCGTTTCTATCATTAGGCGCAGTAGTTAACTACTATTATAACGTTAATCGGGTTGGGGTTTTACAAAAATACGAAATATTCCTGCAAGTCGTTCCATAGAAAAAAAGTGGAAACCGAAATGATTTAAAATTTCTAGAGAGAAAGTATAGAGAGTCTAATAAGAAAAAATTAGCCGCTTATGAGAGAGATCAAGGACAACTCATTCAACAATAATAATAATAATAATAATGATTTTAATATAATAATAAATAAATGAAAATAATAATATATTCAAAAGCCTAAAGCCTCCAAAGCGGCAGCAACGCGGAATATTTCAAAACTACGTCGTTTTATTTTCATTTGCTGCCTATCTCGAAAATTCTTTGGTCATATTTGGCGATCCCAATGCTTTCTTTGTACAGTGATTCAGGTGGTGATGGAATTTTTTTGGAGCAATTTTTTTTTTTATCATTTTATGGGTTTTTAAGGAAAGGTATCGGTTTTTTTTTTTTTTAAATTAGATCTGTTGTCGATGGTTGACGCTGTGTTGGATTCTCTGCGATTGAGTGATCTGTTTTTCCCCTTCCACCATTTATTGTGAGAATTTTGGATTTTCGGAGGTGGGCACATATTTGAATTGTTATTATATTGTTTTTGGGTGCTGAATAATGTTCAAAAGAAAGGAAAGGAAAGGAAAATAAATTTTTGAAATTTTTTTTATTTGTTGTGTTAAGAATGACCAATTCAGTAGATTCGTTGTGGAGGATTATGTATTTGTTGTGTTCATGAAAGAATTTGATGGGTTTTGGTGATTGGAATCTGATTTTCTCTTTGATTGCCTTGCATTTCTGCAGAAGATCAGACAGAAATGAATGTCTTTAATGGAAGTGAAGGCCAATGAGTCATTTTACCACCAATCTTGGTGAAATAGTGTTTTTAGAACGAAGGATGATTTTGCATTCAAAAACACCACTGAAATTTCCAGAATTGAGTGTGGATCTGAGCTTATCTCATAAGCTACATAAGACCACAGAATTGGGAAATGTTTTTTACATGATGTAATAAGATTAAAGCTGTGGAAATTATTGCTATATACATCTCAAATTAGATGTCTCCTTTTCTTATAATATTGTATTGTTCTATATTGCTTGAGTTCCTATGCTACCCAAGTTGTACAGTATTTATGTAATCAATTTATTCTCTGCTTAGCATTTTCAACATATAAGACCATTACGTCTCTATCACTATCCTATGTTGTAGATGAGCTGACTCTCAAATTCGTCAAATTCAAAACCGACCAATATTGTGTTTGGACCTGTGTGATAATGAATTGAAGTACTGCTTGAGCGATTGCTTCTAGACTGTGAGGAAACACCGACTATTCTGTAGGCCTGATTATGAGAAGAGCACTGTTTATGTCATAAATAAGATTCAAATTTTGAATAGAATCAACCCTGCTTTGAATTTGTCGTGTTCATATCTTCTACTCAGAAACCCTATATCTTTTCTTTGGATTTAAGTGGAATATTTGGGCATTTCTAGAGCACAATTCTTTTAAATTTTAGTCTTGTGCCCGGGGAAGACGCTATCTTTAATTTTTAAGAATTTAGTATCTTTATGATAGTTTCTTACTAGATGCCTCACTGCTCTTGCATGGTTTTAGATGATCTGATGCAGCTCCCATTGGAATACTAACTAAGAAGCAAAGCAGGGCCTTAATCGAGATTCTGTTCTATTGAACAACATTCTTTGCAGAAACCACCCTGAAAATTTTTATGAGGGTTCCAGAAACGATGCTGAAACTAAAGATCTCACTTTGATCAATTAAATAGCAAAGCAAATGTAAAATCTGTCTTGCCTGAAGAGCTACCAGAGGTGGAGAAATCCAGTTCAGATGCAAAATCGGAAAAGGATGACATAAAGATTGACAGGTTATCCCGCTCTGTGCCACCAGGCCTTGATGAATTCAAGAGCAAAGCAATTAGTTCTAAAAGTAAATCCGCAACTGGTCAGGCTGGAAACAAGTCATACATAGAGTAGAGCCAGGTGCGGAATACAATTATGCTTCCGCCTAAACGAGCGAAGTCTTGCTTTAACAAGGAACTCATGGTGTTTCAAATATTTTAGGCAAAGACAAGGATAAGTAATTTTAGAAATCCCTGTTCTGTTGAAGAGAAATTTGTCGTGATCGAAATAGAAGAAACCTTGGTGGTCACCATTGAAATTGCAAATTCTTGAGCATTACTTTTCTAATCCAAAAAGAGATTGAGTTGTTGGGCAGTTTAGTTTTTCCAACTGATGATTGTCAAGCTGAAATTTTAATGCTGCAAATGTGAAGCATGCTTCAGAGGCTTGTTTCTGACGAGCCAAATGGTGCGAGTATCTGAAGTTGAATTTACTCAATGATAGGAGAGAATTATTAGTAATATGAATATTTAGTGGAGGAGGAGGTATTGAGCATAGCTGAGATGATGACTGTCAGAGAATCTCATATATGGTTTGATTAATGATTGCAGAAACGTCCCGAAGAGAGCTGGCGGTGGGCGACGCATTTGCAACTAAGTATAAAGAACTGCTCACTTGAAAACCCAGCCTAGTAAAACTAACATGCCGGATACAATTGAAGAAATTTGTCATCAACAGGTTGAAGGATGCCCGAGACACCGCTCTTCAAGATCCTGATGCAAAAATTCGGACGCTGGATTTGAGTTTGTCAGTTTGGGAGCGATACCTGGAGGATTTGAACCCAAGATATGGTAACATGTTTAAAGAGTTTGACAAAGAAATTGAGAGATATTTTTTGGAGAATATAAGATCGTACATAAAGAGCTTCCTTTGATAGCAAGGAGACAATTGTATGTGAATCACTGCATTTCTTTCATTTTTTTTTTTTGCTTTATTTATTTAAGACTCCATCCTTTTAACTCCTACGACGCCTCATGTTCTGCATCAAAGAGATGTCATGATCTTATTTCATGGAAACTTTGTTTCATGCAGTTGATAATCTAGTTAGGACAATGTTCTTCCCTAGGTCAGTTTCCTTCACTATATACATTTTATCATTTACTCTTTTAGTTTTACATATGGAGAGTGCTCTGATGACTTACATCCGTTTGGAACCCGTGCTAAGGAAAGAAAATGAGGGAAAATATAGAAGAAAATGGAAGGAAAGAAAAATGAGAAAAATAAAAATATATTTAAAACTTAATAAATTAATTATATATGTTTATTTAACCTCATATTATTTTGTTTCTATCTATTATATATGACTAAAAATGCTAAATATAAAATTTTGATTATATTTGATTTTCTTTTTTATATTTTAATGCAGATCAAAACATGAGAAAATCATTTTTCTTAGTATTTTTTTTCCTCAGTACTTTCCGTTCCAAATGAGCCTAAACTTTTCTCGAGTGGGAAATTTCTTAGATAAGCAAAAATTTATAAGCCCTGTCTCGAATAATAAATAAGTGATTTTTGCCACCATGTGGGTGTTTTCTGCTCTAACTTTTCAATACATAGAAGTACACATTCTTCCAACATTAGGCAAAATGACTTTTTGTTTTTGTTTTTCATATTGTCTTTTTTCTGGGCTGAGTTGTCTTCTCATGACCTTAAATTCCAAGGCCTGCTAGGAACAATAGCGTTTCAGAGAAAGAAAAATATATAAAGAAATGATATCATGTTAAATCCACCAACCTCCTAAAAAGCCTCGAGGTCAGAGGGATTCGGGGTTCGATATGAACATCATGCCTACCAGCTGCTTATCATCATATGTCAGGTTTTGCAAGTCTGACACGCGTTAAATGACCAACTCTCCTAAAAGCTTCGAGGGATGTAGGATTTTGCCCAATATGAATATCAATACGCTCTTAACCGCCGCCATCATCATATGTTAGGTTCTTGGATAAGCTCTGATACCATGTTAAATGTCCAACTCACCTAAAAGCTCGAGCATGTAGTATTTTGGTTCAATATGAATATCATGCTTCTACGCTGCTTATCATATGTCGCCTGCAAAGTTTCCATGATACTACGCAAACAACCACAATTCTCCCTAAAAGCTCAAGTATGTGGATTTAGGTTCAATATGAATATCATGCTTCTTAAAAGTTACTGCCATCATCATATGTCGGTTTGGCAGCTATGATACCATGTTAAACAACCAACTTTCTAAAAAGCTCGAAAGCACTTATGACGGATTCAATACGAATATCACGCTTCTTTAACAAATATATCATCATATGCTCCAAGCTTTTGGATAAGCTCGATACCATGTTAACAACCAACTCTCCTAAAAACGGCGTTTATAACATTTGGATTCAATATGAATATCATGCTTCTAACGCCATTACTTATCATCATATGTCGTTAAAAGCTCTAAACTATATTAAACGACTCAACTTTCCTAAAACCTCATGCTTACATGTATGCTTGAATGTTAAAGTATTTAGTAGTCTAATTTTAGGAACTAAATGTCCATTTCAATGTACGAATTTTGACTCGATTAGAGCTAATTTGCAAAATGGGATTTCTTGTTTTCAGGGTTTATTTTTATGAAGTATATTATATACCCTATATGTTTGGATTATGAAGACTCCGAGTCCTCTCAGGTTGTCTGATGTAGGTGGAGGTGTTTCTTGTTTTACCCGTCCCATTTCTCAAATGCTAGTTTGAATGGATGCAATGCAGATCACGCAGAGCTCTTCAGCAAATCCACGAGCTTGCAGAAAACTATCACTCCGGGCCAGTCCGTTGTATAAGGCTCTACTGTCTTCTTGGTCATTCTTTCGTGGAGGCCTTGTCTTTCTTTGAGTTTGATGGATCGGGCCATGTATGCATGGATACTAAGGTGAGTCTCCATTTGAATTCCTTTCAGAGTTTCATGTATTTGGATAATCGAAGACAACTTCCCTCCATTTATCCGATTCCAGAGTGAAGACCTGGAATATAGGTTTGTAAGTGTTCTGGTATTTGGATGTCAACGTCCTCGAGACTTTGTAGGTGTTCCTGCGAGGGTCGAATGTAACATGGAACTGCCAAAAAAGCACAGCCAGGATCAATCGATTCTCTTGTGCTTAAATTCCAGAATCAGGTCAGCTTGCTCAAGTAGATCAACTGGCGATGTTCGTAACCTTTCACATAACAAGATATATATGCATGATTTAATACAATAAATGGGTCAGAAATTATCCACTTAACAACATCCTAAAGACCCTAACAAATGGAGTAGATCAGGAACGCATGATATTTATCATGCATTTATGAGCAAAAGGTGAGAATCCAACTAAATTTAATACTACTTTTATTAAATATTTAATAAAATTTTCTTATAACAAATTATATATATATATATATATATTTATATACTATTAGTTAAGATGTTTGCCTCAATATTTTTTTTTCCCCTTATTCTTTATTTTTTTTCTCAGGGATGAAAAATGCTGAAACTATATCTCTCCGATTCTATCTCATCCAAAGAAATATGGTTCATCGGAGTAGTGTTTGGTCGGAATGAAGAAAATATTTGCTAAGGATCATCATAGTTCTCAGGAGAAAGGAGCATAAAATATTTCTCTAGGGCTTTTGAACTTGATCGAGAGAACCTTGCTAAATTAACTTGAAGGGTAGCAAATATAAAAAAACTTTGGAAAGGGAATATTACAACCATTATTTAGTTTATTGTTTTTATATTAATTTCAATTAAGAACAGATTTTTTATTTTTATAAAAAATTTTTTTTTTTTTTTTGCAGAATCATGAAAAATTGAAGTTTGCTAATGTAAGTAACTCACGACAGCTCATCAAAATGCCAAATTTCTCAAGTATGCCAAATTTGGAGAGATTGAATATTGAAGGTTGTACAAGTCTTCTAAATTACATTCATCTATCGGGTGCATTTCGAAACGAATTTTTGAAGGAGCTTTTTGAATCGGGATTGGAATTAAAGAACTCCCAAGTAGCATCGGCAATTTGACATCTCTTGATATTCTTGATGTTTCACGGTGTTTAAAATTCCAAAAATTGCCCAATAGTTTTGGTAAATATGAGACGCTGAGGAAGCTTTTATATGCGTGGGACCATTATCAAAGAACTCCTTTAGCAAAGATTGGATATTTGAATCTCTTGAAGTTTCTGACTCACATGCCTAAACTTTGAGAATTCTTTAGAGATGGAGAAGATGAAATTCTCAAGGATCTTTAGAACCACATGAAGGAACTCCCGAATAACATTGGTTGCTCGAGGCTCTTCAGCGCTTTAATGTCGCGTCGCCTAAATCTTAAGAAGTTCCCCGGGAGATCTAAAGGAATAAGGGAAGCCTACATTTTCTTTTATAAGTGGGAATGCTATTAAAGAATTGCCCTACTCCACAGTCATTCATCGGGACTTCAATTTTTAGGTTTGGAAACTGCAAATATCAAGAGTCTTCTAGGTAGTATTTGTGGATTGGAAGTCCTTCTTCCTGGGCTTTTTTGGCGATGGTTCAATCAGATCTGAGGTTATCGGGGAGATCATTGAGGAGTTGGAACATTTGATACAACTTTGTTTGGGTGGAATGGCGGCTATAACAGTAGGGGTGCTCATCAATTGGACGGCCTAAAAGATCTTCAGATCTTGAGATTGAGCAATCAGAGAATCTCGTGACTTTCCAAACAGCATTGGTAAATTTGACCACCTTGGGAAGCCTTTCTCGTTTGTAACTGTCCAAAGTCTGAAAATGCCTGATAGCTTGAGTAAACCTGCAATTTTTCCAGTAGAGGTAATTAGGAATAGGTGGTTGCAATCTGATGGAAGGCAATCCCAGTGATTTATGGTGCCTGTCCTCACTAACATATTTGGATGTGAGTGAAACTATATTCGTTGTATACCTACTCGGGCAGTATTCAACTCTTTCTAAGCTGGAAAACCTTTACATGAATCATTGCCCAATGCTTGAAGAAATCCCAAAGCTTCTGTCAAACCTAAGAGTAATAGAAGCACACGATTTTCCATGCTCCTGATCCAACAACAGCTATACTCTGGTCTTCTCTCCTCAACTCCTTCAAATTATATATCGAGGTGTGAAAATTGAATTCTACACTATATGAAAATTAAAAATTAATTTACAATTTGTATCAAGGTCCATGAGATTTTAATTTACACGCTACTTTATATATGAGAATCTTAGATGCAAAAAAGGTTGGTACATGGACTTCGAGGGAATTCATGTTGTTGTTACAGGAGGCAGGACTGGATTAATACCAGAGTGGGTGAGTGATAGGAGTAAGGAATGTGAAGTAAGTATAGAGCTCCCAAAGAAATGGTATAAAGATGACAACTTTGGGAACGCTTTATTCTTCCATTTTGTTCATCTTTCCTCTCCTCCTGATGTGGTGATCAGACAAGATATGACTCCACTACTATGGTGTAAATTGATTGGGATGGTTCAATAGAACAAAAGCGTTTCTCTTGATGTATGGGAACACTCTGTCCAGTGTCCAATGTGTTCCCTTTACCCTCAATTTAGACATACATTCTTCGGACGGTTGGATCAAGTTTTTGAGGGGTTTATTACACTAAACATGTCTATACATACTAGCTAATGGTGGTTATGGCTTCCTTTCTTTCAGATTCAGCGATTATTTTAGGAATTTTGCCCTAAAGCTTATTAAACATGGATATCAAGTTTCATACAAGAGAAGAAACAAATTATATTGGTGATGAATTTTTACTATGAAAAGTAGGCTCCTGGAAATTCTGCATGTTATTAGTCCTTTGATCTTGTTGCATATTTGCAGGTTTATACTGGTAGTATTCATACAATTGCAACATTTTTTCACAGAGATAGATTTTTACATGTAAAAAATGAGGTAATGAACTGTTTGTGTTATGACCTTCAGTTTTATGTGGTTATGGAACATGCTAAATAGATTGTGATTGTGTAGAGGTTGAATTTAATAAGGCTTCCCAGTCCTTTGACAGATGCCGGTTTCATGGTCAAAAGAAACTGCCTCTAAATCGACTAGCAAGCATTTTCTTGTGTCTCTCAGATTTCTTGTTTTTTTCTTTTGCAGTCTTAATAGAAATATCTAATTCTATTTGTAGGATAATGTTGCACTAATAGCAGCCTAGTGGAAGCAAAAATTCAGTTATTTGCAGGATAATCCTGGGAAACTACAACTTTGCTGCTTCCACTTCTTGCTGGAAAATCGCCTGTTTATTAGAAACTTCATCTCTTTCAGTTCAATGAAGAAAAGCTTTGGAGGTGAAGGAAGAGAGAGAGGAAAGAGAGAGGAGAGAGAGGGGTGGGGTATTTTTTAGAAAATAAAATTTTTTGGGGGCTTTCTACTTCCATTAATTGAATGTTATCATTCCAGGAATGAATGGAATGCTAGAGTAGATAAGTCTAAAACAACAATAAATCTCTTGAAGATTATTCTTTCCACCATCTCCCATTTGATAATGAAGATTCCTCAGTGAAAACATTTAGGCTTCGTTTGGAACGTGGAAAGTACTAAAGAGGAAAATAGGGAGGAAAAGTGGAATAAAAGAAAATTTAGAGGAAAATAAAAAATAGGTTTAAACTTAATAAAGTTTAATTTTATACGCTATTTAAACTCATTTCCATGGAAGTATCATATGTTGGTACCGCTGAATAGTCTACCAAATGCGACATTTGCCTTTCATGATCATCATTGTTGATAAGTGTATGGTGCACCATCACACAATTTTCTATTTTGATTTCTTGCCATTAAAATATTAGATGTGGGATCCACCATATATCTTCTCCACAAGCCATTCATGATAACCAAGGATGGAAATGTTGAGAAATTTCCTAAAATTTTTGGAGAAATTTTGTCGAAATTTCCAGTTTCGATGACTATGGAAACGAAACAGCATGGAGAAATTTCCAGTGCCAGAAATATCGAATTGTTTCGGTGTAATTTCCATGAAATTTTGATTTAAAGGAAATTTCGAGGAAATTTTAACACAAGGCTTTCAGATTGATGTTTTTCACTGAAATATCATAGAAATTTTGAAGGAATTTGGACCTAAATTTGAAAAAGTTGGTGTCCAGAAAATGGAAGAGAAAAAATGAAAAAGAGGTAGAAATGGAAGGAAAAGTGAAACAAAATGAAAAGCCGATAAAACTGTTTATTGATTCAAATTGTCATGATTCAGTTGAAGGTCGACCACCAGTAGATTCTGTGGGAGGATTAAGGTTTGTTGTGTCTATGAAAGAATTTGATGGGTTTTGGGTGATTGAATTGATTTTCTTTGTTTGTCTTGCTTTTCGCAGAAGCATTCAGACAGAAATGAATGTCTTTAATGGAAGTGAAGTGGTCAGTTTGAGTCAGTTTACCATCAATCTTGGTGAAATAGTGTTTCTTGTGAACGAAGGATGATTTTGCTTGCATTCAAAAACACCCATTTGAAATTTCCTGAATTGAGTGTGGATCTGAGCTTCATTCATAAGCTACATAATACTTGTATTTTCTCGGGAAATGTTTTCTTTATTGCTGGTGTAAGAAGATTCTGAAGTTTTTAGCTAAGGTGGCATACCAAATTCATTTTATACTATGTGGAGAACATGCCCATTTCTGTATATTTGAATTTGATATATTCAGAATGTCTCTTTGGTAATCTTTGGATATGCCCATTACAATAGTATTTGAATTTTAGCAGTATTTTCCTTCATTCAAAGAGTAGATATATTTGTGTATGTGTAATTTAAGGATTTCCATTTCATGTATGCTTGAATGTTAGAAATATTTAGTCTAATTTTAGAACCAAATGTCTATTTCAATGTACTGAATTTGAGTTGGATTAGAGCTTTTAATTTACAAAAGGAATTTCTTTATGGTTATTTTTATGAGGCATTATATGGTTCATATGTTTTGGTTTTATGAAGACTGAGTCCTTTGTGTTGTTTGGATGTAGGTGAGGTGTTTCTATTCTTTCACCTGTCTTGCTCACGGTAGTTTGAATTGATGTGGGATTACAGAGCCTTCCGCAACGAAGAGCTTTAGAGAAAACTATCATCGGATGGAGTCGGTTGTATAAGGTTTCATTGTCTTTGGTCCTTCTTTTGTGGGGCCTTGTCTTTCTTTTGAGTTTATGGATCAGTCATGGCAATGGATACGGAGGTGAGTCTCCATTTGAATTCCCTTTGTGTTACTGTTATTCTGGAAAAATGTTTGAATATATAACAATCAAATCAAAGCCTCTTTTTCTTATAATCTTATATTGGTCTATACGTTTTTGAGTTCCTATGCTACTTCCAAGTTGTAATAGTATTTATGTAATCAAATTTGGTTCCTCTGCTTAGCATTTTCAGATATAAGACCATTGTTACGCTTTCCCCTCGATTGATCATCCTATGTTGTGGATGAGCTGGATCAGTTCATCAAATTCATAAAACCGACCAATATTGTGTGATAATGAATTGAAGTACTGTTTGGGGGTCCTGTATTGTATTGGTCCGTGACCGGAAGCAATTGGCTTAGCAGGTTAAAAAAATGTCATGTCACTATTTAATTGGCCCCGAATATATATATATATATATATATATATATATATATATATATATATATATATATATATATATATATTTGTTTGTTTTTTTTTAAATCAGTTTGATCACATCCCTTCTCTCCTTCCTTTATCACCACATGTTACTATCTAACTAGGTCCCAAAATATTTAATTTTTTTAAAAAAATTAGTTTTATCCCATCCTCTCTCCCTTCTTCCCTCTTTCTCATACTCCTGGCGTTGGTGTTTGTTGGGTGAACATAGTATAGGACCAAACCGAATCGAAGCCGAATTTGTCCTCAAACCTCAAACCACATGTTTGCAGCTGACTTCATGCCCCGATCGAACACTGGCAAGAAACCGTTGGCAAAAAGTCTTGCCGGAATTTGTCATTTGCCTTTTCTTCCCTGTGGTGGTGTTTTTTTTTGTTCACTTCCCCTTTAGTACAGTTAATGCTGAAAAGAAGTGGATAAATTATCTTGTTTCTAATTAAAGATAGATCAAGACCAAGTTATTGACAATTGTTTCTATGGCTAGATAACGGGTTTTTACTTCTTTTTTTTTTTTTTCTTTACCCGAACTAGTAATGTTTAACAGACGATCCCCTGTTTTGCAGGGAGTGAGAAGAGAAGTAGGCAAACATGCAAAAAGCATTAACATGATGCTTTCAAAGACACGGTTTCATTGTAATGATGATGAGGATAAGTCAACCAATCAACAGGGAAAACCATCATAAATATAGAGTAGACTTTCCTGCACCCAATCGAACAAATGCCACTGTGTTAGCCATCCCCCAAAAAGCGAGACAAACCAGGCTCAACGCAGATGCCATTGTCCGATACGGTGGAGTGGCAGGATCAAAGCCAGGTTCTGTTTGGGATGACTTAAAAACCCTCTTTCCAGATGTGTGATGGATGAAAGCCAGGTTCTGTTTCTTAGAGCACTACCTATGAGTTACATTTTCTAAACCAAATACAGAGTCGGGAGCTACTGCTTCCACTTGAGGGAAAGGAAAATCCCCTATTTTTGAATCCCCTGTTTGATGATTGAGAATTTCATCAAACACCTTCCATGCATGACCAATCGGAAATTGACTGGTTTTAACGAACCCTTAATCATTCTGTGTACTGTGACACTCTGATGTTAAAAATACAACAAGAACAGTATGAAAGAAAATAAATTGATTGGGATGGTTCAATAGAACAAAAGCTATGTTGTCATGCTTCTCCTGAGCGGAGCCACACACCATCCATCGTGTTCCTTTAATTCTACAATTTGTACATACATTCTTTGACGGTTGGATCAAGTTTTGAGGGTTTATAACACCAAATGTCTACGTACTAGCTAATGGTGGTTATGGCCTTCAGATTCAAAGCGCATTATTTTGTGTAATTTTTGTCTTCAAAGCTGACAAACATGGAGCATCAAGCCTATATAAGAGAAAAACAAATGAGGTTGGTGATGAATCTCTTGCATTATGAAAGCAGGTGGTTCGAAATTCCTGCATGTTATCAGTCCTTTGATCTTGTTCCATATTTGCAGGTTTATACTGGTAATATTCATAACATTTTTTTTGCAGAGATAGATTTTTACATGTAAAAAAAATTAGGTAATGAACTGTTTGTGTTATGACTTTCAGTTTTATGTGGTTATGGCACATGCTAAAATAGATTGTGATTGTGTAGAGGTTGAATTTAATAAGGCTTCCCAGTCCTTGACAGATGCTGTGGTTTCAAGTTTTCAAAAGAAAACTGCTCTAAATCGACTAGTTAAGGTGGTCTGATTGCATTTGAAGTTAAGCATTTTCTTTGTCTCTCATATTTCTGGTTTTTTTATTTTTTATTTTTTGCAGTCTTAAATTAAAATATCTAATTTCTGGGAAACGACAACTTTGCTGCTTCCACTAGCCGGAAAATCGCCTGTTTATTAGAACAAGCAAAGCAAGACCCCAACTCTTCAGCTCTTTCGGTTCAATGAAGAAAAGCTTTGGAGGTGAAGGAAGAGAGAGAGGAGAGAGAGAGAGGAGAGAGAGGGGTGGGGTATTTTTTAGAAAATAAAAATTTTTGGGGGCTCTCTACTTCCATTAATTGAATGTTATCATTTCAGGAATGAATGGAATATAAGAGTAGATAAGTCTAAAACAACAATAAATCTCTTGAAGATTATTCTTTCCACCATCTCCCATTTGATAACGAGTATTCCTCAATAAAAACATTTAAAACTTCATTGAACGCAAAGATCTAAAGAAAGTTAAAATAAAGTAGTGAAAATCAAAGAGAAAAGTGGAATAAAGGAAAATATAGAGGAAAATAAAAAAATAGGTTTAAACCTAATAAGTTAATTTTATATGTTTATTTAAACACATTTCATGGGAAGTATTGTTAGTGCTGGTACTGTTGAATAGTCTACCAAATGTGATTTGCCTTTCATGATCATCATTGTTGAAAAGGGTGTATGGTAGAGACCACCATTGATAATTTTCTATTTTGATTTCTTGCTATTAAAATATTAGACGTGGGATTTATCATATATCTTCTCCACAAGCCATTAATGATAACCAAGGATGGAAATGTCATGATAACCAAGGATGGAAATGTTGAGAAATTTCTTGAAATTTTGTGAAATTTTCGAGAAATTTCCAGTTTCAATGACTATGGAAACGAAACAGCATGGAGAAATTTCCAGTGCCATAAATATCGAATTGTTTTAGTGTAATTTTCAGGAAAATTTGAGGAAATTTTAACACAAGGTTTTCAGATTGATGTTTTTTGTTGAAATATCATATAAATTTTGAAGGAATTTGGACAAAATTTTGAAGAAAAATTTGGTGTCCAGAAAATGGAAGAGAAAAAATGAAAAAAGAGGTAGAAATGGAAGGGAAAGAGTGAAACAAACGTAGGAAAAAAGCTGATAAAACTGTTTCGTTGATTCAAATTGTCAACAAGGATTTATTCAAGGATTTGATATTTAAAAGAGGAAAAAAGTTGTAGAAGGAGAAACTTTGAAATTGAAAAGCTAATAGGTATTTTATATGTTTATTTAAAGAAAAGCTAGACCCTAACTTTTCACCTATTTCGGTTCAATGAAGAAAAGCTTTGGAGGTGAAGGAAGAGAGAGAGGAGAGAGAGGGTGGGGTATTTTTTTTTTTTTTTAATTTTGGGAGCCAATTAGATATTGACATGCACTGAAAAGAGCAGAGAGTGATCATACATAAGATTATTTTAACTTTCTTAATCAAAACTAATGCCTCAATACAATACAAAGATTTGCACTACCTAAATAATAGAGCTGTTTCTAACAACAATATGACCTAATAATGTTATCCAACCAGCTATGGATTATTTCTCACACTACTCCCTTATATTTAAATTCATTAATGTATTTATTTTGAATCCCATACTTATTATATGTTTTAAACTGCATAATTACTCTTGGAAAGTCCGAAGTTGACATGCATCAATTATCTGCTCGACTCTACATTACTCATTTTAATGGTGAAGCATTATAAAAATTAAATAATTGATGTGCACTCAAATCTACCCATGTCAAACTCTTAGTAAGTTGTGTGCTGCTTTGGTTTCTTTCCTTAAATTGATTTAGTGTTTTTTTGGCAAATTACTTTAATTTCTAATGTTTCTTAGCTATATCAATGTCTGAGCATGGGAGAAATTTCACAATATATATAGTGTTCCACTTAATCTAATGCGACGCTGCTTTAAAATTACGAGACCTCTTGACTAAAAGCGATAATACGTATACTGGCCGACCGAGTCATATAAATGGTATCATAGCCGATCTCCGATTCGACATACGCTGTCTGTCTGTCACCGCAGGCTGCTTTTTATCCGTTTAGCTCCTGCAGAATCCCAATGCAGGGTGTTTGTCACATCTCACACTGACAGTGAGAAACTTTCCATTCACTATATAGTGACAACTCCTCTCAACATAAGTAGGGACACGTTTTTAAAGTCAGCGACTATATGAACTCCAAATGCATAATATCTATAATACGTACGGACACATAATATGCATAAATCAAATGTTTTCGTCAGATATCACGTATACACAACAAGCATTTTGAAGTTGATTAGATGCTCATGGAAAGTCAAGGGCCATGAGTAAATATATAATGATGAGAAAAATGTTTATTTATGGTTTTAATTTTAATTCATGTGTATTAGTTTTACTCCTTTCTAAGATAATTTCAAGAGTAATTTTGTGAAATTTCTATCTATTTCTCCATTTAAGCTAACAATTTTTTTTTTTCAAGTTGTGTTTGAATTCGACATATTACCTATTAAGTCATGGAATTCATTTTTATATTCCTTGAAGTTCGCATCATATAAATCTTTCATCAAGTGATTAGTTAAATTGTTAAGAGAGGCCATAAGGCATAGCATCAAGATTAGAGATTTATTTCATTATGATTTTAGATCTGTATCACAATATAATTATTTTAAAAATGAAAAAACGATTTTTTTTTCACCTTAGTTTTTGAGTCATTTGAGAGTTAAAAAAAAAAAAAACTAATGTAGATGTGGAATGCTAATAAGAAATTTGAGTGCATATAATATATATGTGACCATTTCATAGAAATACATCCGGTAACTTTCATCAAAGATCTTGTTATTGGCGGGAAAATGACAAAATCAAAAGCTGTGCGAAAGACTTTGACTCCTAATAATAAAGAAAGCAAAAGCAAAATAGATGGAAGGTTTCTGAAAATTCCTAATAATTGGAATAAATTAGCAAAAATAGAAATTTAAAAAAATATACATATATTTTTAAATTCCATTAGTTTTAGAATTATTTCTAATCTATAATATTTGTAAGATAATGTGTAATTATAATAGATAATATATATATATATATATATATATATATATATATATATATATATATATATATGGTATATTATATATATATATATATATATATAT
The DNA here is from genome assembly GCA_016808115.1 of Tetrastigma voinierianum. NCBI lineage: Eukaryota > Viridiplantae > Streptophyta > Magnoliopsida > Vitales > Vitaceae > Tetrastigma > Tetrastigma voinierianum. Next base: position 324,281 of record JAEQBH010006778.1, read on the forward strand.
ATATAGGTATATATATATATATATATATATAATATAAGATAATATAATATTTTTTGTGTGACTTACTTTCGCAGATATTTTGCTTTAAGTGTAATAATATGCCGTACAAGAAGGTATTCTTTCAAAGGGATGATTTCATATAGATTACTTATCGCTAAAAGATAAGCAGATTTTTATAATTTGGTCATATCTTAACGTTATTATAAATACTATTTTATATAACCCTATTTCAATATCGTCAATCCATTGACAGCTCATTGCTGCTGAGATTGTTTTATCGATTTAATTCAATTCAGAATATTTTAAATTAAATTAAAAGTGCGTTAATGCTCGGTTTTAAAATCTCTATCTTTGTTTCATACCTTCTCATTGCCCTTTGTCATCCTTTTTTTTCTTACAAAAATACGATTTATCATATTTATTTATTTATTTAATTTTAAACGGTATGCCGGTAAATCTAATCAAATAAATCAAGTACGGCTAATGTGACTAACTCTCACTTCCTTTAACTAAAGAAAATCTATAAGAGTCTTCAATAATGGGGCGGCAAAGCAACTAACCTCAAGCCACAAAGTGTAACTAATTTCAGCTTTTTTTAGTCGAATCAGCCAATGTCAGCTAACGGTAGTTTTTAGTTTTGTTAAGTGATGAAGGGCACATGGACCCACACACTCTCCCTCTCAAGACATGGCATCATGAGACCCATTTCTCCTATCTATGCTTTTTTTGTCTCTTCACCCGCAAACACCCTTTGAACTACTCCTAACCCAACCCCCACCCAGCTTCTCTCGCCCTAATAATACCCAACACTTAGCGTGGTCGAAGTCCTACCAATTTTTTTTAATTTTTTTAATTTTAATTTGAAAATTTTAAAATTTATTTTTTAATCATAAATAAATTATTTTTAAAATATATTCAATTATAGGATATAAATTAAAAATAAATCAAATTTATACCCAAATTGGAATTTACATAAGGGATAATATTTTATTTGTTTGAAACATATAAATATTTTTTATTAATTTACTTATTTATTAAATATTTTTTTTTCATATAAGAATGAAAATGAGTGAAATAAGTTTGGGTGTTGAACATATAAAATAATTTATTAATTTTTCAACGTATTTTTATTTTTCACCTTTTTGCATATTTTTCTTTTTCTTTATATATTTTCAAAAATAAAATATATAATGTAATTTTACTAATTTTTTATGATTTTTTAAATGCCCATTACAAATATGAATAATCATTTAAAAATATTTGGTATTAAATATAAACGTATCACTATTGCACAATGGGAAACTATTCTTAATTTGTCATGATTAGGATACCGCTTCATTAAAATTGATTTTTTTAAACATATAAATATTTTATTAATTTACCATTTATTAAAATGATATTATTTACATAAGAATGAAAAACGAATGAAATAGGTTTAAAGAAATATATAAAAATAATATATTAATTTTCAACCCATTTGTTATTTTTTATTATTCTTTTACATATTTTCTTATTTATATTAAAAAATAAATGAATAAAAAAATAAAATAAAATATATTTGTATTTAAAATAAATATTTAAACGGTTGGGAGTTTTAAAATCAATATTTATCTATTAATTCTATTTAAAATTAAAAAAAAATGACTTATTTAGTAAGTATATTTTAAAAATTAAAATGAATTTTTTTAAAATAGGTGGGATTAACTGTTGTGTTGTGGGACACGAGTCAAGAAAGGTCAGCCAGCTTATGGCAGGTTAAGAGAGAGATGTTACAGAGCATATGTTGCTGATCTCATAATGCCACGTCATCTTAAGATGAGAGAGTATGGGCCCTAGTGCCATGTCAAAGACTTAATGTAGCTAATAATGATCGTTAGTCGATTCGATATATTGGGCCATGACGAACAATTCATTTCACTAAACGAATAAAGTAAAATAATAATGTTATACAATCATAAGAAAAACAAAGTTGTTTTATTCACGTTAAACACTGACAACATATTTCATCAAAACTCGTTTTAATAAATACTTTTGCTATATTCGTAATAAATCGGGATCCTTCCTCTTTATGTCCCATCTTTTTTAAATTTTGGAAGACTTACCACACCTAGGCAATGATAAAACAAAAACTATTACCACTCAATCTCTAGTTGCTTTTTACGCTTTATTTTTACTAAAAAAACCAAACAATTGAGTGATTTGTTAGGCATACTTCATAAAATTGGCTAGTCCCTAAACATTCATAATTTTAATAGCGCGTGGCAAGCTCACCTACACCCAAAGACTTTCTTTGCTTTTGGGCTTATTCTTATTTTTTCTTCCAAATCATGATGTAATTTTGGAATTCATTTGATAATATTATTGGTTAATAAGGATCCACTAATCCAACAAGTAAGAAATTATCAGTAGACAATGATTATGAAATCAATTTACATATGAAAGATAATGACAAATATAAATATTAATATATTTTCTTGAAATGTTCATTAATGTTTCACTTCATTTATGATTTTAAGGATTAATGGAAGTAAAACTATTAAAGTTTGTAACTGGAGAGGTGAATGTAAGAAAAGGAAAAAGGTTCTTTGTTAGACTTTATAGTACCCACTTTCCTTTTCCTGCAAATTCATTACCTTTACTTTGGACCAATATAAGAAAGGAAAAAAAGAATCATTTTATTTATGTCTACAATTTAAACTTTTTGATGAAATAAAAAAAGATAAAAAATTTATATCAAGTCGAAAATCCAAAAAAGAGGAATGAAATCACTATAAATCCTCCTAATAATAAATATAACTCAAATAATCAAAGACTTTTATATCTTTAAAAAAGAAAATATATTTGCAATTCTAATTCATGATCAAAGGATGTTAATGTTGGATCATAATGACCCGAATTTTTGTTTACGACAAGATATTATTGATTTTTGCCCCCTTAAAAATCACTTACCAGTTTAAGTTTGGGGAGCCCATATGAATAAGGATGACAATTTTGCCCCATACTTGTACCCGATTAACCCATCTCCGGTTTTATTAGGATGGGTTGGGGAACATTGAAATAGGGTTTAAATAGGGTTTGAGATTTCCTATTAAATCCTGAAAGCCCGCCTATGATATATGGCAATTGTTATCACATGGCACAACGCAAACAAGAATGCTCAGCTCATTATTTACTATCAAAAACTCGAAGCCTTGATCACGCATCATTCCTGTAATCTTCAAACGAAATAACAGAAGCACCGCAGAGAAATTTCACTTCAAATAAGAAAATCGTACTTTATCATAAAATTATAATTACGCGAAAACTAATTAATTCTTCAGACTTAATACCTAAACGGATCAGACCGCCAATCGTCACAACCCGCTGAAGACGCAAAACTCGCACCTTCGCATAAATGTCGCAAAGACGCTTCGGCGTGATCGCCGGCCAGAAACGTTTCACGACGAAGTTCAACATATAATACGCATCACGCATCGCGAAAGATACGGCAGATTAAACACAAAGTCTGACGGCCGAGATAAATAATATCAATTCTGAATGATATATAAATACTTGTAGATTATTTATGACTAAAGGACGAAATAGTCATTAGTCATCATCCTCATTTAGCAAAAAGAAGAAAAACGTGAGGAGCTTCATTTTTTTGGATGCAGTAGCAGCCGAATTGTTTTTAGAGAGAGAAGCTGCTTTCTGTAGATTTGCAAGTAATCAAACTGTCGGATTTCGGGATTTTGAAAGAAGAGAACGTTGACGCGAAACAGGCATGCAGGACCCTGCCATGAAGCTGACAACCCAAGAGTATGATTTTCTCCCTGGTCAGGCTATTCATTTTTGGTTGAACGCCAGCCACTATAATTAATGTGTCATTTTCACGGTCCCAAAACATGGGACCGAATTAATACAAAATTTTTGAAACCAAATGGAGCAGCCCGTAGCTGCTCCATGGCCGTGTGGGTATGAGCATGGTGGGTAGTGGTTTGAATCATGTATCATAGTTCAGACCCAAAGGCCATGGAAACGTGAAAGCCAAAACATGAACCTAGGATTACTGAGGTTTGGAACAGTAAACCTTAGGTTTTACTGTTCCTAGGAATAGTGACCCAAGAAATGTATTTTCGGGAAAATCCTTGTTCGCTGGGCATTCGAATTTGATCACACATGGGCTATCAACAAGGAAGCACGCGATCAAACGACAATTTGCTAACATCTGCGCGCTTAATTTTATTTAAGGAATATATTCATGTTTATATATTTGCACGTTAAGCAGATCGTATCGAACCGGCATACTACGCATTCCATGCATCTTAAGACCAGCATCATGCAGCGGCGACGGCATGTTTCGTAAACGTCTGGTGGTCATTTTAATAATGTAAATTGACGGAGGGTAGTCTCATTCAAATAATATATCAATCGTCGAAATAAACAATGATATATATTTATCTGGCAGAATTAATAAACAATTTATATAACCACCGCTTCTGAGTCATCACTGATATATACATCTGAAAACCGTCATTCACTAATAAAATATTAATTTCTCATACAAGGTTTAAGTATGGTAATATTAATTTTATCCATTTACAGACAGATCAAGAAGATCACATTATTCGAATGTTATAATTCATTATTTCAGATTTATACTGAAAGCGCTGAAGAAATTTGCTGAAAATACTTCCATTAGTTTTAATGTCGTTTAATTTCCTTATTTCCATATTAAAAATCGAGTACGGTGCACTACCAATCCTCTAGGAGTCGAAGTTTTGAAGGAAAGCCTAAAAGCGGCTTTGATGGTTTTCCATACGATAAAATTCTCTATTTCGATATTGTCAGATAAGAGCTATTTACCAACTCTGTAACTATGGATGGTGGTTGATAAGTGGTTTACGGATATTGTTTTATGGCCCGCGGTCGTTGTATCCACGCTGCTATCTCGAATTATATCGGACTCCGGCTTTATTGTGCTATAGCGCAAATAGAATCGTGGCAGAGCCCCGCATAAAAAGCCGAGTACTCGCCCGATTCAAATGACGTCGTGAACCCGACTTCCACTTATATTCCATGGCCGACGCAAATAATCTGACCCCTGCCAAATAAGATCAGAGTGAGCGCCACATCCAAATCCAAATCCAAACAAAAAAATGTTAAGAAGAAGACCCTCAAGTTCAACTTAATTATTCATGCCATATATAAATATATACTAGTAGTCATGGGTTTTCCCAGGCCCCCCCATTATTACTCATGAGAATTGATTATTGGGATGGATTACCCAATGTACTACGGAGTATGGAGTCGTTTTGAGCCCATTATCAAGCTCTCAGCCTTTGAAATAAAAGAACCCACCCCATAGGGCCTGCTTGGGCTTCTCCAGGCCTCTCCCAAACCCATATTAAGGACTGGACCTATATATATATATATCTATATTTGCATGCAGTGATACATTTCGTTTGAGGATAATGTATGAATAATGTTATATTAAAAAAACTGGTGACATTGTAAGGGTAAATTTTATTATTTGCTATTCTTTTAGTTAAAATCATACACGTATATGAGAAACAAAATAGAAGAAAGGAGAACCTGATCAAAGAGAGACCTCCTCATGTAGGCAACTTGGCGTTGCAATGGGCTTCTCTCCATCGATCCTTGTGAAAGGTGACACAACTTTTGTGAGTTGTGACCCAACAACAACTATTAGAAAACGAAAATGAAAAAGAAAGGACTTTCAATTGGAGCCAAGCTTGTAGGGCTTTGATACAATGGATATCTATGTCAGCCTAAGGGATATCTATATATCTGTATATATAGGGCAGAGTGATAGAGTGAGACCTAACTTTTATGGTGATTGGTGAGAGAGAAAGAGAGAAAAAAAAAGAAAAAAAGATCCCAGAAAAGCATTCTAGGAATGCTTAGGACCTTATTCCTAGAATTTTCCACCAACACATTGCTCTAATTCATTCCCAGACTACATTTTCTTTGCCATAATATCGACAACAAAACTCTTTTCTTTTTTTTCTTTTTCAGTTTTATTATTATTATTATTTATTTATTTTTTATGTTTTTGATCCATTTGGGATTTGACTTAAAAGAAGAATTAGGAGCTGACTTGGAAGAATATGAAAACAGTATTAATCTCTTAAATGTCCACTTCCTCTTAGTTTTTCGGAAGGAATTTGTTTTATAAACAATTCCTTTTAATTTTGCTTAGGACCTTATTAATAAAAAACCTTCACTTCGTTTGCGTCATTTGTTTGAGATTTAACATTAAATGCCCATTTGATTGATATGACCTCTCACCATTTAACATTATACTACAAGACTTGATCCTAATACATCCTTGTGAAATTTCATCTTTTTTTACCACTAAGCACACATTCGGACAAGCTAATTATTATTCCACTTAACATAAAAACGACGGCATTTTTATAAAAGTAAAATAAAATTTATGAAAAGATAAGAAAATAAAAATGGTCTAATTTAATGCAATGACCAATTTAATCCGTCAATATAAACGAAGTTTATTGAATGAGAATGGCATTTGTTGTGTTTTTCTAGAAATTAAAAGGAAATAAATAGCTTAAAAGGAAAAGGAAACAAGCTTGTTAGGTGTGGGTGTGACCACACGGAGGCCGGCGGCACACACGTTAAAGTTGCCCCCAAATCCCTGACTATTTAAAGTCTCATTTTACCCAACCCTAGCAAGACCGCCTCCTCCTCTCTCTCTCTCCTGTTCATCTCCTTTCTCATCTCTCTTGTTCATCTCCTTCTAACTTGCTCAATAATGGCCGATCAGTATGTCTGATGCTTGAGACGGCGTGGGGCCATGACCTGCATTCTTCGCTCTAAGGCTTGGGGATCGAGTTGCAGGTTAAGAGAATCTAGAAGTCTGGTTTGGTTCATTTTTTCTTCCTCTTCGTCCGATTAGATGTTGTATTTCTTTGTATTTGATTTATTTCAAGATTTTGTGAATTTTATGGCCTGAATATGATGATAAACTGTAAATCAGAAAATTTTCCTTTACTGGTGGGGAGAAATGAAATGAAACACCCACCCCCTAGGTTACTAGGTTGCTTAACTGATGCCTATAGGCTAAGGCCTCATCCATCTTTTGCGTCAATTGTTGAATTTTGAGATATCCTACTCTTAAAATATGTAAGATAAATTATAGATATGATTGATTCTTACTGAAGCAGAGAAGCCAGTTCTCCCATGGCTTTTTGGCAGTTTTAATTTGTTTTGTTTTGTTTTGCCAATTCTGATATATGAGATCAGAGTACGCATACTACTTAGTACTACACACCTGACTCAACTCGTTTCTCTAATAAGATTATTTGATGGCGATATCATCTAATTAAGATGGGTGGGTCATGGAGATTTTATGAATTTGGTCAGTTTGAGAGGGGAAGTATTCCGATTTTTTAATCTGAAAACGTGACGGCTCATTGAGGGTGAGGTTCAGGTTGAGCTGTAACTGAAGTGTTGCCATGGTTAAGGCTTCTTTAACAGTTACTCGGGGCGGTGGGGCGGGAACGGGGTTGTGAGATTTTTTTTGTTCACGGGTATGGGAAGAAACAAAGCGCCTCGACACGGGTTTGAGCCGGGAACTGGATAGGAGGAACCCGTCCCAAACCCGCCCCATTGCCATCCTTACTTCTGCTAGACTTTAGAGTGCCAACCTTCCTTCCTCCAAATCTCATGGTCCCTTCCTCAACATCTAATTCTACGGTTCCTTTCTGACTGAACATTAACATCAGAATCATCTTTTTTTTTCCTCCAGTTTAACAGAGCACAGAATTCATTGAAGATCAGAGCAGAACTACGCCTGAAATGGCTTCCACAAGCACTCAAATGGCGTCTTGATCTTTCTCCTTCCATGTGAGAGATGCCTTTACGACGTGTTCTCGAGCTTTAGAGGGGAAGACACCTCGCGACAATTCTCACCGACTCACCTCCATGCTACCATCTGGTTCAAAGGGGCATTAAAACTTTCAGAGATGACCAACTTACAAGAGGAGAAGAGATTCAATCCGAGCTTCTTAAAGCTATAGAAAAATCAAGATCTTCCTTTGTTGTTTTCTCAAAAAAATATGCTGATTCGAGGTGGTGTTTAGGAGGAGCTTGTAACGACTCATGGAGGTAGACAGAAATATAAGTATATAGTATTACAATTTTCTACCATGTTGATCTGTGGATGTCCGTATAAACCGCAGCTTCGAGATGCATTCACCGAAAGCATGAAAAAATTGAAGAACAAGGTACAAAGATGGGAGGAGGCCTTGATTGAAGCAGTGTCATTTCCGGGGTTCCATATAGAAGTGGGTAGGGTCTCATAACTTCTTAACTTATATTTATTACGATTAGCTTTTCATTTATAGCATATTTCCTAAATTGAGTATTATGATTATAATCAAGAAGAAAATAAATATCTTTAAAAAAGTTGGAGTAAATCATGTGAGTTTAACTTTCTATGTTACAAAACTTCTCTCTTTTTATGCTTTTAGAAATTGAGCTTCACCATACAAACACATTGAAGATTAATTGTGAGAATTCATATAATACATGAGGATTCATATGCAATACTTAGTCTTCTTATTTATATATGAATTTTTTTATTGAAAATGTTTAACAATTGCCAATGAGACCAGTCGCCCAGCTGCTAAGGGTCAAGGTAAAGATGTAACTTAACTGTGCTTGAGCTTTCATGGTAACGCACACTACAACATCAGAATTTAAAATTAATAGACAAAAGAACGTTTTTAACAATTTATTATTATGATTTGATATTATCAAAGACCTTCTAAGTTTTAGATTTTCGTGAGGGGCATATAACTCTCACCATATATTTTAAATTATCTATGCTTATGGACAGATCTTTAGAAATCTTGTTTAACGAATTATAGGCCTTTTTTCTCTGAAGTAAACAATATACATCTCTTGAGTCATGCACTGTATCACTAGTACTCCAAAACTTGTAGCAATTCTATATGCCAGACAATCAACTACTATTCTACGGAATTCGAAGTGTTAAGCTACACACATACAACATAAGCCTAGAAATTCTCATGCTTGGTTCAATAATTTAAGGTATTGAGCTTGCAAAACTTTAGATTATGTTTTGTTATTAAGTTTTAAGAAAATGTAAAGAAAGAAAAGAAAATAGAAAGTAAAATAAATAAATAAATAAATAAATATATATATATATATATATAATATAATATTATTTATTTTATTATAATAAATAAAATGCATAAATTATTTTTATGTTCTACTCTGAACTTATCTACTTCCATCATATGAAAATTTAATATTTTGAAATATACGTAATTTTTTTTATTTTTTTTATTTTTTATTTTTTATTTATTTTATGCAGTAAAATCCAAACATGAGGAGAAATTTTTTACTTTTTTTCTTATTACTCTTTGCAGAATCAAACATAATCCTAGATTGTTTAAAATATAAAATTTATATGTTTTAAAGAATTGTGACTAATATTAGATTTGAAAAGAAAATATAAATAAATCTAGTAACTTGTATTACTAATTATATTTGAATGAAATAGTACGAAATAATTTAGTTAATTATTTAGAATACTTTTTTTTCTTAATAAAATTTGAAATACTTAATGCACATGTGGATTTTAGAGTAATAATAAATAAGGGAAAATTAATAATCTTGTGGTACACGTAGTTTCTTGATACTTGTGTATCTTAAATTGTAGTTAAAAAAATAATTAATTATAAATATATAACCATAGATACATTTCATTCCAAATATAAAAATTTATATATATATTTCTTCTTGCTATTTGTTTGATTTCTCTTCTTATTTTTTTATTTTAATGTTTTTACTATTTTATAATTTGATTAATAGTGAATTTTGTAAAAGAAGCAAGATAAGTTTGGGTAAAAGAGGTCCTTATTCTTCAGATTTATCCATTCATTTTAGATAAATAATTTATTTTACATCTTGCAAATGTCAACCATTGACTCTAAAATCTAAAAATTTTGTCAACATAATTTTTTATCTATTCTAATCGTTTGTGTCGTTATTGTCAACATACATAATTTTTTTTTTATCAATTCTATTGTTGTTATTGTTTGTGTCATTATTTATGTTATAAATGATGTTTTTGTGTATTCCAATTTATGTTACAATGTTAATTACAAAGATATTATTTCAATTAAATCAATTTTTTACTAACCTGCAATTTTTAGCAATTAATCATCTACTTTACTCATATGGTTTTTTGTTTGGTTACTAAAGAATTTGAAGATTTGAATAAAACATATCGCAACCTTTAACAAATTAATTTAGAAGCAAAATCAATTTTCAGAAAGTTAAACAAATGGTTTGATCTATATTAATTAGCCAGAATCACATAGCCACTTTAAACTATTGAAAACTCGATTTTCTATAGTTCTATTTAGTGTAGTCTGTAAACTGTGTTAAATATCCAATTTCAAGAATAAAATATAAATCTAAACGATATAAAAACGGCATCAATAGCTTGAGCAACATAATAATTTAGATTGTTGAAAACATAATAATTCTAGAACACAACATATTGTTTAATAAATGTAACTTTATTTAAAGGAAAACAAGTAAAGAATTAAGGTCCAAATGGTGAAGAGTTTGAAATTTTTGTAAAGAAAACCTTCAATTTTAAGAAGGTTAAATAAAGAATAAAAATATGCTAAATTAAGATAAACAAATATTATTTTCTTGTACCAAACACCAAAGGTTATTAATACTTGATTGCTCTTAATTAAAAATAGTACTAGAGCATACTTTTTAATGATTCTATATAACTTTTACTTATTTCTGATTGTTATCAATGATTATATATATTTCTTTTCCTCCTGTACATTTTGTTATTCTTGATTTTATGCATATGCTTGATTATTTTCATTTTATCATTTTTTTAATAATATACATATAATGATTGGATACAAACTTAACCATGCAGGGAGTTAGAAGTTCATAACTTGTCAATGATATAAGTAAATGTTATAATAAAATTTTAAGAAAGTCTAATGTAATAAATTAAAGGCAAAATATAACTAGATAAAATTCAAAATCTCAAATATTATTAAAAAAATTAGCAATAATATTTATACTGAAATAAACATTAACAAATGTTTTAACTAAAACTTTCAAAGCCTCTTCAAATAAAATATATTCTATAAGTGTTTTTTTTTTAAACATAAGTAAATTAAAAGACATTTAGTATAATTTTAAGAGAAAGATAACTTAATGGAAAGTTCATATTTTGATTTTGATTTTTTCTTTTTTCTTGTCAAGCATACATGATATTGAAGAAATGTTTAAATATGCAAATGAAATTTCAGTTAATGTTATCATGACATCAAAAGCCATCAAATTAATACCTTTGATGTTTCTTATCATTTATTAATCTCACCATGTGTTCTTCTCATCTTGAAAATACCTTTAACATACTCATAATCACTGTATGAATCGAGCATATCACGGAAATTACTACCGCTATTGCAATAGAATATTGAATTTTAAATCCTTGCTTGTCGAGGATAATTTAGTAGGAATGATTCTATTTAAACACTAAGTTTGGGATTAAGGATGGATTCAAATGATGTTCGCATGGTTGGAATATGCTGAATGTGGAATAGCAAGACGACTATCGCTAGATATGTATATAATCAAATTTCTTTTGGGATTCGAATGTGAAGCTGGAAAAAGTTAGTGAGGTTCTACAAAATAAAGGCCTAGTTCGCTACATACAAAATCAACTTCTTAATGATATGCTAGGTGGAGGAAATCAAAAGATAAGCAATGTTTTCTCAATATTTACCATGATAAAAATATTCGCTTCGAAAGGCTCTTATTTGCTTTCGATGATATCGATGATATGGACTTCATCTATGTTTAAGGCTGGAAATCATTATTTGTATGGTAAGAAGTAGAATCATCATCATTAACTGCATAAGATCTACTAACTATGCTTAAAGTTGATTATCTATATGAGGTTAGCGACTAAATTTCAATGAAGCACTCAAGCTCTTTAGGTCAATATGCCTTCTTGCTAAATCTTAAAGAGGATTTTGAAAGCCTCTCCATCTAGTAGTGAGATCATGTACACAATTTATACACACGCCAATAATTACCTCCACGAGACACATAATACTCTGAAAGTTTTGGGCTCTCTTATGTGACAAGACAATAAGGAATGGGAAAGTGAATTGTATAAATTGGTGAACTATGAAATTCAAAGTGCTTAAATAAAGCTTGATGGATTAGATGATATCAAAGGAAGGTATTCTCGACATTGCTTGCTTTTTAAAGGCGAAGATAGAGACTTTGTGTCAAAATATTGGATCTACAGGTAAGTTGTGTGTAATTGAACATAAGAGTACTATGGGAGAGATGTCTTATAACTATTTCACATGATAGAATATATATGCATGATTTGATACAAAAAATGGGCTGGAAAATTGTTCAACAACAATATCCCGAGGAACCTAGCAAATGGAGCAGGTTATGGAATCCAAGTGATATCTATTCTGCATTTATAAGTAAAAAGGTGAGTATCAAATTAAATTCAATTACTTCAACTTTTTAGGGAGACAAAGGATTTAATATCTTTTTTCTTTAAAATTTAGGATTTTTAGTTTTTTTTTCCCCTAATTCTTTTTCTTGCTTTTCCTCAGGGGGATGAAAATGTCGAAATCCATATTCCCAGAGCACCGGATCAAAAGAAATGTGGTTTACCGAAGTAGTGTTTGCAGATATGAAGAAAATGTTTATACATTTAAGAAACTTAGGTCAAGCCAAAAAGTCTATTATAACGATCATCATACTCGCGAAAGGAGTATAAAACATCTTCCCCGTGGCTCGGAATTTCCTTTGTGGACTAAGACATCTTTATCAAGGTTTCTGAAGTCTCCGCCATCAAACTTTTGATTTAGAGAACCTTGTTGCAATCAACTCAAGGGCAAAGTAACATAAAAAATCTTCGAAAGGGAAGAAGGTACAATCCATTATCGAGTTTATTGTTTTATATTAATTTCTAATTAAATTAAGGATTTTTTTAACTTTTTTTTTGTTACAGAATCATAAAAATTGAAGTTCGCTGATGTGGGTGCCTCACAACAGCCTGCTATCAAAATGCTAAATTTCCTTGGGTATGCCAAATTTGGAGAGATTGAATATTGGAGGTTGTATAAGTCTTCACAAATTGCATTCATCTATTGGTGCATTTCCTCATATGAAATTTATTAAAGAGCTTCGTTTACCGGGGATCTGAATCAAAGAAGTACCAGCAAGACGGCACTTGACATCTCTCTGAAATTCTTGATTTTTCTGTTATGCCGAAATTCCAAAACTACCCGATATTTTGCGAATATGAAAAAGATTGAGGAACTCCATATGAGGGGACCAAATAAAAGAACTCCAAGCAGCATCGATATCTGGGAATCTCCGTAACTATTTCTCTAAGCGACTGTTCAAAATTTGAGAAATTTCCAGAGATTCAAGGAAATATGAAATGCTTAAGGGCGCTCTTTGGCGAACCCGTTATTAATAACTCCTAAGTAGCATCGCATGCTGGAATCCTCTGAAACTATTTCTCTATAAGTGTTCAAAATTGAGAAATTTCCAGAGATTCAAGCAATATGAAATGCTTGAAGGAGCTTCTTTTGAACTGAATCGTTATTATGAACTCCTGGCAAGATCGATGTTCTAATCTCCAAACTATTTCGAGCAACCTGTTTAAAATTTGAGAAATTTCCGCATTCAAGGAAATACGAAGCTGAAAAGCAGCCTTCTTTGAATGGAATCGTTATTAAGGAACTCCCAAGTAGCATTGGATGTTTGGAATCTCGGAAACAATTTCTCTGAGCAACTGTTCAAAATTTGAGAAATTTCCAGAGATTCAAGGAAATATGAAATGCCAAAGCCAATGGAATCAAGTATACAACCTCAAGAAGACGTGACGTTTTAATCTCTAAACTATTTCTCCGGAAGAACTGCTCAAAATTTGAGAAATTTCCAGAGATTCAAGGAAATACGAAATGCCAGCTTGTTTTCTTGAAACGGAATCATATTAAGGAACTCCTAAGTAGTATTGATGTTTGGAATTTGAACTATTTTGGCAATTGTTCAAAATTTCAGAAATTTCCAGATTCAAGGAAATAAGAAATGCTTAAAGAAGCTTCTTTGAATGAAACTCGCATACAACCCTGCTAAAGATCGATGCTCTAATCTCTCGTAAAACTATTTCTGCTTATCGTTTCAAAATTTGAGTAGCTCTGCAGATTCAAGGAAATACTTAAATGCTTAAAGAAGCTTTTTGGAATGGAACTGATATTAAGGAACCTTACAAGATTTGATTTCTAATCTCTCATAAACTATTTACGGGTTCAAAATTTGAGAAATTTCCCGAGATTAAAGTAAATATAAAATGCTTGAGGTATCTTTATATACAAAATACTGCTATTAAAGAACTCCCGAATAACATTGATTGCTTGGAGGCTCTTCAAACGCTTAGTATCAATGATTGCCCAAATCTTGAGAAGTTCCCTGAGATCCAAAGGAATATGGGGAGCCTATATTCTCTTTATATAACTGGGATTGATATTAAAGAATTACCTTTACTTCAGCTCATTTCATCTGATCGACACTTAGTTTTGAAAACCGCAAATACTGAAGAGTCTTCCGTGTAGCATTCAGGGATTGGAAGTCACTTTGTAAATTGTCTATGGTTGTTCAAATCTGTGATTCAAAGGGTTATCGGGAGACTAATGAGAGTTGGAACATTTGAATTTTTTTTGTTTGGGTGGAATGTCGGCCATAACAGAGGTGCCATCATCAATTGGACATCTAAAAAATCTTCTAACTTTGAAATTGAGAAATTGTGAGAATCTTGTGACTCTTCCAAATAAATATCGGGCAATTTGACACCTGTAAGTCTTCATGTTTTGTAATCGGTCTAAAGCTCCAGAAATTGCCAACACCTTGAGAAGCCTACAAGTTATTGCTTACAATTTCAGATTTAAGTGGTTGTAACTGATGGAAGGAGAAATCCCTAAAGGATTTGATTACGCCATCCTCACCGACATCTTTGGATGAGGGAACCACATTCACGTGAGATACCTACTGGCATCATTCAACTTTCTAAGCCGAATCACCTTTACGAATCATTGCCCAATGCTTGGAAGAAATCCGTAGCTCGCCGTTCTCAAGAAGAATACATGCACACCATCGTCTACATGCCTCAAAGCTTTATCACCCCGATCCAACAGTTAGATATACTCCCAGCCTTTCTCCTCAACTCCCTTCAAATTATATATCGAAAATCGTTATGAATCTACTTCTACACCGACCACCTAATTAAAATTAATTTACAATTTGTATCATGAGATTATTAATTTACATGTTGCTGCTACTTTTATTTATGCAGAATCTTAGATGCAAAAAAGTAACATACTTAGACTACTCGAGGATTCATGCTGCTGTTATAGGAGGCAGGACTGGATTAATACCAGAGTGGGTGAGTGATAAGAGCATGGGATGCGAAGTAACAATAGAGCTCCCAAAGAAATGTTATAAAGATGACAATTTCTTAGGATTTGCTTTATTCTTCCATTTTGTTGATTCTCCTCCTCCTCACTGTGAATTTAGCGTATCCCAAGAATTTAGCATATCCCAAGGCGATCAATTTATATTGGTGAGTGCGCATTCCTGTTTTATTATGAATCTTGAAAAGGATTCCTATTTTATTAAGAAGCTTGAAAAGGGTTTAGAATCATTGGTGGTGTTCTTTCTCCCTCAAATTGTCATTCCCAATGAGTATCGAACCAGAAGGTGGAAATACTTGAAGGCTTGCAATGTGAGAAATTATGGAGTAAAAAGTGTTGGGATGCATCTTTTATACGCCCAAGCCCAAGATGATAATAAGAAAAAATCAAGAAATGATAAGTCGGAAGCAGATGAGGAGTCACACCACAAATGATCGGCATAAATACGTCTTCTAAACCACTGATGATGATACATACGTCGATATCTACGAATGTGGATTTATTATTTTCTCAATTTTATTTAATGTTTATAGAATCATTAATTTTTATCACATATTTTTAAATTAATTTAAATTGTAATTATGTCTATGGTAATGATTATCTTAAGTTAAATTACAAATTTATTAAATGTTTAGATTTTTAAATTGAATTAACTATTTACTCATATGCTAATAATATAAATTATTTAAACTATATTCTATTTTCATAAAATCTAATTTTTGTTTAATATTTTATATTTTATTAAATTGTTTTTTAACGGTAATGTTTTCACAAATCCTTTTTTAAATTTTCTTTTCTAAAATGTTAATTAAAATTTTAAAAATATTTAGCTATTCTTGTTGTGTAATGTGAAATCATATAATATATTTCTTTCATGGATGTAAAGAGGTTAAAGAAATTCTTTGTTTTTATTCTATTGAAGGTTAAAATATTTACTAGAATTAGTGGGGGAAAAACATGGTAGTAGATATGGCTTCTAATTTGTATGTTTTGGATTGTTTATTTGATTGATATTTAATTTGTATTTCTTCAAATTTTTTATCCATAGGACAACTTATTAGAACATATAAGTTAAGTCTAATTAATTAAATGTAATTATGTTTTATATAATAAGTTATATTGTAAGTGAAATTAAATAGGTTAATTGATAATTTAAAAAAAATTACCTGAAAGTTAAAATCAACAGGAAAAAGCGTTTCAAAATAGGTTATGGTAATGTTAAGATATGTCTCATATGAGAATAATACGACTAGAATGATGTTAATATTATCCATACCAATATTATATAATTCCAATTTAATCCATTGATTAATAAGACTTGAACAAATTATATTATGTTATCTATGTGATTAATAAGTCAGACATATCAATTTATTTTTATATGATTGAATGAATCATATTTTAGTAGAATTTTTTTAATATTTTTAAAATGATTAAATTCTTGGAACAATATAAAGTTGTTATGATATTAGATGCAGACAAGTAATTTGCATAGGTTATTTTTTTTTTCTTTTTTATGATTTTATTTTAACATTCATTTTTAATTATTTTGAAATTTTTCGTCCATAAAACTTAACTCATATTATGGTAAAGGCTCAACATTTAAATACGGGGCTTTGAGGGTCTTTACTAGATCCTAATCTGGGGGACAATTTTACAACATTAAGTGTTTAGTTGTTAAAAAAATTATCCTAAAATTTTTTAATTTGAATATCCTTGATCATTAAGCCATCTAAAATTAGAACTCTTAATTAATTCATTTTTAAAACTCCTAATGAAAGAAAAGTTAAAGCAAAGTAGATGAAAGTTGATTTCTTGAAAACTCCTAATCATTGGAAAAACTATCAAAAATATAAATTTTCAAAAATATATATATTTTAAATTGGTTTTTGAATTATTTCCTAATCTATGATATTTTGTAAGATATTTTTATTTTATATATATATATATATATATATATATATATATATATATATATATATATATATATATATATATATATATATATATATACTATATATATTCAGAACACGTGGGTCATATTGAAAGCAAAGTAATTCAATTTAGCAAACATTTTAGAAAATAATTATACATATATATATATATATATAATTAAAATATTAAAGTATATTCACACTTAAAATTTTTTAAAAAGTTAATAAATGGATTTAATCCCGTCCTTGTTAAATATGCGTCGTTTTTGGTACATCTTTTTCTTATTTATTTTTTTATGACAACGATTCTGTCATATTCATTTATTTAATTTAAAATAAGCGGTGGCGCAGGATTAATGTGACTCAACTCTCAATTCCAATTTTAAGTATTTTTTTATAAGATATATTGTTAATACTAAAAATCATTTTCATCATTAATTTATGTCCAATAATACTTTTAAGTGTAAAACCTACTTTTCCCTTTAATTAAATCACCCTAAATTCCATCCAACCCCTTAAATCTCGTAACGGTGTCGGCATCCTTTATGAAAACGTATGACGAGAAATCTAGAGAAACCACGTCACCCTAAAGATTGTCAACCATTGGGACCCACACGTGGATAGGGAAACATAATATTGACGTGAACGTGTGGAACTCATTTGCCACCTCATCATACATGTGGGCTTCACAACATTCAATTCTCCTTTTTTTTGGTTTTTTTAGTTATCTTTTATCTTCAGTTTTATATATTAAATAGAATAAAATAAATCATAAATCATTTCCAAATCTATTCCAAACTTTGTAAGATATTTAAAATTAAGAAATATTATTTTATAAAATAATTATAAAAAATAAAAAATAGTTTATTATATTTTATCGCTATTTTTAATTTAATTCGCCCCATTATTAAAAATGTAAGGCATTAAAAATCCCAAATTCGAGTCGAAGTGGGATGATTCTTATATTCTAACAACATATTTAGTTACCAAAAAATTATTATCTTTATCCATAATTTTGTCATTTAATTCCCTTGTATTAAAAAAAATTCATAGTCTATTTTTAAATTTGTCAAATAGATTAACTCTTCCTGATATTGGATTAAATACATTTGATGATATTAGTTTAAAATTTCATCAAAATGTCTTTTTTGATGAATGAGAATGAAAACCATTTATAATAAAATTTAAAATAAAAGAAAAATATCACGGAAGAAATTTCAAGTTGATTAAGATTAGATATATTTAGTCAAAACTTTTGAAAACTAAATAAATTTAATTCGATTATTTCTCAGTAGAATTTTTTTACATTTTATGCTTTCCCAATAATGTTATTTTTATATATTAGATATTACGAGAGGCTAAAATAATAAATTTCATTTTGAAGATAATTATTAAATTTGGTCCAATAGGTAGTGGGAGTCTCATCACTTGTCACATGTCGGCTCTGCATTCATTTCTGCTGATTTATTATCATCTCTTGTCGAACGCTTAGTTTCCGTGCTCTTAAATTGTGACACATATCCCGTATGGGTCTCGGCAGACTTGTTTGAAACACATTTATAAACGACACGTATGAGCAATGTGGTCGTCAGTTAAGTGTCGTATATTAACTGCTTCTATTCGGTCTTGACGATGCACCAGCGTAAATTTATGGTGTTTTGAATTCTAGATGAAATTCGACCCGAATTGTAACTAGATTTAATGAGAGACAATTCAATGGTAAAATCTGTTTTCATCATCCGAGATCTAGAAAAATTACAGGTTTTTATTCGAAATTGCACATTTCTGAATTTTAGAAAATTAGATTTTCACGATTTTACAATCTTATTTATTTATTTAATTTAAATAAACCGTGGGGTGGGACTAATGTGACTCAACTCTCAATTCCTCTTTTAAGTATTTGTTCCATATGATATATTGATAATCCTAAAAATCATTTTCATCATTTATGTCTAATAATACTTCTAAATTAATAAAACCTACTTTTCCATGTTTAACTTCACTCTGTAGAAAATATAAATAAAATCATATATATAACAAAAGTGTACTTTTTTTAAAATTCATTAGTTCTCGTGTAATATAATTTTAAAATTTTTATTTTCCTTTGAATTTTTTTCTATTTTCTCTCCCTTCTGTTTCTTTCTATTTCTTTTAATACCTTTTGGGTTCTATCTTTAATTTATAATTAGCAATTATTGATTTTGTGCTTTATTATGAACGTTTTGCTTTAACTTTCTGAGGTCAAAGGTTAAGAGTCATAATATTTCTAGAACAAATCAAAAAGGAAAACTGGAACTTGAATTCCACATTATTCCATATGAAAATAAAGATATTTGTTACCAGACCAATAGCCTATTTTAAATGATAATTTTATTCTGCCAAATTCCTTCTTTTCTCTTTCCTCCCATTTTCTTAGAGACCAAACAGAGCATTTAAGTCTAATGATCTCATTGCTTGCACTTATACCCATCTTAAACCTTGGGTTTTGAATATAATATATCTCTTCAATAGTAATACTCTACATATCATGTTCGGATGGTCCAACTTTCTATTAACCTAATCAATATGATATATATATATATATGAAATATTTGGTTAAAAAACATAGAACACCCTTGGATTTATGAATCTAACCTTTCCCATGTTTTTTTTTGATAAATAACTCATTTTGGAATAATCCAATCTCATCAATCTTTTCATGATAGGTCGATCTAACCGTGGCTACCTCTGACGCCCGACGACAATGTGATTCAACTTTAGATGGCCTACACCACCCACCATGCTGTCATGGGAGCAGGAAGCGAATGGGGCCGAGATGCAAAATGCGGGCCGCCCGTCCGGTAGGCTGAGCTTCTTCGTTAAGTGTGCGATCGCGCTCCCAACGCTCTCTACGTCGGTCGGGATCAGGCCACGATCATAAGTGTTGGGGGCGGCGAAGGACATGGACCACGTGACGGGTTGCTCGGGTGTCGGCGAGTAAGCGGGTTCGGGCGTGTACGAGGGCCGCTATATTGGCGGCTACGTCCATGGTATTCGGAAGGTTGATCAGAAGTATTGAGTTGTTGTTGGCGGCCTGCAAAGGTGATCGGAGTTTGCAATCGTCTGAGGGAACATAGTGACTCTCTTGGCTCGTTTGTGTGCAGTTCTCTTTATTCTTATTAAATTATAAGGTAAGTTTCTGTGTCATATTTGTAGGGATGACAATGGGTCAAGTTTTTTATGTATTTGTTTCGGTCGTAACAGGCATTGTATATAGTTAAACGAGTTTTTTTGGGTTTGATTTTTTTTTTTCTAATCTCAAGACAAGGATCGGTATTGTCTATTCAAGTCATGCTACTCGTGAGATTCTTGTTGAGTCGGCTTTGAGTATCCTGTTCTGCTCGAGTTGTTTTGCTAGTTTAATCAGTCGATTTCAAGTCAAGCGGAGTTGATTTAAGTCAGTTAAGTATAGTATTTATTAATATTTAGGTTTATTCGAGCTTTACAATCGAGATTGAGTTCGAATAACTTGGTGACAGAATTTTCGAATTGAGTTTCGAACATATGAAAAAGATCGTCAATTTGGTATGAGTTTTTAATCGACTTTACTTGATTCTATACCGACTCGACTCAATTACACCTCTAGACGAAGATGGGAATTGATTTAAATATATGGGGAGGGCAGGGATGGGGCCCCATTGCCATCCCTGCTCTCTATTGTGATGAATCAAGGGATATTTGATTGTAAAATGAAAATATTTCAAACTTTATTTACAAAAAGAAAAAAAACAATGTGGACATGAACTAAAATGGGCTGATTTTGCAATCACGAATACGGGCTGCAAAAAGTTGGGCCAACAAAAAACTGTTTACAAATTTGTAAATTGGCCCAACCCACAAAACGTGGGAAGCCAAATTTATTTACAAGTAATTTATATATATATATATATATATATTATGTGAAATTAATAAAGAATAATTTCCAATATATATTGTTTTTGTTTAGGATGAGTTATTATGGGGAGCAGCATGGCTATGAGGCAACAAGCGATGCTTCATACCTCAATTTCTTACAAATACTAGGAATGCAGCGATGCAGCGAGGCATGCCCCGGCTGGGACTGACAAGCTCGCCGGCGCCCGAGTTCTGCTAGCAAGGGTATAAAATTAATATATATAAATAAATACATAAGAAATTACCAAAATATAAAAATAAAAAAGAAAAAAATATTATTATTATTATTAGAAAATTGTTGATAGAAAAATGAGCTTTGAATTGCAGAGAACTTTGGTTGATAATGATAAGCGTTTTGAGTCATTCAAGCAACAAGCGGAGGACTTCATGTGTAGAATTATCCCTAATTCTCCTTCTTCCAGTACTAGTTACACAAGGTATATATAATCCCTTCATATTTATTTTTATAGGAAGCACTTGTTGTATGAAAACACTTTTAGAACTTTTATATAGTGGACACAAGTTTTTAATTTTTTTGTTCCGGTTAGACATTACGAAAAATAGAAATATGAGAACTATCTTCATTCACGTATTTTAAAAATGTTTTGTTTTAAAAGCAAATAAAAACAGAAAAGCAACGTTAGTTCGTTGTTTTATGTTTTGAAAACATATGTTAGTTAAATAGATAGAGTTTTCAAGGACACCAGTGTTCTTTGTGTTTCAAATATGTTCTCCAAGAAAAATAAGCCCTAAGGCCTGTTTAGTTCATGTTTTAAATTTTTTTTTATTTTCAAAAGCAAGGAAAACAAACAAAACACATTTGATTCTGAGTTTTTTTTTTTTTTGAAAAACATAGAAAACACTAAATTAAAATAACAAAAACAGTTTTTAAAAAACACTAAAATTATGTTCTCTGTGTTTTTAATAAATGTTCTCATAAACAGTTTTCAAAAAACAAAAACCAAAGAATGGTAGTAGAATTGTGCATTATTTACTAGTAAAGAAAATTCTTAAAAACTGGCTCAATACCACAAGCTAAAACCCATTGGAAACAACCACATCCAATGGCAAATATTGAATTTACTTTTATTTTTTAAATTATTTAAGACAATATTTTATTTTATTTTTAATTTAAATATTGGAAATGATTTTGATGGTATGAAAAATGCAGGAGGGCTGATGTTCAAGCTAGCTGAGAGTAATTTACAGTATGTGACATCAATAACATTCTTACTCACCACATATGCAAAGTACATGTCAGCTTCAAAATACACATTCAATTGTGGAAACGTTAGAGTCGGCTCTTCTACCTTAAGGAACCTTGCAAAGCAACAGGCATGTGCTTTTATTTTTTATCTATCATCTCTAAATTCCTCAAGTTTTATTTTGTATTTGTTAAATTAATAATATATAAAATGTTATTACAACCTCGAGGTGTAGCTAAATTGGTATGACCTTGGGTTATTTCGTTATGATTATCAATTCAATTTATCTTAGGCTCTGATTAAATCCTGAAAAATACTAAAGAAAGAAAATAATGAGGAAAAAAAATTTGAAAGTAAATAAAAAATAGGGTTTAAATTTAAAATATTAATTCTATATGTTTAGTCGAACTACGTTTTATTTGTTTTTTACATTATATAAAAATCAATAAATTTTAAAATATTTAAAATTTTAAAAGTTTGATTATATTTTATTTTTTATATTTTTCGGGAAATAAGCGTAGAAATGCATTTCCTTAGTAAATTTTTTCCTTTTCTTAATACTTTCTCTAGGTTCCAAACGGGTCTTAAGAACCACAGGAGGTTTAACCAGTTATTAACTTTAAGGTTACGTGGAATTAGTCGAGATATGAACAATGTGACCATATATATATACTTGACTAATTACGTGGCAGAAAGTGCTAATTAGATCTTATGGTCCTTAGGCTCTGTTTGGAATCCATCTATATATATAATTTTATGGTATCTAATAATAAAATTTTAATATATTATAGAAGATAGGATTAATAAACATGACAAAAAATGACAATACAAGATATCTTTGAAAAAATTTGTATTCTGGCTGTTTATTCCAAATTTAACAATATATTTATTTATTTATTTGTATTTAACATTTTTATTGGATTTTATTAAAACACCTTTTTTTTTTTTTCAGGTGGACTACATTTTGGGGGAGAATCCATTGAAGATGTCTTACATGGTAGGGTTTGAGGCAAACTTCCCAGAAGATCCACCACAGAGGTTCCTCTAATCCATCAAGGCCAGTCATCCTCAAGCCTTTGGTTGTGACAATGGATTCCAGTCTTTCTTCTACACCTCAAACCCTAACCCTAACACCCTTATCGGAGCCATTGTCGGAGGCCGGGAACCCGAAACGGTAGTTCACGGACGACCGGACGGATCTGACCCATTCGGGCACACTGCTTATATCCAATGCCATTGTAGGACCTCTAGCTTACTTGGTAGGAACTCTCTAGTTGATGATATAATATGCCTAGAAATATTAGGAACTCAAATGTAATATATATGTTTGTGATTTCATCTTATAAAATGTAATCAGCAAGAGGAAAGATTGGTGGAGTCAAAGGTATATCAAAGCTATTTCTCATGAAAATTCTTTTTCACTTTCTTTTTCACGAGTGCACCACCATCAAAATTTGGGATAAGATGCATCTGCAGGAATGTCTCGACTTTTGTCAATAAAATTTTCAATCCCAAGATACAGCGTTTGCCAAGTGAATTCTTGCTGTCACAAATCATGTTAAAAAAGTCACAATCAAGTTAGAAACTCTGACTCTTGTAAGGTGTTTAACGAAGGTTTTAACGGGTGTTTTTACAAGTGTTTTTCCATCTGTGATCTTTTTTAATGGCATGGACATGACTCAGCTATAAGAGTAAACATTAGATATATTGGGACAGGAAAAAAGTTTAGGAGCAAAATGGACATACACTCAAAATTCAGCGCATTTGTGCACCTTATCCCATCAATTTCCAAATGGTAAACCAATTGAATTGAGAGAAGGGGGTTTTCCAAACAGATTTATTCTCCTTTTCTAGTATTTTGTGTGCTTCAAATGGAGACTCTAGATAGACCTCAAAAAGGATCAAGGACATTGGGTTTTAAGTAGGGAAGGATCAAGGGTATTAGTTATTTAGTTTTCAAGTAGGGAAGCCATGCTAAAAAACAAGAGCCCTTTGTGGTAACCCTACTAGTCAAAGAAAAAAAAAATGTATAAGCAGAAAATTTTTAAGTGAAATCTTATACAATCTTAAAAAGTTGCCAAGAATAGCATATGGTGTATAGGAAAGGGATAAGGTGTACAAATGCCCCAGGTTTTTGTGTATGTTCCACTCTACCCCACAACTATTTTTATCCTAAGATACCCTTAAAGTTTATTATTGTAGCTCACACATCCCCCTCCCATTAGCAAAAGACATATATAGAAAATTGTTCATTTGGCCAATAAACATTTGGCACGTGTTAGAGTTTTCAGCTCGATTATAACTTTTATTAGGAAGGCGTAGGCGAACTGCAATAATATACGTCAAAGGTTTTAGGACCAAAAAAAAAAAAAATCTATGGCAAATTAGGACATACACCAAATACATATGGTAGGGTATATATGCACCTTATCTCTTAGAAGAAGATGCATATGATTAATAAGGACAAGGTATTGTTTGAATTGTCTGTCCTTTAAATGGGTATTTTCTATTGCTACCTTAGAACGCTCTAATTGTTGTGCACTTACATCGCATATGCCGATTCCTACTTTCTGTAGTAAATCCCAATTGTTTTGTATTTAATAAATTCCTTCATACTTTGATTCAATAATTCATATTTACATTTCATTAAATTTATTTAATAACTTAAATTAACTTCAAAATCAAATTTGACTTAAAATTTATTATTCAACTATTATTTTTAATTCTAATTTTTTACGATTGAAGTAAATTTTTTATAAATCACTAAATCAGTAAACCCCATAAATTCTAACTAAAATATCGACTTTTAAGCTATTATAGTTTTATTTCCTTATTTTAATAAGCTATAATCTAATCCATTTTTATAACATATTTATCCTCATGTTTTTATTTAATAAAATCTATTCATCCTCGTGAGCCTTCCCTGCATTGATTTGATAGTAATAAAGCTTTTGACTAAACTTTCATGGTTTTGTTTTTGTTTTTAGGCTTTTCATCCCAAAAAAGTCTCATGCTTGAAATAGATATTATTCATGATTACAAACTCATAAATCCTCATTCCTAATCGTCTGAGATCCCCTCCGGCAAATCTGTCGAAGCCTCATGCCAAGCAGATTTTCTTATCTTCATTGTGTTTGGGCACACAAGCTTTACATGAAGCACCACCTGTTAGGGGCTCATTACATCATTTTGTACGATATCCACCAAGACGGTTAAGACTAAAATCGACTATGATACCATTTTGTTGGATGAGAAGCCTAAAAACAAAACTATGAGGGTCTCATGCCCAAAGTGGAAAATATCATACCAATTTAAAGGGAAGGGTCCATGAAGTTCCCCAATAGTAAGAAGTGAGGAATACCCGTACAAAGATGATTCAACTACCATTGGATTTTCCAACATTGACGGATAAGAAGAACACATGATTTGAAATCTAAGAAAGAACGGTGGCAGAAGCCTAGAAAGAGGCCAATCCAACACTAAATACTTCAAACTCGAGTAGTTAGATTCAAGAAGAAAACAGGAATTATAGGGTGTTACGCCACGAGATATAACGAGAGCAATCTGGAGGAGAATCCCCACTTGTTGAAGGATAGAAAACATGGCCTGGCTTAGTGGGCCCGAGCCAACACTAAACATTTCCAAATTCCAGTAGTTAGATTGAAGAAAATAGAAGGAAAATGGACATTCTTCTTGTCATGCAATGTAGAGAATTAATTACACTACCATTTTTCATAATCATTTATTTAGTTTAGCATAACTTATATAACATAATTATAACTCGACCTCAACATCAAGTTGAGATAGTAGTTCAATCTCTGGGATGGCCAATAGACCAAAATCTGAAATCATTGGGACAATTTTTGTGCCATATAAGATATTGCCAGGATCAGACAGAAAAGAGGTACAATGGTTGTAGTGGCATGAGTTAACATAAGGAAACCAATTTGTAAGGAAGTTGAATAAGGGCCTTTTTGGTTCCTGATTTGCCAGCCTCTTCTTGAAATAGTGATTCTTTGAAACTCTTTTTATTCTTTTGAATTTTGTGTTTATTATGTTTCTGAGAACAAAACACATTGAAACAACAATGTTATACTTATTTTAACATTCTCAGGAGTTTTAGAGAACTAAAGCAGTTTAAAAAAAACGGTAATAAGCAGGCCTTAAGATTCAAACGAGAAAAAGAAAAAATTGGAAGGAGAAGACCACTGTTTCTTACCCCTGAATTATATCATAGAGAAATGGTGTTCTGATATTTGTAGTAGGCGTGAGTTAACATAAGGAAACCAATTTCTTAGGAAGTTGAATAAGGTTCAGACAGAAGAGGAGAAAAGTGGAAGGAAGACTATTTAGGGCTTGTTTGGTTCTTATTTTTGAAACCTGTTTTCTATTCTAAAAAACAAGGAGAACAAAGAAAACAGAGAAAGCGCATTTGGTTATCAGTTGTTTTTTGTTATGAAAAAACACAAAAAACACAAAAAACACTAAATTAGGATAACAAGAAGAGTTTTCAGAGAACACCATTTGATGTTCTACGTTTTTCAAAAGCATTTTCAAAGAACATTTTTTAAGCAGGAACCAAAATAAGCCCATAAGTATCATCAGTCTATATCAGGCGAAATAGGTACAATGGTAGTAGTGGCATGAGTCAACATGAAACAATTTGTTTGGGATTGAATAAGATTCGAAGAAAACAAAGCGGAAGAAAGACTATTTAGTTTATCCCCAATTATCAAAATGATCTATTTAAACAACGGAAGCTTGGTAACTAAGTACTAAAAATCAACTCGATAAATGACTTTGATAGTGAGCCCTAATGCAAACCAAAGCCGTATATGATCATCAACTTGGAATCAAGTGTACATTCGAGGTAACCTGAGATCTTGTTTTTACCAGAGTAGAGTAAGGTCAACATTTAAAACAAAAATACTCTTAGATAGTTCAATGACAAGAATTATAGAAGTGCCATCCCTATCTGGCAACTGTTGCTAGAAACAAGTTTTTCCTAATAAAAAAACAAAGGAAAATATATATTTGACAATCATCAGTAGAAAATAGATTTTGCCATTAAAACAAGAAGCACAATATTTTAGTTAACTTTTTAGTTGTTTTCAATTATTTTCACTTATTTCCTTTAAGGATTATCTTAAAGTAGTGTATCAAAATATAAAAATTGATTAAAAAATAAAGCACTGAGAATAACAAATGTTTTCAAAACATATTTAAAAACATTAAATATATATTAAAGATATTTCCAGTTTAAACAGACTTTTTTCTATATACAATTAGGGAATAGTTTTCAAACTTTTGTTCTGCATATCGAGAACTTTTTAAAATATTGTTCTAAAAACCTATCTTTAAATTGTTTGCAATTTCCCAAACAAAGTCTTCATTTCCTTGTTTTGTAAAATATAATTCAAACAAATTGATTATTTTTATCTTATTTTAAATTCCTTCTAATTTGTTATTAAAATAAATCAAAAAAGTATTGCATGGTAATTAAATACCAGAAATATGTTTCAAAAGAAATTATTAATATTGCAAACAAAAAGTAATTAAGCATGTATAATTCTTGATACAAAGTAAATCAATTATTTATATATTTTCAAACTATACATAATTTTTTAATATCACACACACATACAAGCACAAATTTTTCAACAAGCAATACATATGTATTATTATTTTCAATTATTTTTAAGTTTTCTTAATATTTTATATTTTTTATCATTTCATCCAGTTTATATGTATTCTTTTAAAATTTATGTTGATATTTCCCAATACATCACAACAAATTCACTTAGAAATCAAGTATTGATACATCTAAAACCAACATTTTTTTGTCTAACTTTAAAGGAAGTAGCTACATGAGAATGTGTGAGGTTCTTCTCGAACCTAACCACTCATAAATAGATACATCCATAATACAAAAATTGAGACATAATACAAAACATTTAAGATATGGAAGGCTTCAGAAGCATTTCAAATAAGTAAATACTGAAAAAATTAGTTCAAAAGTCTAACCATGCTAAGCATAGTACAATAACAAACAAGAACACCCCTAATTGTGATTGCTACATACCCAAAAACTAATGGCTAGTCATTTTTCTACGTAACAGGCATGTTACTTGAATCGCTCTATTGTATAAAAGATCATAGTAGAGAGTTCCTCCCTAATCAATACAGATGTTATTAAGAGGATAAGTTATTGGGTTACTTGAATCTGGTATCTTGACCTAGAGCGCTAATACTTTATCCAATGTTGCCCCAAAACTCTTCGACCGTGAGTCACCATTTATTTGCCATCAAGTTGTGAACTATACCTATTAGGTTGGTGTAAATGCATCAGAGGATGTTGGCACTGACAAAAATAACAGGAAGTTCAGCATTGTGTGAGTAAAAGATCAACATTGTGGTGAAACCTACAGTAAAGGATAAAGGGTGACATACAAAAATAAAATAAAAATAAAGAAGGATACATCACCTTATGCAAAATTTACTGAGTGAGCTGCTAATCTGCAAGGCGTTCTTAACCCCTTGGAGTGTTGAGAATTTTCCATTTTGTTAAATGGTACAGGATGAGGTATTGGTTCAAGGGATGAATTTGATGTGGGAGTGATTGCTGCTGACGAGGGCTTATCTTGCCCAGAAATCTGTTTTGAAGAGTTCATTTGTCATTATCTAGATCCTCATGTAGGAGAGATTATTGGGCCAGCGCTCTAAAATTTGGACTCCCAACACTCATAAACTAAGAAATCTTATAGAAAATAATGTAAAATAGCACTAACCCTCAGGCCCTTACCATATATGTACCGTGATTTAAAAATAAATAAATAAACATAAGAACCTAGTCCTACATAAAAATGAAGCCAAATGATAAAATCTAGGTAACTCTTCCTAGCACACAATGCATTTACCAAAAAGCAATAAAACTAGGGACTATAGATAGGAAGTAGAAGTAATAGATAACAGGGTCTCACCCCAAATTTCAGCGTTCGGTTGTACAGTGTCACAAGGCCAGAGGGAATAGCCCTGACAGCATAGTTCTGGCATTTCCTCAGTCTCATATTCAGCAAGGCAAAACCTTTGGGTCGAGGTCAGTTTCTTTGTCAAGAGGAATGCAAAGTCGACCACCCTCCCTGCCTGAATCAGAGGTATCATACAAACCCTATGCCTTTACCACTCTCATCAAATTACCTAATAAAATCAAAATCAAGATCAAAATCATATTAAAACAAGATAATCCTTTCATTATGATGAAACAGTACATTAATATGGACAATTACAAGAACTTGAACATACAGCCCTAATTGACATTATGCAAAGAAAAGACAATATGCAACAATAAGCATCAAGCAGCTCAGCAGACAAAAGCTGAAGCAAGAATGAAAAGATTGTAAAAAGTAGTAGTGAAAATAAGAGAACACCCAGTAGTAAAATTATTAGAAAGGAATGTATGAGTGTGCAAGTCAATGTGTTTAGGAAGTCCATGCATACAGCAGTTTCATTTCTCAGAAACGTGTGTGTGTGTGTGTGTGTGTGTGAACATGTACTATTAGTTTGCAAGTTCATGAGAGACGGATTATAAAAGAAGTAGCAAAAAGCAATCAGTTAGGCTCCGTTTGGAACCCAGAAAGTACTAAGGAAATAAAATAGTGAGAAAAATAAAGAGGAAAAGTGGAAAGAAAGAAAATTTGGAAGAAAATAAAAAATAGTTTTAAACTTAAGATATTAATTCTATATTTGTATTCAAACTCATTTTATTTGTTCCTTTACATTATATTAGGACCAAGAAATATATAAATATGTAAAATTTTGAGGAATTTTGGTATATTTGATTTTAGCATATATTTTCCGTAGTGAAACCAAACATGAGAAATCATTTTCCTTAGTAATAGTTTTTAACTTCGCATTACTACGGGTTCTAACAATTATAAGACTAAGGAAAAAATTGTCCACCATAGTAGAAAGAAAAGGAGAAGAAAGAAGAATATAAAATACTAGATTCGACCTTTGCTTAACCATAACACTCAATAAGTGTATCATCAATATAATCAATCTTAGTACAAGGAACTAAGCAATCCTCCATCACAAAATTTGTTGCGCAGATATCGATTAAACTTTTCTAGGCTTCTCGACATTCAACACTTCTATGTAAGAATCTTCTCAAGCTCATTATTAATGTCTATTTCCTTAAAATTGTAGTGGTAAAACTATATCAGTGTTTAAGTATTTCTATGAATTACACAAAACCGTTTTCATTCCTATTAAGAGCACGATGTTTATCTTCCAAATATAGGATGTGCACATCCCCATCTTCAGTGCCCACCACCGTCCAAAATCTTCATACGATCAGCGAGCAAGTTATCAAACAAAGCTAAATTTGAGTTACGCCATGGACAAATACCTTTCCAGATATTCGCATGACGTATGAGAAATGAGTCTCCCCATCAATTGTTTAATATGTATGTAATTCCAGAAAGAAACACTATGCAAGTTGCAACAAGTTTTATAGAAAGTGCCTCCTAAGATGCATATACATCACCTAGTTGATGGCCCACAACTGCATCAATATGCAAGGATATATAAGTGAAAAAAAATGAAAAGATAAAAATTGAGAAAAATGCAATATCAATCTACACCTAAAAAGAAAAAAAACCACCAAAACAATCAAATCAAGTCAACTTTTCTTCTAGGGCAAGTTTGTTTCCAAGAAACAATGAAGAGTGAGTTTTCTCATAAATTTAGATTAGGGAAACTTGTGTGTTTACATGTTGATTTAAGTGTCGTAAGATGGCGTAAAAAATGCAAGACACATGGTTAATCTGATTTCATATATAATAAATTGTTTATGATGCACGAATGCTACTTTGTCATTGTAGGTCTTATTTGAAGCCCATTCATTATAGTAGTACCTCTTACTATTAAGGTAATCTTTACGAGTTTATTAAGTAGTATCAGGTAACTACGAATGAACCTGATTATTTTTCTTGAAACAAAGCCATGTACGCATTCTTTATGACAGCTTTACATATATGATCCAAAAGATAAAATCATCTGATGTGATACTAACCAAGTTTCATTTGATTTGATACTAATCAAGTTTCTTTTTTTTTTTTTACTCTGATTTAAATATAAAATAAAGTATATATGATATAGAGTAAAAAAAATGGAATTCCTCGGAAAGTAAATAAAGGGTAACAAATAGCGATGAAACAACAAAATCTACAGTCATGAATAATTGATAAATAGAAAACTGTAATTCTCTCCAAACAGCACAATAACTAAATCAACCATCTTCTCTCCAAAAGTCCTCTTTTTCCAACGGAAACGAATCCTAGAGAATAACATTCCTGGAAAATCAAGTTTCCCCACCCAAACAATCATGAAGTCAAATCGCACCCTTAACCAAAATCTTCTCCGTCGAGTGACATTCTACAATCCAATTCTAGATCCACAAAAAAGATGAATCAGAAGAATATAGAAACTTACCAATGTAAACAGAGGAACCAGATCTTGCAGACATGATCTCTGGGAGACAAATCGAAACCCTAGAAGAAGAGCAAAAATCGTGACCAGAACCACACGGGATCCCGCCCTCAGCAGTCGAATTTTGGATTCGGAAGATAGCTCTTCTATTTAAAGAAGTCTGATCTCATCACCGCCTTCGAGTTGTGCTTGTCTGATTTCCTTACAACTGTGTAAGCCAGATGATTACGGCCAATCATATGAATCCACGTCATCATCGAGGCCAGATATTTTTAACTGCATTATTGTAAAATAATAAGACAATTAAATAAATATTTAACTTTTTTTTAAAGAATAGAAATTTAACTTATATTCAAAGGTTTAATTAGAATATTGGTAATTGGATCGTTAGTAAAGTTTCTTATTGTGCTCATTTTACTTGATTTCTAATATAATGTTCAAAAAAAAAAAATTAGACAATCTACAATCCAAGAAAACTATTGTTGAATCTAATCTGATGTTACTAATAATAAATATTTATATCTTAATTTCTAATTAAATTAGATTAAAAAGTGATTTAAGAAATTCTAAAAAAAAAAGTGGTTTAAGAAAGTAACCTTAATTCCACGTTTGGTGTTGTCGTTGTCGTTTGGTTTACGATCGTCTTATTTCCGTATTTGATTTATTATTGGTTTATTATAACGTGATACAATTTATTGTCAGTATATTAAAAGATTGAAATAGTAGATATTTTAGTTACTATATTATCAAATTTATAAGCTTTATGTTAATTTATTATATTACTAACTTGAATATTATTTTATCATGATCCTTAGTTATTTGTATCTTGAATATGTTGATATATCCTAAATTTGAATCAATAATATTATTTTTATGGAGCAAAAGAAAAGTGTATTTATTGCTTATTCTTCCCAGCTCAGTATCTCTGTATGTACTGTGCATTTGTGATTGACAGGGGTGATGTTTGGGTCAGTCAGCGGTGTTTTTCTGGTTTCTCGCGGCGCTTCACCGTCGCCGTCTCCCTGAATTCAAACGCCATCAATCTTCTCCACCGTTCGCCTCCTCTGCTCTCTCGGCCACCTCCAAGAAGCTCTGAAACTGTTCTATTCCATCGCCCCACCACCTCCGCTCGTCCATTCCCACCACACCTACGCCGCTCTCTTCCACGCTTGCGCCCGCCGCAGTTCTCTCCCTCAAGGCCAGGCTCTCCACCGTCACATGCTTTTACACAATTCCAACCCTGATTTCTACCTCTTTCTGATCAATCATATTGTTAACATGTACGCGAAATGTGGGTCATTGGATTACGCCCGCCAACTGTTTGATGAAATGCCGGAGGAATAATATTGTTTCCTGGACT
The DNA here is from genome assembly GCA_016808115.1 of Tetrastigma voinierianum. NCBI lineage: Eukaryota > Viridiplantae > Streptophyta > Magnoliopsida > Vitales > Vitaceae > Tetrastigma > Tetrastigma voinierianum. The sequence continues at coordinate 357,747 of JAEQBH010006778.1, forward strand.
GCTCTCGTTTCTGGGTATGCCCAGCATGTGGATTTGCCTGATGGGTGTTTTAAGGTCTTTAGGAAATGTTGGTTTGGCACCGGCCTACGCAGGTTTGCGTTTGCTAGTGTGATTAGTGCTTGCGGTGGGGACGGCGATTGTGGGCGGCAGGTACACGCGCTTGCGTTGAAGACTTCTTTTGATTCTTGTGTTTTTGTGGGGAATGCTCTTATTATGATGTATTGCAGGAGTTGTGGTGGAGCTGATGAAGCGTGGAGTGTGTATGAATCAATGGAGTTTCCCAATTTGGTCTCTTGGAATTCTATGATTGCAGGAGTTTCAGGTCTGTGGATATGAAATCGAGCTCTTGAGTTCTTCTCGCAGATGCACTTTAGTGGATTCGGTTTGATCGTGCCACACTGGTCAGCATTCTTTCTTGCTTGTGTGAAATGGGTGATGGTCTTGAATATTGTTTTCGATTGCAGTGTCTTATTATAAAAACTGGGTTCATCTCAGAAATTGAAGTGGCCACTGCAATGGTCAAGGCTTATTCAAGTCTAGGAGGAGAGGTCAGTGACTGTTATAAGATCTTCTTGGAATTGGATGGCCGTCAAGATGTTATTTCTTGGACTGGGATTATAGCAGCATATGCAGAACGGGACCCAGAAGAAGCGATCCTCCTTTTTCGGCAGTTTCTTCGAGAGTGTTTGGCTCCAGATCGTCATATGTTCTCCATTGTCTTGAAAGCTTGTGCTGGTCTTGCAGCTGGGCGTCATGCATTGGCTGTCAGTCACATGTTCTGAAAGTCGGTTCGAGGATGACACTGTGGCACATAGATACCTTGATTCATGCCTGTGCTAGGTGTGGCTCCATTGCATTGTCAAAGCAAGCTTTTGACACGATGATATCCCGTGATACGGTTTCTTGGAACTCAATGTTGAAGGCAAATGCTATGCATGGGCAATGTAAGGAGGCATTGCAGCTCTTTTCGCAAATGGATGCCCAACCTGATGGCGCCACCTTTGTTGCCCTCCTGTCAGCTTGTAGCCATGCTGGAATGGTGGAAGAAGGAACTAAAATCTTTGAGACAATGGCTAACAATCATGGTATTGTTCCTCAACTTGATCGTATGCATGGTTGATGTTCTTAGTCGGAGTTGGTCGGATTACGAGGCGAGGATCTTTATAGGCGAAATCTCCGATGGGCTGATTCGAGTGGTGTGGAGTGCTTTCTTGGAGGTTGGCAGGAAACATGGGTGAAACCAAGTTGGCCCGAGTTAGGCTACTTGTGAAACTAAGAGATGGATCAAATAATTCATTAGGATATGTATTGAGTGTCGAACATATTTTCCACGGATGGTGCGTTTAATGATGGATTAATAAGAAGAAAGGAGATGGAAGGAAGACAGTGAGAAAGGAACCGGGTTTAAAGTTGGATTGAGATTGGGAAATCAGGCCTGCGAGTTTGCCTCGCGGGGCAATGACGCCAGAAAGAGAGGCCATATTTAGCGAGCTTGAAAAGCTGGTTAGGCGATTGAAGGATTTCGGTTATGTCCCTCGAATAAGTCTGGCCTTGCATGACATAGAGATGGAAGACGAGAAGAGGGCTTATTTGTATTACCACAGTGAGAAGCTGGCTTTGGTTTTCGCTTTGATGAATTTAGGTAATAGGTGTTACAGTGGGAACATTATAAAGATTATGAAGAATATTCGAATTTGTGTAGATTATTCATAGCTTCATGAATTTGGTGTCAGAACTTCAGTGACATGGAGATTGTTGTGAAGATTCAAGCCAGTTTTCACCATTTTAAAGCAAGATCTGCTTGCGATGATTGTGGTGACAAAATCATTCTTGAACATAAGCGGGGATCGACAAGATGAATCTATCAGGTCTTTAGGTTAATTTGCGATTAAGATTAAGTGGAATGGGATAAGCCATATCCGCGATGGTTATCGCATGGATGATCAGCGAAGCCTGAATACGGACACAACTTCAGGTTATAATTGACTTGATAAATACAAGCCGCATGCTCGGACTAGCGGCTCGCATGAAGGTTGGACATCTCGCGTCAGCGGGCATCAATTCAACGGGATCAAATTACTTGGACCAAGTCACTTCGAACGCGAAGAGAGCGGTCATACTGGTGCATGTTAGTGGGACACGTGGAGCGGTGTGAATTCCGCAGCGCTATCGCCCCTCATTATCCACCATGATGAATGTCATGTTATGTACTATGAACCAATTGCAATTAGCCATGTGGCATCCCTAAATTAATATAAATGTATAGGCCTGTAACAAGTTCGGGAAGAGATTTTTCTTTAGGGCAATTAGAGAATAAAATATAAATTCTTTGGGAAAAAAAAAAAATATATATATATATATATCTTTGTTCAAGCCATTCGAATCACAGTGAAGATCGGATTAATAAGTAGTGCGTAGAATAATAAGACTTGCGGGATGCATAAGCCCCAAAGTAAAGCTTTTGAGAAGACAATAATGGTTGAAATGGAAAGGCTTGCACATTGTAAGAAAACTTAGACATCAGGTAGGCTCGATTGGTTATTTGTGGGTGATTCTACAATGCTCATTAGTTAATTTCTTTAGAGTCATGGATTAACCAGTATCGTAGAGATTAGTCGAGATGTGTATAAAACTAGCCGGAATATCCACGGTTATAAAAAAAAAACACATTATGTACCTGTTGGATACCGTTGAGTGTGGGATCCATCTCATATTATGTACCTATTGTCATCTTTCGTTTATAAAACTCTACAATCATTTTAAATATCTATTTGGAGCTGATATTAAATAATATTGGACGTTAATAAGCATAAACTTCTCCATCAATAAGAATATGCAAGGTCAAGATATAGAAAATTAATTAACATTTTAGGAAATGAAGTTTTTAAGTGTATTTATTGTATATGTCACAACAAAGTTTTAAATAAATATGAGTTAAAATATTCAGCAACTTGTTAACTCCAGTTGGACATTACTTTAATTTCATGGAAAGAAGACATGCAGGTAACATTTTCATTCTCAAAATTTATTTCTGGCAAATGCACCCATTTGGGTATAATTATTAGAATTGGGAAATGTAATGGACTCTACTCAGTTTTAAATCTTATTTTTGGCATATGCACTAATTTTAATATAATTTTTTTTAACTTCTATTCATTTGGCAATAAAGTGTGGCACAATGGTTACAGAATTGGACAGGGTATAGAGAAAGACCAAGTTCAAGTAAATTCAAATTTACTTTACAATGTTATAATTTCAAATGAATAGATATAAAAAAAACTTTATATTCACTTTAATTTATTGGAAGTTGGATATGAGTGTGGAAGGTGACATGTGGATCCAGCTTAAACTAGGGCTGTAACTTGGGTGGGTTAACCCAACCCAACCTAATGTTTGAGCACTAATATTTTGCAATTTGGGTTGAGTTTTATCAACCCGATTTAATTTTGGGTTGGGCTTGGTCCAATGGTTCGGGTAATTTAACCCTATATATATATATGACAGGCTTTCCTAATGTATTAATAAATGCCTTTCAATTTTTCAAAGCAAAGCTTCTAAAAATAGAAGCAAAATTCAAATAGAATTAAAACAATTAAGTAAAATTCCAAATTCTCCATGTATCTTATAAAGCCACTTTCAATCTCCGTGCATGTATAAGTGTTATTCTACGTACTAGACTAAACTAAGTACTTCAAATCTTTTCAAATCCTTCATAATAATTTTCTACGTATTCTCTTTTTGATTTACAGGTTTGGGTTTTTTTGAATTCTGACGTTTAATTTTTGATAGGTCGAGTAGGCATACCAATTTAAATATCTTTCAGCAGCGTATCTTTAAAGTATAGTAAAACCTTGCAACAATAAAATGATGGCTTGGCTCATGTATGGGCAAAGATGATGGCTCTGGGCTGGGGGTGTCTCTGTCTCTTAAAAAAAAACAAAAGAGTTTTGTCTCAAAATATAGTTTACATTTGTATGCTTACGTTTTTTGACCCTCCAAAATTCACCCAAATTACTTTTTTCTCCCATGTCAAGTTTGTAATTTTCAAAAACAAACGCCTTCGTAGGCTGTAGCACCACCTTGTAACAACCATAACTAATAAAAACAATTGAATTTGACTTGTCAGAAAAAAAAAAAAAAAAATATAAAGGATTCGAAAGTAAATGTTATAGAACAATTCAAGCCAGTTATTGTTTATGGTCCCAATTCTGAATTCTCTCTGTGTGTGTCATAACGATATACAACAAACAAACAACAGTGAATGTTATAGTACAAGTCAACAAACATCTGTGTGTCGTATGCTGGCGGCTAGCACATGATTACATGCTTTTCTCATACTAGGAAGACTAGCAGGTGTCATCTGTGATTCAAAACTACATGCTTTTCTAAGAAAATAAAATAAGCCCGGTCAATCTTGTCAGATTAATTTATTAATTATGAAATAAGTATAATCATATTATAATTTTAATTATATAATTATGTATGTTAATTATTTGTTATTTATAGGATAGTTTAATATTAACTAGTTATGAATTTCGTAGTTTGTTTTTATAACAACAGTAAGCGAGATTTGGATGAAATCCCGATTATTACCTTGTTTTACATATGGGAGTGTGATTTTGAAGTGCAGTCGGAATTAAAAATTTGATTAAATTTGTTAAATTATTAATAGAATCGGTCGAGGTGGCGATCAGGTTTAATTCGGGCCGGGTATGGCTGGCCTGCCGGATTTTAAGTGGGTTGGGGTGTTGAATTTAGGCTGAAAAAATAGGAGTCAATTTTGGCCCGACACAATGTCGACCCCAGAGCTGGCCGACCCATCTTATGCACGAATTCTGCATCTAATTATATATATATATATATATATATATATATATATATATATATATATATATATATATATATATATATATAAGTAAATAGAGCTATAGAATTAACAAAGAGTTTAGTATAACATACTTTGGGGAAAAGAAAATCGTCTTCAGTATAATTAAATCTTTCATTTGATCTTTTCATCTGGTTATTTGGAGATAAATGATGGCCCAATAATTCGGATCGAAGTGCAGAGTATGTTTTCTCTTACGTCACGAATTGATGTCAACCGTTGTTTCGATAAAGTTATTATTTTGTAAAATATTTATTGGATTATTTGATTATTGATCAATTATTTTTGGGATCAATAAATACTCTTGATTTTCTAAAATAATCTAGTAATTGAAATTAGAACTACTTTAATTGACATTGAAATTGTCAAATTTGTTTCACTACGTTTTTTGGGTTTTGTTTGAATGTGTTATCAGTCTTGAAACCATGCTATAAAAAGTGAAGTCGCTATAAGACAATTCATGTAATTTTCTCCTTCTTTTGTTATTTGGTTTGATTTCCAATATTTTTCAATTATGAAACCTTTTATCATCATTATTATTATTTTTGGTATCAGACAACCATGAGAATAGAGGATATCATATTTTCATCATGATTTTTTATTATTTTGATTGTGAATATCAAATTGACAGCAGCAAAAAAAACTATTTTCTTTGCCATGTATGACTAGTTACTCAAAGAATGAGATTTAAAAAGGATATTCTTGATTGCCTTCTATGGCAAGTAACTTACATTAATTGTGATTGCCTTGTATGTCAGATAACAAACTATATTTTTTTTCTCTTGTTTTATTTCTTTCATACCTTAACTCGACGATCAGGGGCATATTGGATTTTATTATTATTATTTTTATTCATTTATTTTTTCTTATTTCATGGTCCCGCTGTTTGCTCAGATGAAAGAAATATTTAAAAAAAAAAGATACACTTATTTGTTTTTTTGACATTTTCATGATAAGCAAACAAGAGATGAAATAAACTTGTTTCATTCTAATTTATTAATGTCATGGTTTGGGATTTTCATGAGGGTATTTTTGAAGCTAAATTTTATGTTTTTGTCCCTATTATTAGTTTTCTATCTCATTAAACATAAAATTTGGTTATGGAACAAAAAGTCAAATTGTTTTTACCCAATTTTGACAACTCAATTGAACTACCCCTCAAGATTGTATCATAGGGAAAGAGATTGAAATCCAAATCCATAAATCTAAAATAGAGTTACAAAATTCTTAACCATTTTGAGTAATTTCATTTATGCAACTCACATGTAAAATCCATAGACCTTAAAAGTAAAAATAAAATAAATAAGGTCTAGATTTTTCACAAATCCAATCAACTTAGATTCTATCTTATATTGAAGGGAAAGCAACTTATCGAAACCGAAAGCCGTTTAAGAACAACGACATTTGTTGGATGTAGCTGAAAACGGAGAAAATCAAACGCACAAACTCATTTAATGCTCAATTCAAAAGCAGCAGCTAAATGAGGAATCGGATCATAACAAAAATCAAACGATCGAGAGACATAGCAGTCTCTGGCTCTTTGTTTTTTAAATGCGTCAACTATAATCGAGACAAAGCAGGTTGTTTGGCTAGAATTCCCGACTCCACACACTGCGCCTGGCCGATAGGAGAGTTTAGCTACAGATGGCGCGATGGGTGGGAGAACCTCTCAATCTTAAGTAGTACTCCACAACCTTATGCCCAAAGAATATAGTAAAGCCTTGTAGAAAAATGCATAACCTTGCAATAACAACAAAATGCATATCCTTCTTGGCATGAAGTATGGGCAAAGATGATGGCTCTAGGCTGGAGGCGTCTCTGTCTCTAAAAAGAAGAGTTTCATCTCAAAATATAGTTTATATTGTAAAATAGTGGCAGAATTGTAACTAGAATTGCAAAGAGAGAGAATAAGAGAGAATTATAGAAATTAAAGTTTAGAGAGAGAATAGAGTTTTTATTTCTTGGTCATCTATACAAGGGATAAAAATCCCATTATATAGGCATTTTAGATTGCCCTATTCCATTTCACATAAGATAGACGATCCATTCCACTTACATCCTCTCTTACCCCACATGAATGATCATCAATCTTGGAAGGGAAGAATCACGATATTCTTAATTTGTTAGAGATGTCTTGTTAAAGACCTTGCTAGTAAACCCGTGGACAAACTTTGGTGGGGAACCATTTGTTGTAACAATCAAATGTATACATCATTAGCATCTTGGGCGGCGTTCGATCTTTAATATCTTGTTGGATATTGGGGTTGGGTAATGACTGGCGGATAGATATGTTTAAGAATATCGTGGATGTTGGCCTGCGCGGACGATCATTCGTCGTTATTATTGAAACTGTATACGATAAATCATTGGTGATATGTATTGTTCATCTCGTGATGGCCACATTATGTCGTGTTGTTATCTTGAATAGTTATTGGGTTATCGGCAGTCCGCGGTCTTTGTGATGGATCGCGAATCTTATACGCCGTTCAAACTGCCTCGTGGATCTGCGAATCTCTTAAATAATTGATGATGCGATAATCTTCTTGTAATGATTCATGGATCGTGGTTCATTCTTAAACATACGTTTGATGTTTGTCGGATCTAAAATATCGCATCGCGTATCTGTGGTTTTGTTTATCGTTGGGCCAAAATAATCTATATCGGTGTTCGCGAGATGCACAATGCGTGTTGGATTCCGTTCAATACTGCGGTTGAACATAACGTGCTAACTAATAGGTAATCGGCGACAAACGTGACGATACCATTATGGATGCCGGTGCTCAACGTTTGATCGATGCTGACCGGTATTCACCACTATATTACATGGATAAATGGATCGTTTTGCCAGTAATAAACGTTATGAAGATTTGTGGATGACTTTTTGTCATATTAAAACTTAGGTATTATTCTTATATCGTGGTCAATGTTAATACTCGAATAATCTAACGAAGGCGTGTTTTCCGAGGTCATCGAATAATTCGCTTTAAATATTATTGTTTTTCGTGTTCTTAAAAGTCGACAGTTAATCCGTCGTTTATAACGTGATAATTAAATCGTGGTTAGTTTTCTTAATGACGCGTGATATGGATTATTCATGTAACGGTATTTCTTCATGGCGATTCTTTACATATCGATGGTTGTTTAAATCCGTATAAGATCATGACGGTGGTTGTGCGTACCGGTGTTTTAGTACCTTGCTTTAGTGATTCAAATCCTTGAGGATTTTAATGTATATCAGTATCTATGGATCTGTGTAGTATGTTGATGACATCATGGGATGTATCTGATGTGGATCTGCTGACATGAGCGGGGTGCGTTGACTGTTGGGAGATGGAACATCTTGTGATATCGAGTTTGCCAGAAACCTTGGGCTACTAATCACGCTTTATATCTTATGACATTATTATTTTCATTGCACTTTAGTACTCAATACCATTTATCATATCACTTCCCATAGGTCATCAGACTCTGAGGTCCCGAAACCATAACTGTCTGGAATATCTGTTCCTGCATAAGCGTCTTTCCATTTTTACCAATCATTTCTTTGTTTACATTCATCCACATTTTGTGGTTCGGGATCATCATCATCATTTTGTATGATGTCTAAGGCCACTTGGAAAGCAAAAATATTACCCACAACAAAATTATTTCGATCCCATTTTTCACTTTTGTGCACATAACTTATTGAAATCTCACAATTTCCAGGTACCTTTGCCTCTTTTGGAGATATTTGTTCGTTTTGCACCTCTTCAGGAGTTTGTTATTCAATATGTGCCTCTATGGGGGCTCGTTGTTCACCATGTGCCTTTATAGGGGCTTGTTATTCATCATGTTCCTCTATAGGAGCATTTTTCTTTGCTTTTGTTCTCCTCTTTCGGGGAGCTACGTCTTTTGACCTAATTGGTCTCCCACGCGCTTCAAGCATGTTTTGGATTCATTTTCTTTCTGTTATTCAGGAACCTCAATCTGTGATAGAGCATTCATAGTTGGGATATGTGACTTTGTCACTTTCTTTGCATTAACGAATGCATCTGGTTATTGATTTGCAAGATTCTGTAAATGAATGATCCTTTAAACTTCCAATTCACATTGATTTGTATGAGGATCAAAATGAGATAATGTGGATGCTTTTCAAGTGATTTATCGTCGTTTTTCTGGAATAAACTTTTCTCCCCCTAATAGTGGGAATACAGTTTCATTAAAATGATAATATGCAAATCTAGCTCTAAAAACATCTCATGTTAAGGGTTCCAAATATCTTATGATAGATGGCAAGTCAAAACCTACATAAATCCCAAGTCTACGTTGTGGACCCATTTTGGTACGTTGTGGGGGGTGCAATTGGTACATGGACTGCACAATCCAAAACTCGTAAGTGGGAAATATTTGGTTGTTTACGCGTCTGAGTTATTGAAGTACTTCATTGGTATGATGTTAGTGCAATTCTTATTAGACTTGCGGCATCTTACTGACATACCACGAGGTAGATCTTGCGGTAATTTGGTCTTCATCAACAGTGATCTAGCTATTAATTGAAGAAGTTTGATCAAGGACTCTGCTAAACCATTTTAGGTATGAACATGAGCAATAAGATGCTCAATATTTGTCCCATTTGACATACAATAGTCATTGAGAGTTTGTGAAGTAAATTCACCAGCATTATCAAGTTTTATTGTCTTAATTGCATAATCAAGGAATTGTGCTCTTAATTTGGTCATTTATTGCAAGAACTATAAACCAACATTTCTTGTGGAAAGAAGACACACATGTGACCATCTAGTGAAGGCATCTATTAGGACCATAAAATAATGAAAAGGTCCACATGGTGGATGAATAGGTTCACATATGTCCCCATGTATTGTTTCTAAAAAGACTGGTGATTCAGACATGATTTTATTAAATGATAGTTAGACTATTAACTTACCTTGTCAACAAGGATCACAAGAAAATTCATTGGGCAAAAGAATCTTCTGGTTCTTTAATGGATGTCCATGTGATAGTTCTATGATTCGCCGCATCATTGAAGATCCAGGGTGACCTAGCTTGTTATGCCAAAGAGTAAAAATCTTTGGGTCATTGAACTTCTGGTTCATTACAACATATGACTCAATTGGCTTTATGGTCGTATGATGTAACACTCGGAGGAGAATCTTTGGGAGCTTTTTATAACAATCTTTCCCATAAATTATAGAGGTAATATATAAACATTCTTTATTATCTTTATTCATAGTTTCAATATGATATCCCTTTTTGCGGATATCTTTAAAACTAAGCAAATTTCTTGTTGATTTGCTAGAATATAATGCATCATTAATATGAAATCTCGTTCCATTTGATAGCATTATATTTGCTATTCCGGAGCAAATAGGTCCACATATGTCCCTATGTATTCTTTCTAAAAAGACTGGTGATTTACACATGATTTTAATAAATGATGGTTTGACTATTAATTTACCTTGTGAACAAGGATCAAAAGAAAAATTCATTGGGCAAAAGAATCTTTTGGTTCTTTAATGGATGCCCATGTGATTGTTCTATGATTCGCCGCATCATTAAAGGTCCAGGGTGACCTAGCCTATTATGCTAAAGAGTAAAAATCTTTGGGTCTCGTTGAACTTACGGTTCATTACAGCATATGACTCGATTGGCTTTATGGTCGTATGATATAACCAAGGAGAATCTTGAGGAGCTTTTCTACAACGTCTTTTTTTCCTATAGAATTATAGAGGTAATATATAAACATTCTTTATTACCTTTATTTATAGTTTCAATATGATATCCATTTTTGTGGATATCTTTAAAACTAAGCAAATTTCTTGTTGATTTGCTAGAATATAATGCATCATTAATATGAAATCTAGTTCCATTTGGTAGCATTATATTTGCTATTCTAGAGCCTTCAATTAAATATGATGTACCAGAGATGTTACTTATAGTGACATTTGATACTGTTAAATTTAAAAAATGTGTTTTTTCTCGAAGGATTGTATGCGTGGTTGCCCAGTCAGCAAGACATATATCACCATCATTCATCTTGAAATTCAATAATACATAAATTTAGATAAAGATAAAAATATAAATAACAAGATGATATTCTTATTAACTTTCAAAAAAATAAAATATATAGGGTATTTATATTTACATTTTCATCATCTACTAAAGAATTGAAATTATCACTAGGACCTTCAAAAAAACCACATCAAAATAAGATAGGTCCAACCCATTTCCATCAGCAAAATTAGTTTCTACCCTTTTTCCTTTATCCTTTAATGATGCTTGATACAGATCTACCAGATGTTTGGCCGTATGACAGGTATGAGACTAGTGTCCTTCCATTCCGCATTTGTAACAAGTCTCTTCAGAAGCCTTGAAGGGTTTTTTATGTGCACTTTCTCCATTTTCTTGTTTTGTCTCACATTATTCCACTTATGGCCATGAAATGGGTCTTTCCTTTTGAAGGGGTTAGAAAGATGATTATTATAGTGTCGAGAATTCTGTCCAAAACCACGACCACGTCCACGCCCACGATTGTGAGATAAAATTGCATTCACTTGTAGAATGGTTCGAGATCGATTGGGCTGGGCGGTGGTTTCATTATTAGTAGCTCATTATTTTATTCGGCCCCTCTTTAGAACATGATATTAGCTTTAAATATTTAGTAAATTCACGCTCTACATATTCTTTATCGTAAAGCAGCTTTGTAGGCATTTTAAAGTAACTAAATCCATGATTTTTCCCATAGCTTGATACGGAGACTTATTTTAAATAGAGCGGAGTTATACTCACTAACTGTTTTAAAATCTTGCAACCTCAGGTGCATCCAATCATAACAAGCTTTTGGTAAAATCACAATTTTTTGGTGGTCAAATCTATTCTTCAAGTAATTCCACAAATGAGAAAAGGATCTTTTCTGATGAGATACTCGTTTTCAAATCGCCATTAGAGTTGATACTTAAGGAAGAATTAGTGCTTTTAAATGATCACATTGGAGTTTTCGTTTAAACACCTTTTATTGTTTTATAAAGATTAAATGGAAGTGGGATGTATTTCAACATCAAGAATCCATGATAGATTATTTTTACCAGAAATATCAAGTGCCACAAACTCAAGTTTTGTGAGATTTGATATTTTGGTATACTTTTAATACATGATGAAAAAAATTGATAATAATATAATTTTACCTTTTCTGGAGTAGATTTGTGTTGATAACATATTGTAAAATAGTTGCAGAATTGTAACTAGAATTGCAAAGAGAGAGAATAAGAGAGAATTATAGAAATGAAAATTTAGAAAAAAAATGAGAGTTCTATTTCTTGGTCATCTATCAAGGGATAAAGATCCCGTTATATATATAGGCATTTTAGTTGCCTATTCATTCACATGCTCCATAACAGTTTACATTTGTATGCTTACATTTTTGACCCTCCAAATTCACCCAAATTGCTTACTTTTTATCCCATGTGAAGTTGTAATTTTAAAAACAAAAACCTTCTATGAGCCCCCAAATTGCTTACTTTTTATCCCATGTGAAGTTGTAATTTTAAAAACAAAAACCTTCTATGTAGGCTGTAGCACCACCTTGTGACAACAATAACTAATAAAAACAATTGAATTTGAGTTGTCAGAAAATAATATAAAGGATTCGAAAAGTAATTGGTATAGCACAAGTCAAGTCAATTATTGTTTATGGTCCCAATTCTCTCTCTGTGTGTCATAACGATCTACAACAAACAACATCTGTGTGTCGTATGCTGGCGGCTAGCACATGATTTGGCCTAATTCTCATAGTAGTAAGACTAGCAGGTGTTCATCTTTATTCAAAACTACATGCTTTAATTTCTAAGAAAATAAAAGAGTTTTGTACATATTTAGTTTTTTTTGAAAAAAAAAAATTAAAATAGTTTGAAAATGAAAATAATGTCTAAACTAGTGCGTAAATAGTAATATCACAGTCAATAACTGTAACATTAACTAAATTTTTTTTTCAAAACATTTATATTGCCCCGATCAATGAAACGTAGCATGCTTGTTGACAGCTAGTTTGGGCATTATTTTGTTTATTATTTTAACAATATTTTTTAAAAAAATCTAAAAGCGTCGAAAGCTCAAAATAAAATAAGCCCGGTCAAGATGACTCCATAACCAACTCATCTTTGGCGTTTATGAATGCATTGACTTAAGTCATAAGCAAGAAAAATACTGAAAAAAGTTTAGAACTCCCACCTCCAAATTTCTTTGCTTCTTTCCTCTCAAACTTCTAGGCGATTTTACGTTCCTTCTAAAAGCAAGCCATTAATATCAGATTCGAGAATCCACCTTCTTTTGTTTCTTCAGTTTAGGAGCTTACGCAATGCCTTTAGTTAGCAGAGGTAGAATTCAATTGAGAGGCGTAATGCGCCGAAATGGCGTCTGATTCCTCCTCCTCTTCCAACTTCTTGAGCTTTAGAGGTGAAGACACCCGCTACAATTTCACCGATCACCTTTATACTGAGTTAATTCGAAGAGGCATAACAACTTTCAGAGACAATGAGCTTTCGGAGGAAAGTCCAACCCGAGCTATCAAAGTGTTTGAAAAGTCAAGATCTTCCATTGTTGTTTTCTCGAATTATCTTGATTCAAGGTGGTGTTTAGAGAAGGCTTGCAAAATCATAGGTGCATACGAGAATCTGAGCAAATCATCTGGTTTCTACCATGTGGATCAGGGATGTCCTTACCTTCCACACCTTACCCACACACCACCACACACACACATTACCTTCTTCCTTTTCCACCTTAAACAAATCGGAGCTTTGGAGAAGCATTCACCAAGCATGGCTATGAAGAACATTGGAAGAACAAAGTAGAGAGATGGAAGGAGGCCTTGACTAAACAAGCAATATTTCTGGATGGCATATAGAAGTGGGGTAATGTTCAATAACTTATTTTGTAGCTTTTGTTAATTATGAGTAGCTTTCATTTATGGGTGTGGGTGCCATTGGCGAAATTTCGAATCCATAGCCGGTATTTCGGCCAAGAGCACGTGGGACTAGGCCCAACCCGGCTGACCGGGGAGCGCCGTTGACCCTCACTTTGGGTGCCACAGATGGGACTAGGCCCCAGCTAGCCAGGCCTAGGGCGCCGTCGATCCTCGCTCGGGCGCCGCCTCTTGATAGAGTGCCTTTTCTGGGAAGCTTCCTTTCCGATCGGAAGCTCCACAGCGAAGCTATGTAGGCTCTTCATGATATAAGTATAAGTTCTCCCATGAACCAGTCCCCCCGCCTCCAACGGAATAGGAAGGCACTCCCAACAACGGCCTCCAACAGTGGCCCTATCGGGAAAGCAGTTACATAAAAAGAATAAAAAGTCATCCTTTCCGAAATAAGAGCCACCTTCCCCTACCTTTATGGGAAGAAATTGTCCACTCTCCAGGAAAGATGGATCCCCTCTCTCCCTCCATAAAAGAGAACGAATCACACCAAACGAGGTATGAGATTCTTGATTGAGATAACTGTTGTTCTAGCTCTCAGTCTTCAAAAAAGCTAACTTTTCCATCGGAGGGGCGACGGAATACCACCGTCGTCTTCTTGTTTATTTCAGGGTTGGTCGGTGGTGAATGCAGACAATCCATTGACTCACGAGAATTCGGAAGCTCTGATTGGCGCCATTTGTGGGAAGCGTCGGCGAAGTCTTAGAGGCGATCTGCGAGCTTGGGTACTCGCTCCCAGTGATCTCAGATCTCGAGAAGCCTTTGCCATTCTCGAACATCCCACCGGACCGTCGAAACTTATGTCGCCGTAATCCACCAACCCGGGTATTACCTGTGAGGACGGAGTTTCTTCAGGCGCTGGGAGATGGGCGAAACAGAAGAGCGGGCCAGACGGATGGCAAAATTACGAGCGATGCGGACCATTCTGACGGGAGAGCGGTAGGCTACGGACCAGCTTGGAGTCTAACGGGCTGAGAACTGAGGTGTCACCTAGGATGTACCCTCGGGCGGGCGGGTGTAAAGGGAAAGAGCCGCCGCCGGAGCCGTAGTGATCATCGGGCGTACGAGGCTGGCCGGACCCGGCTCTCCGCCCATCTCCCACCTCGACGATGTAGGCCAGGAGTCGAAAGACCTCCTCACCCCCCGGTCAGTAGGGCTATGAGCGGGTAGCGGCCGGACGAGAAGAGGACAGCGGGGATGGGCCCGAGTTTGGGCGGCCCGCAGGCATATTGGCACTCGGTTCGGAGATGGCCCCTCGTTTCTATGCACGATCCACCGGGGGGTACCGCCTTACTTATGCGGCCCTTTATCCCCTGTCGGGAGTACCTCGACACATCTTGTCCTCCCTTTGGAGCGGCCTTATTTTTCGACTATGAGCCTCCTCGCGGATTTGTCATTCTGCCATTTTCTATGTACGACGGCTCGTCCGATCCGTACGATCACATGTTACACTTGACCGGTGATGATCACCGACACGGGGCGATAGACTACGTGTAAAAGTGTTCGGCCGGCCTGAGGGCCCGACTTTGGACTAGTTCCACAAGAGGGTCGATAAGCTCATTCGACGAGTTGTGATCCGTGTTCATCTCCCGATGTCTGTGCTCGATTGAGTGAAGGAGCATCTCGACTCCTCAGGTCTGTCTCGACAGAATGAATCCATCCTGGACTTCACACACTGGTTGGGACAAGGTACATCCAATGATTGATATTCTGATGTGGATCTGGTCTTTCAAAACTTCCGAAGAAGCTTTGGACCGACCACCCCCTTCTTCCAGTCTTTGTCCCTAGATCCGCCCGCAACCATGGAAGAATTGTATCGGTGGGCAGATAAGTTCTCCACATTGGAAGACAACATTCGGGTTGCCTCGAAAATAGTGCGGTAAACACGGAGTGGCAGCCAGGCCGCCAAGGTTCACCATCGAACAAAGAACGACCCGAACAAGGGTTCGAGCTCCACGGCGAGGCGGTCAGAAAAAGGAAAGAGCTAGTTCCTTTCATTTCGGCATCGCCCTCTACAATGGGGCTCCCTGCTCCCTCGTTCGGGACCTCCCCGTTTCAAAGTGGCCCCCACCTGCGAGGGGCGGAGTCCGGACAGTATGATAGATCCCTAAGGTGTGATTATCATAGGGACCATGCCCACGAGACAAACCATTGCCAAAGTTTCAAGTTCCTAATAGAAAAACTGATTCGGGTTGGGCACCTCAGAAGATATATACGAGAGCCACCCAGCGAGGTAGGCCGCTTCCACAGTTGACAGGGTCATTGTTGATACTGAGCATGCCTCGGGGCCCCGTTGACCATCAGCTTTATCTTTGGGGACCCGGTTGATAGCTAGTATCAGTCGAAAAGCGAGAGAAAGAAATTTCTCACGGCGGCCCCGATCGGGCTAGGGTAAACAGATTGCTTTGGGAGAACAGTAGTAGCTCGGCCCGATCGGCGGCACGATATCCTTTCCCCTATTAACCTACTCGGGTCATTACCCCTGCCGATACACTTGTACTTCTGACATTAGCAGTTTGCGATGTTTCTGGGGTCCTCGTCGATCCGGGCGGTCACGGTAGGTTATTACACCTCGGCCTTTAGGCGGATGAGGCACACTTGATCACCTCGGATCCATTTGGCGGGGTGTTAACCGGGTTCAATGGGGCTACCACGTTGACAATTGGGGATATCGTCTTTCCCGTAAAAGCGGAGTCGATGGCTTCGACAAATCTTGTTCGGTGGTAGAGGACAGGACCATCTGATAAGTCTGGTGAGAAACGTGGTTCATGCATGAAGCGTGCCTCACACATACCCTGGCCATCGGCTACTGTACAACGTCCCGGGACAAGTTGACCTTCAAGGAAGCCGGGTTAGCCGGCACTACTTGATTACTTCTATCAACTCTCATTTGAGGATGCGAACAAAGCTGATACTCAGTGAAACATCCACGAGGATCAACTTGACAATAGCAATCACGAGTCCATCCTTCGACGTGGAGGACGGAAATTAAGCTTGTAGTTGATCCAGCAAGGTCATGCCCCTCGGCGAACAGACAGATTGCATTTAAGTTAATACCCTCATCAGGAGGAGAAAGCCCGGCTATGTCGTAATGCTGGAGTTGAGCCCAGATGTTTCGCTTGGACCTATCTCTGCAGATATGACGGGGGCCAGCCCAGGACACACCGCACAGGACTAAATGTCGCCCCCAGTCATAGCGGTTGGGCGAAAAAGTGAGGCGCTTTCATGGGTTCGCCACTTGGTCATCTAGATCGAAATCAATGATATTCACAAAGCGGTTCTCCCGGAAGCGGAGTTGAGTGCAGGAATGGGCGCTAGCACGTGGTGGTTATTAGAAAGAACAAATGGAAGTATGTGTGGATTACATGGACCTCGATGGCCCCGTACTTGCAGAGACAAGCTCCCTCTGCCCCGCATGGAGCCAGTTGTGGGCTGGCCGGCGGGCACGATATGCTATCATTTATGGATGCCTTCTCGGGATACCACCAGATCCCCATGCATCCCCTAGATGCGGAAAAGACATCTTTCATCACTCCCTATGGACTCCACTGTTACAATGTGATGCCTTTCGGCTTAAAAAATGCTGGGCTACCTATTAGAGGTTGGTGACTAATATGTTCCGACCGATACTCGGCAGCACAATGGAAGTCTATATTGATGATATGCTGGTAAAATCTAAGCAACGCCTGAATCACGCTGCGCATCTCCAACAGACATTCGATCTTCTCAGAAAGTATGGCATGAAACTGAACCCTTTAAAATGTGCCTTCGGGGTCAGCGCCGGCCGATTCCTTGGCTTTATGGTAACCCCCGAAGGGTGTAGAGGTTAATCACGCAGTTAAGGCCATCTTACGATCAAATTTGACTCGAAGGGATCGGCAGCGTAGGCGGTTGGCGCTCTTGGGCTTTTTATCTCCAGTTCACGGACCGTTTAAAACTACTCTTCACTACCCTGATAAGAGCCAACCGGGACGAATGGAATGAGGAATGCGATCGGGCATTCAAGGCAATCAAGCAATACTGTGAGCCCAGATTCTTGTGAGCCGAGCCGGTGGCGCGCTACCTTTACCTAACAGCCTCGATGTAAGTAAGCCACCTGTTTAAGAATGTGGAGATGCGAGGATTGAGAGCTGTGTTCTTCAATACAAATAAATCCTTGACGATCACGGAGTCAGGATGCGCCACCTCGAGCGAGGCACGCCTTAGCTACTCCGGACGGTAGCTCGGCCGCCCGTACTTGAGGCTCATCCGGAGTTGTGGTACTAGCTGATCTTCCACTCCAGAGCCTGGTCGCGGCCGGACATGTCGGAAGAATGGCGTTTGGGCGATGGAGTTAAATTTATTATGACATCCGATATAAGTGAGACTTTCAAAAGAAGGGGCAAGTCTAGCGACTTCCGCCATGAAATCCCGGCCCGATGCCTTGCACGATAAAAAGCGGGCTAGTGGACACTCTGTGGCAGATGAGGCTTCCATCTGAAAGCGAGAACGGGCGGTAGTGCAGTGCCTCAATAGGGGGAAAGGATTGAATAAGCGATGCGGTTGGGAACTGGGCGCCACGATAACGAATCGATGCGAGGCCATGATAGCCGGACTCGAGCTCACACTCGCCATGCGTGTTGTGATCTTTTGATTGAAGCGATTCCATGACTGGTTGGCCGGATAGGATTGTACGTAATTGATCGGGGATCCGGATGGCCAGTATGCCTCCTGGTCAACGAAATTAAACACCCTCGACACGGAAATTTGAACATGTCCCCGGAATTTATAATAGGAAGGGCCGATGCCTTAGTTCTTAGTCGCGATTCATTACGATAACGAAGCAAGTATTTCTCCCGTCTGTCGGCCCGGACTCCTCCCATCTTGTGTGCCTCGTAGACGGATAGAGAGGGAGTTCCCAGTCTGGATGGACCTGTAAATTTATGCCAGCCCTTGGGAAATTTGCACGATGGCAGAGGTAAGGCTCCCGCGAGGTTCGGATTCGGTCGACTAGGTTTCTCTATGGTGGGCGGGCATTTGTACAAAGCGATCCTGGCGGGCCATGCACAGAGTGTCTAACCCTGAGGCAAGGCCCGTGTATTAGGTAGTGCGTGAAGGCATATCACGGGAATCATTCGGGGAAGAACTCACAGCCCACCGTGCCCTTTCGGGGGTATTATTGGCCAACTATGAAGTCAGACGCTGTCGACTATGTCAGGAAATGTGACTCTTGCTAGCGGATGTCTCATATCTTGAAATCACTGGTGCAAGACTTGGTCTCCATTACTAGCCCATGGCCGTTCGCTCAATGGGGAATTGATATTGTCAGTCCGCTTCCCATTGCACCAGCTCAGAAGAAACTATTATTGGTTGCCACCGATTATTTCAGCAAATGGATAGAGGTTGACGCCTTTTCATCTATCAAAGATAGAGATGTTACTCGGTTCATCTAGAAAAACATTGTCTACCGGTTCGGCATCTCGAGGTCCCGATCATATCGGAATGCGGGCCACGAGTTTTGTCATAGGAGTCAAGGACTTTTCGGGGAATTGAAGATAAAAAATTTATACTCGCACGCCGGTACCGGAAGCGATGACCGACGAAGCCTCAACAAAATCTATTGTTTGCTTTGAAACGGTTAGACCTAAAGCTAAAGAAATGGGTGGAAGAACTTCCAGTGCTCTGGGCACAATAGAACGTTGCACGAAAGCCCATCGACATCTCTCCTTTTGCGCTTACTTACGGGATGGAAGCCGTTATCCCTACTGAGATTGGTTTGCCCACCATCCGAACAGATACGCCCGAGTCAGAAAATGCAGAATCAATTGTTAGGGAATTAGGCGTAAGTGATGAGCTGCGGGAAGCTGCGGTAATCGCATAACGTCCTACCAACGCCGCTTGGCAAACTCTTATAACAGACGGGTAAAGCCACGAGTGTTTCAGCCGGGCGACCTGGTCTTGAGGAAAGTTTTCGAGAATACTACAGACCCCACTGCAGGCTAGGGAAATTCTAACCCAACTGGGAAGGACTTTATGTCGTGACACGAGCCCGGTGAAGCCGGGTCCTACGCTATTGATAAAATAGATGGAACCCCTATACCCAGAATGTGGAATGCCATGCACCTGAAAAGGCATTATCAATAAAATAATATCTTCATTTTTTCCATTCACGTGGCTTCGCACATCCTTTCATTATGTAGGGTCAAATTAGTCGGATGGAGCTTGATGGAATGACACAATCCCGGCCAATTTAGATCGCATCTAGGTAGTGAATTCAAAAGTCCGGATGGCGTAGTAAACTGACCTATCGGCGGCATCTAGCGGTCAAATGTAAAAAGTCAGATGGTAGCGGTAAAATAACCTACTCTGGTCGAAATAGATGCATCTAGTGGTTAAATGCAAAAGCCCGGATGGTGTAGTAAATAACCTATCCGGGCAAACACAATAGACGGCCCATTCGGCTCCATACAGATGCGCTTGAATGGTGCGCTTTACAAAAATCAATATATATCCGGATGGCATAGTATTAAGACATACAACAGGGTTTCAAACAAAAATTAACGAAGAAAAAGAAAAAGATGCAAATTGTTTGTTGCAATCACTGAACAGTACAAGTCTCGTCTCATAAAAGCACTTAAGCCCTAGTTGACAATGGCATGTAACCAGCTGTCGAAATGAGCGGGGAGACTCATCGCGGAGGAATTGGCCTCCATCTCCGGCCGTGGTGGTGTTCTCACGAGCACTCCTCCTTGCTAGTACCCAGGCTGGATGGGGAGTGGAGCGGTAGACGGAGTGCTTGGGGGGGGTGTGGTCGGCCAGAACTACAGAGTTAATGGGATTGAAGGATCTGGCATTCCATCCGGGATCTGAGGCTTGCTTCCGCATATGTTGTGCGTAAAAACACAACAACCGTAGTCATAGTTGAACAACGTGTCACCGCTTGCGTCAAACTCGGCCTCCATCATCTCTCTATTAGCAGCTGCCTTCTCTTGGAAGGCAGTAAAGTCATCCTTTATAGTCTCGAGCTCCATGATCAAGGCAAGTCTCTCGTCCGTCAAACGATTGTTCTCTTCTTCCGCCTTCCTACAGGCTTCCCCTGCCACGGATAACGCCTCCTGAGCAACTCCACGCTCGGACTCCGTCCTCTGGCGAGCATTTTCCGTAACCGCTAAGGCACGTTGAACCCTGGCAAGCTCAGTCTCTATTTGTGCCCGGGTATTAACAATCCCTTTAGTCGACAACTTGGCCATCGCTGCCTTATAGCATGTCGTGTCTCTCTCAGCCTCAGCCCGGGCGGCTCTCTCAGCAGATTCCTTAACCTCCCACTCCAGACGACGGCAAGCTAACTTGGCCTTCTTTAATGAAGCACCCTGCATCTCCCGTTCGGCCATTCCCGACTGGACATATAATCGTAGTCGTTCGGCGTCCCTTAGCCGGAGCTCTAACTCGTGATGCTGAAGCACCATGTTTCGAATAGCAACGACAGCACACGCAAAAAGCCGAACCATTAGGAATACGAAATTGACGGTAACGATATCACATAGTGAGCCCTACATCTTACCGGTTCGGTTGGTGAAAGAAGTTATGGTTGCGGACTTATATCCCATCATCAATGATCCACTAGATATCTTGCTTCCAGGTTCTTGCGGGAATGGTCACCGAGTAGTCCTCGCCAAGACCCATGCCCGACGGCCTAAATTGCCGAAGCATGTGCGGGTACAGTGTTCGGTCGATGTCGATTGCGGACTCTACAATTGGAAAGGTTCCGGCGGCGTATGATATCCTACGCCTCGTCAGCCCCGGGGCCCAGAAACTTCCACTCTCACGAGCCGACCCACGCGGAGGTATAGCGTGCGGCTATGATCCGATCAAGCGGTTTGGGCTTTGGTAATGCGGACCGCTATAAACCCCGATCGGCTGGTGGCTCGGCCGGTCTGGGAGGAATCACAGGTGCACTTGGGACCGAGTCGGCCTCTTTCGACTCTATCCAGGCGTCCCTCACCGTCTTCATTGGATCTAAGGGCCCCGATTTGGGAGAACCAGGGATGATAATCACTTGCCCCTCCGAGCCTCCCTCCGCGGTGGTGAGCTAGGTCCCCGGCTGGCGAGGCGATGTCGAGACTCCTTCGTGGAACTGTTTGCCGCTTCCTCTTGCGGGCGGCGTAACGATCTAGGAGCCCCGTCATCCTTTCCTCCCGTTCCTCCTCCTCCAAATATTGAAAATCCTCGGGTTCGGCACCAACCCAGGGAACGAAATCCTCCCCCTTGGACCTAGGTGCGTTCGATCGCAGCGCTTCAGGCTGATCTTTACCACTTTCGGGGCCCGGTCGGCCCTTGCTCCAAGCGAGGGCCGTTCGGGGCGACTACTCCTGGTTTCTCAGCCAGGAGCAGGACGGGAGCAAAGCAGAATCCTCCTTTGAAGTGGACGAACCCGATGCCCTTCCAATGCCCCGTACCCGACTTGATGCCTCAACTATTGTGCTGCCGAAGGGACGGACGCGGCTTGAAATCAGACGTCGAAGGTCAGCAATGACAAAATGGTCCCCTTCCACAATATCTGAAGGCAACGGTCGGGGAATGACCTGGAGGGTGTAAGGAGCCGGGTTGTGCCTGCAGTAGGAAATATTATCGAGTTAGAACTTTGTAGTGGCTCCTGGAATCTCACAATAGGCGTGAATTTTCTCGAGCTACGACTTCTCCGCCTTTGAGTTCAGAAGCATGCCTCGCCATGCCTTTCTTGCATTAGCAACCCAAGGTTAGTCCATCATAATACACTAAATATCGAGACAAGCGTTAGACCAGCCTTAACCTACCACACACTTTGAAGAGGCGGGACTCGATTTATATCAGCAGGCTTTAGGAGAGCCCGGGAGTCTCACGTCGGGGTCCACTCCACGAGCAATACGCCTTTCACCTCCGTCTTAGGCGAGTCGGGGAGCCCGTTAACCACCTGAAGTCGGGGGTTTAGGCAGAGCATAGACATCGGCCAGCCGCCTATTCTCGAGAAAATAAATTATCTGAAAGCTCGACCAGCGAGATCGAGTTAGTATAGATGGTTGACCATAGCGGCCTCGATCGGAATCAGAATCACTTTCGGATGGATAAGAGTCGGGGGCGCCCGTGTAAAATGCAAAAATTGCTTGACTAAGGTTGGAGATGGGGGAAATGCGGCCGGCGCGGTGAGTGCCTAAAACCTCATATTATACTCGCGTCGGTTTTCATTTTCCACGTTTATTTTATAATAATTTTATAGTTTTTGTGGCTAGATTCACGATTTGGTATGCATAGTTTGGATGCGGTACATTGGAAGCGAAAGCGGCTCTTGGAGAAGCATTTTTTTTGAGCAATGGAGATCAGGCAAGAAAATGAAACATCACGTCCGGCGTTCAGCGTCGCGCGGCGTCCCACGGTGCGGCGCCCCAGCGTCACGGCGTCGAATTGATGTCGGTCGACAAATGGAAGCGTCGCGGCGTCTCAGCGTCGCGGCCGTCAAACTACGAATCTCTTGCCCTCATCATTAAAGCAAAATAGGGCTCGAAATGGGGAGATCGGGAGCTGTCTGAACAAAGGCACGAATTCGGAGCTTGGTGACCTGGACTTCGAGGAAGTGCCGGGATTGTCTTGTTTCTTATTTTCGGATATTAAATTATGTTTTAACACGAACATTTTTGATCTTTTCACTTTCAGATATGTTCTAGATTTATTTTTAGGGTTATATTGAACCCTGTCATATGTGATGGATTAAAGTTTGATCTTTTATATTATTCAGTTGTTTATCAATTTGTTGCATACGCTCACATTTACGTAGTTCAATTATATGATAATGTTTGTGACATTAGCATAATCACATGATCTTCACACAGGGTTAGAGATGAGGATATCCAGGGATCTGAGTAGAGCAGCCTTCGATTGATTCGGTAAATAGAGATATTAGATCCACGAAGGTGGCAGGGTTAGAGCGTTTGACATCTCGAATCTTGAGTTAGGGTGAGGTCATCTCAAATATTCATGAGATAGCGGGTATACCTCGAGAGAGGATATCCTATCGTAAGTAAGATCACCTCGCCGTGAAAAATTGTAAATACATTGAATAATAATATTTTTAAGAAATAATCCATTAAAAATGTGAGGAGATATAACCTAGACTTCAATACCAATAATTCCGCTAGAATAAACTACGGTCGACTTTCATACATTCACACCTTCTTCCTAAAATCATCTTTTCGGATATTATCTAAAAAATGAACCTTTGTAGTCAATACATCCTGTGGATCGATATCAGGTACCACAAGTCACACTATATTACTTGGGGCGACAGCGTGCACTAGCACATAGGCGTCTTTGTAACACCGAAATATACCTAGCAGTTTTCGGACACATTTAGGAGTATAATAAGTAAAAGGAAATATATTTATCGGAATAAAATAAAGATAAAATAAAATAAGCAAGAACGAAATTAAGGGTAAATTAATAAATTACCAATTCACTTGACCAAGGGTCATAATATAATAAGTTCATATGCGAAGTAGGAATATGCATAAGTTAAATTTAAAAGTAAAAGAGAGTTGGAGGACCAAAGAAGAATAATATAAGAAAGATATTAGAATAAAATAAGGAAGAAAAATATGGAAGAGACAAGTGACTGGAGGAAAGAGGGAGGAAGTTTCCTCCTTGCAAAGTGAAATAAAAAGGGGATAAGATCAAATAAAGATAAGACCAAAAATAAATATCTTATTTTGGTCTTGGGAGAAAGAGAGGGAGAGCAAAAACGGTTAAGAGAGAGAGAAGAGAAAGGAAGAAGAAGAAGAAGAAGAGAAAAGAAAGGAAGAAGAGAAGAAGAAAGAAGATCAATTGTGGAATGTGACTATTTGTATGAATACACATGTCTTGGGTTGTATGGAACTATGATTTGGTATAGAAAAGTATGGAACCATGAATATGTGTATGTAAACTAGGTGTGTACGGATACATGTCTTGGGGGTATGGAATTACTAAATATGGGTGTTTGTATGGAACTATGAATATAGTTTTGTCTGAAAACTATGGGAGTATGGAAATCTAGATTTGGTCTAGAACGTTTAGATACATGGTTTAAAACCCTTGTTTTGTGTATGGTTTGGGTTTGGAAGCTCCCAAACTCATTTTATAGGGTTGAGTTAAGAAAGAGCTTTAAGGCTCAAAATATGTGTATGAGAAGAATTTAGTTGCAAGTTGAATCGAGAAAATGCCACTATTATCGACCATATGCATTAGGGATCTTAGAACGAGTTTTGGGTCAGAAATAAGGATAATTTGGCAGTAAGTCCTTCTGTGAAGTGTAGCCACATCGATAAAATTGATGTTAGGCTTTTAATTTCCTAGTCGGACTCGTAGACCAAGTTATGGTCTTTTTTACTCTGAGCAGTCAAATGGTAGAATTCGTCAAACCGAGGAGTCGTCAAGCGAGGGTGGAATCAAGCGAAATTCGTCAAGTCCTAAAGAATTAGATCTGTGGGGTCGTCGGCGCTGTAAGTCGTCGGAGTCTGAAGAGGTCGTCTGTAGAGGTTGTCACTTGTGAGGTCGACGAGACCTCAAATGCGAAGAGGTCGAGCGGACCTCATGCGGCCCGAGTCGACGGACCTCATGCGGTAGAGGTCAGTGAGACCTCATGCGAAAGAGGTCGGCCCGGACCTCATGCAGCAGAGGTCAGCCGAGACCTCATCACATGGGGTCAGCGGGACACCGTCACGAAGAGAACCGGCTCGTCTGAAGAGCTCGGCTCGTCTGAAGAGCTCAGCTCATCATGTAGAGCTTCATTTCGGCTCGTCGAGATTTATTCGTTTGACCTCCAACTTTGGAAGGTCATATACTCCGCCGTTTGAACTCCGATTCGGGTGTTAGCGGAACATGGAAAGCGGCGATTGAGTCGAGAATCACGTTAATATGCTTGAGGATAATATTAGATGTCAGAAAAAGTGTTAAAATGGGTACCGTCGCCCGGTCGCGACTCGTCAATTCAGGTCGACTCGTCAAGGCGGCTCTTGAGACCTCCAACTTCGGAAGGTCATATCTCCTTCGTTTGAACTCCGATTCGGGTGTTCTTGGACTCTATGGAAAGCCCATTGAGTCAAGAATACATTCATATGCCTGAGGAGGATATTAGATGTCAAACCAAGGTGTTAAAATGAGCTCGTCACTTCAGTGCAGCTCGTCCAGTTCAGGATTTGATTCGTTTGACACTCCCGACCCGGAAGGTCATGAATTCCTTCATTCGAACTCACGATTCGGGTATTCTTGGACTCTATGGAAAGCCCATTGAGTCAGGAGAATACATTCATATGTAGGAGGATAGATGTCAAACCAAGGTGTTAAAATGGGCTCGTCACTTCAGTGCGGCTCGTCGAGTTCGATTTGATTCACGTTTTGACCTCCAACTTGAGAGTGTAACTCCATTCGTTCGAACTCTGATTCGGGTGTTCTTGGACTCTATGGAAAGCCCATTGAGTCAAGAATACATTCATATGCCTGAGGAGGATATTAGATGTCAAACCAAGGTGTTAAAATGAGCTCGTCACTTCAGTGCAGCTCGTCCAGTTCAGGATTTGATTACGTTTGACCTCCAACTTCGGAAGGTCATAACTCCTTCGTTCGAACTCTGATTCGGGTGTTCTTGGACTCTATGGAAAGCCCATTGAGTCAAGAATACAGCCATACAAAGTATGAAAAAACAAAAGGAAACTCATATTAGATCCAGAAATAAGGAAAGAATAGCATGATATTAATAGATATCATGTAAATATTGAATGATTAAAGTATGATGATGAAAAGATTTTTCATTGTGATTATGGATTATATTCAGTGGGATTAAAGTTCTAATAAGTATATGTGACGGTATTGATACCAGATGTGGATGTATGTGTGAATAGACAGATAAACAAAGATACATGAAAATATAAGATGTTAACATGAATGAGTACTTGTACACGAATGATAGGCATGTATGAATATAAGAAGGAGTAAACGTATGCATGATGATAGGTTATATGCAAAGGTTATAGGCTAATATCTGAGATAAAAATATGATATGAATACAAGAGTGAAGAGATGGAATATGAATAGCTAAAACATGAACGAAATGCGATATGAAGTAGCCATATATGAAATGATATACATGTATTGTAAAGAAATAGGAGAGGCAGAAGTAATATGAAACTCATGAGATATAACTTAGTGCGAGATTAAAGTAATGATAGTATATAATGCATATGCCTGGGTAAATTATATGTATGGAACATATATAATCATGGGTATATGACAAGTATAAAATATGACATAACTATATGATCAGTTATATGTAAATGTGTAAAGAGAGATTTGAGATATGAAAAATGCAAAGATAAGAATAAATGATGGTATATATATCTCCTATATGATTACCGAATGATAATATCGGTATTATGAGATATGCGGAACATGAAATACATATGGATTATGCTGCTTAGAACCTAGTAGAGGATAGATAGGCGCTACTGATAGGAAGAATAAGTCTGCGACATATCGAGTTATATTCGAATCGGGACCCTGGGTTTGGGTGATGACATAGATCCGTTTGGATCGAGGTGGCCCAGAAAGAAGGGTCACCACCGGCGCCTCACAGGCCCTCATGGAATAGGTCAGCATCTGCGTGCGGTGATGATACTGCTTGGGTATAATATATTACAGCGCCTAATGGCCCTCATGGAATAGGTCACTGTCTCGTACAGTGATGATACCTTCAGGTATAATACATCAAAGCGCCTACGGGCCCTCATGGTTTCCTGTATCCGCTTCTAAGGTTTATGCAGACATGAAACATAAAAAGAAATGACAGGTATATGCAAAGGAAATGTAGAATATATGAAGAGAATATGAGAAGCATAACCTTGCTATGTGATGAAATATCTGATTCTAATCTGAAGCAAAGGGTCAATGACACGAGAAAGTAATATAAAAGTATAGCAGGAAAGCAGTATATGAAAATAGTCGTGAAGCGATGCATGAATACGATTTATGGAGATTAGTACATGATAACGATATATGCAAATAGAACATAATCACATTATGAAATCAATACATGATGACGAGTACATGATGACGATACAACGATATGATAAATGAAAATAGAACATATCAAATGATATAGTATATAATCATGAAAGTCATATATGTATAAGAATATGACATGCATAACATAGGTTATGTGATATGAATATATGATAGATATACCTGAACGAATAGATGGAACATGATATGAACACATGCTAGAAATGCATAAGTGCTAAGAACGATAGAGATAAATAAAAGATAATAAAGCCATAGTACATGATAAAAATATAGAAGGTGATATGTCAAAGATAGAGAACATGTGACATGTAATAGTAATGTAAAGATGATAAATAATATAAAGTTATATGCATATGTAAACTGTGACCAGTCACCATTGGTGGTTGTCATGCTATGTTCCACTAAAGCGTAAAGCAGCACGGAGTGTTCAATCCGTGTAGGTCTGGCAGAAGGCAAGGATAAAGGGTGAGGACATCCACGTCGGCATAGCGAGGCGAGTTGGAGATAGGTGCTCACCGCCCACTTTGCTTCGCGATCTACGAAGTTTTTGTGATAGAAAGAAAAAAAATGTACATGTAAAAGTAAATGGGGACTCGGTGTATGTATATAGATGTTGAGGGACACCACTCCGATTAGTAGTTCTTTATATGAAAATGATTTTGTTATTACGGAAATTGTTTGTATAACCACAGTACAAGTTCAGCTGCGAGAAAAAAAAGCGGTCGATGAGTCCGATTATAGTCTCGCACTTTCGGACTCGGTTCGGATCCATGTCGAATTCGGATCGGGAATGAAATGCGTGATACGTACATTTACACACCGCGTTTTCGGACTATCGAGATTACAGGCGCGATTCTTGAGTTGAGGTTTAGATTGATATGAGAATTAAGCAATTAGATATTATTCCGGAATTTTCTTTACTTTTTTTTATTTTTACAAGTGCTGGTAATTTGGTTTTGTTGGCTCGTGTGTTATTGTAGTATAGGTTTCAGTAAGTACATGCGACATCGAGATCAAAATAACCCGACACTGTTTGATCTGACGGAAAAGACTGCGCAAATTGCTTGTAGAAACAGAGAACAAAGCAGTTAGAGTCAATAATCATGGAAAACACTGAAGAACAAAATCTTGGCATTGAACATACTGAACCACAGAGAGGCCGAAATGGGAATCACGGAAGGAATCAAGCGCCCGAGGGCTAGTTTATACGGCCCGGACAGTCCTTTCATGCTATTAGATGAGTTCGTATTACCCATACTTTATTTGTTCGAGACCGCTATCGAGGCGACCACCTATTCAAGCAAACAATTTCGAATTGAAGTCAGTCACAATATAGATGCTTCAGAATATCTTATTCCATGGACTACCCCATGAGAACCCGAACATGCATTTGACTAACTTCCTCGAAGTTTGCGATACTATCAAGCTGCAGATTCTTGAAGAAGCTCCTCGGGTTGTGGTTATTCCCACTTTCACTTGGAGATAGAGCCAAGCACTGGTTAACCAGTTAGCCACCAGATTCAATCACTACATGGAATGATTTAGTGCAAAAATTTCTAACTAAGTTCTTCCGCGCCGAAAATCGCTGGCAGTGCGAGATCAATACGTTTGGGCCCGGCTAGAGGAGAACTTTGGCGGAGGCATGGGGCCAGTTCCGCGAATTGGCTGGGGACACTACCGCTGACGGATGGATGCGAGTCCGCAGCCACATAATGGTGAAATGTAACTAGAACTGATTGATGCTTTAGGCCCGGAGGAGCGCGATGAAGAAAACCCTGAGACCGACTTATGAAATCTTAGAATCTTTGGACCCGGCACTGTCGGTGGCACAGAGAGAAGAGCACACCGATGGCACGGTGGGTAGCACGGATAATGGGAGTCCTCGACAATTTGGTTAATCATGTGGCCTGGTGACTAAGCGATTAAATAGACGACAAAGACATAAGCACTTAATCCAGGCCGTGGGAGTTATGAATTCTATGGTGGACCGCGCTGCGGCCTGAAAATGTCGGTCGGGAAACCCTCACAGTGAAGCGAAGCCCGGTACGTGTCGGGTTTAATCGAGAATCAGTACGGCAAGGACCATATGGGGGAAACGAGTTATCGGAATCGGAATCGGGGAGCGAGGGTGGCGTAATAATGAAACGATCGAGGAACAATCAAGGGTATGGATGGAGGAATAATCAGAACAATATGCCGTCAAACCGAGATAGTGAACCACCTCCTGAGAAAAAGATGGACTTAGAACAAGCCCTTGCATAAATGCTGACCTCCCACTCTGCCTTCATGAATGAGACCCGAGGCGAATATGACCTTGAGCAGCTTGATTGAACAATCAAAGCGGCACGGTTGAAATTTGGAGGTTCAAATGGGAGCGAATGCTTGATCTGTTGGCGGAAAGCTGACCCCGGGATCATTGCCAGAAACAGTTCGAGGTAAACCACTAGAGAGGAGAAAGGAAAGGAAATCTTTTAAGCCATCACGCTAAGTGGAAAGAGTTGGAAAACTTGGGGCCACAACCCGGGTGATCACGAGAACTTGAAAATAAAGGGCATGATCAGGTCATTTCCAAAGACCAGATACAAACTGAGCAGACCCGAGATACGAGAGCGGTCAAGGACAACAAAGTTGGGGATGAGACCAAGAAACATTTAAAAATGGATGAACCTGCCAAACATATTCCGTATCCTCAAAGATTGAAGAAAGGTAAGTTAGAAAACATTCTAAGTTTCTTGATATCTTCGAAACTACATATTAACATACCCTTTTTGGAAGCATTAAGAATATGCCAAGTTATGTGAAATTCATAGAAAAGATCTTGGCAAGTAAGAAGAAATTGGAAAGAGTATGGGACCATTGCCTTAAGCGAGAATGCGGTGCCATCCTGAAAAGCTTCGAAACTTCAAGATCAGGGTAAATTTGCTATCTGGATTCTCTAGGAATCGGGTGTCAGGAAAAACCTTGCCATGACTTGGGACGAGCATCGACTTGATGCCACTCCGATGTTTAAAGGCTAAAATTGGAAGAAAGCAAAAATCGACCAAAATGGAGTCTACAACACTATACTTGGATGAGTCATGCCAACACCTCGAGGTATAATTAGAAAATGTGCTAGTAAAAGTTAGTAAATTCGATCCTTCGACAAACTTTGTCATTACGGGCGTGGAGGAAGACGATTTCGGTCCCCATCATACTTGGTAGACCTTTCCTAGACACGGAAAATAGTCATGTTGCAGAAGGTGAACTCAAGGCGAGAGTCTAAGGCGAGATCACTTTCCATGTCTTCCAGCCCATGAAGCACCCGGATGTGATCGAATGAAGATATCACCATGACTTCATTACGGAGAGTTTGCGAGGCGTCGGCCTCAAGATAAGCCTATTCACGCACGGAAAAGACCTGGCGAGATGGGAAGGGGATGATCGGGAAGAATATTTCACCCACCTTGAGCATTGGTGAGAGCATTATAGGAGATGCGTAGGCATTCAGTTCTTCTAAACATATCACGTTGAGATTCGAGTGGCGACGACATTAAACATAAGCGCTTCTTGGGAGGCCTTTGAAGTGTTTCTTAAACTTTTCCTTTTCTTGGTTTCAATTTCTATTGTTTATTTCCCGACAATATAGGGTTTCTAGCTTTCTCCGTGCAGGGTGTTTCTACTTGTTTGTTTATTTGAAACATGAATCTTATTGTAGGGAGGATTCGTTCAAGTTTATTGCATTACAAGTCCATAAAGTCACAAATCTGGTGGGGGTTTTCCGATCAAGAGATCATCCAATGTGCACAAATTTATTCTTGATCCATAGCTTCTCTGTCCTGTGACGTGGACCTCACGTCGGCGTGGACCTGCGTCGCGACATCAAATTGACCTACCACGTCGCGTCGCGGCGTGGATCCACGGCTTGTGTGACGTGGATTTTCAACCATGACGTGGATTTTCATCACTCGTCGCGTCGCGGCGTGGATATCTCCAGCACGTCGCGGCGTGATTTTATGAATCTCGCATCGTCGTGGTATCCAACGTCGCGGCGTTATTTAGTGCCACTCTGCGCCCGCGTCGGCGTTGCCCGAGCGTCAGCGGCGTTGGCTTGGCGGCGCGCTCTGTAGCGTGGCGGCGTTGCCCAGCCGTCGCGACGTTTTTATTTAAAGCCAAGACCGGTTCATTTTGGATCTTCACCTCGCCCTCCATTGCACGGCTAGCCATCTTGCTTACCTACACTCACTAGCCTACCCGGGGGCTCACATCCTTAGGCGGAGATTTGTATGTCGCCTTAGGCCGTGCATTTATTGTGCATCCAGAGCTCTCCTCACACATTAGCTCAGGGTCCTTGGCAGCATTTTTCCACCACATTACGTATAGGTCTGCCTTAGGGCATTCTCAGTTGGTCTAGGGGTCTCTTAGATTCTATTTTAGGGTTTTGTTAGGTCTATTCTAGGGGTTTGGTAGGTGCCCATTTCGGTTCACACTAGGTTTATTAGGGTGTTTGAGTCGATAGGAGATGGTTAGTTGGAGTTCTTGTAGTGCCTACTAGATGTTTGTGTTTTTGTCTGGGTCGGTGGTGCTTATCGCCACACATTCCGAACCACAGACTAATCGTGGCCCGAGCAAAAATTATTGCCAAGTGGGTGAGCGACGGGGCGGAGCTCCCACTTCACGCGATGTCGCGATTTGCTGGTCGAATGTCGATCGGTTTGGCATCATTTGCAAAAACCGATCCTTCATCAAAGGAGGAAGGGGTTTCACCACCCGATGACTTCTTCCGCCAAGACAATTGCGGCTAAGGGATGGCGTGCGCGTGCAGCCACTCTGTCAGTGGCGATGAGTGTGGTGCGCGAGTTCCCACCTTGATCTCGCGCGTCCCGTGTCTTGAAGAAATTCGAGTGCGGGCGTATTGGTCGACGCCGGCGCGAAAGTCGATCAATAGTTGTCTGATCTAGAGAATGTCCCTTCGGATGAGATTCGATCGGCTCGTGAGCTATGATACCCAGGATTATACGTATTGACCAATGGTCGGGGTGGTGGAAGATCGATAGTGCGGGCCACGTACGGTGATTGAGGCCGGGGTGGCGCTTCATTCTAGTCTGGCGCGGCTGTCACGTCGCGTCTCATTCAGGCGATGACGTGTGTGGAAGTGGCTGCCCGTGGTAGGTGCTCAACTATGCCATCTTACAGGGTATACCCTTGGTCATTTGGGGTATTTAGGATGCCATCCTCCATAAGCGGGATCTGAGATGAACACAGGACACCACTTACACAGTCTTTGACGTACTTGAGCAAGCTAGGAGTGCCACGGGCGCTGCCCGACACTTGGCTTCACCCAATCAGGCCCATATCTAGGTCGGCGGGACACACGGTGTCCACTGGCCCTGAGGGGTTTATGAGTTCCGGTCATGAGCCCTCGGACGGGACGAGCTTTATGGTATCAGACAATTTGTGGATCCACTGGCGATCCGGGGGCTTCAGCAGTCCGTCTCGGCGGCCTCGCACCTCGGCTGACCACGGGCGGCGGCTCCTCCCGGTCTTCCCGGGCCGCGGGGACCGGTGCTCTCCCTCAGCGGCGCTTTGGCGCGTGCAGGATGAGACCCGGGAGCCGCCGCGTCCTCGTCACCACGAGACTTGGAGGCCCTCATCTTGATATGCGTGCGAGTCGCGGCCAACAGGCCACCATTTTGCAGCAGTAATGGAACTTCGGGGAACCACAGATCGCCGTCTGGCTTTTCACCATTCCACACACCACATGGTGATCACCAGGGGAGTCCCCTTCACCTCTATTGTTTATTTCTTGCCAGTGGGGACACTGGATATTAAGTTTGGGGGGCTGTGGTGATCGTGTTTTGTTTTGTTTAGTTGTTTTGTTTTGTTTAGTTTTGTTTTGTCTTTGGTAGTTGTGTAGTGTTTTTGTTTTGTTCAGCATATTAGTTGTGTTTTCATTTATTTTCAGTTTATGTGTTGGTTTTGCTTGCGTATGTGTTTGGTCATTTTTATATGTAGCAGTTGCATGTGTAGGTAATCGTGTATGTGTGCCATGTTGAAAGTCGAGGATCATTTTTGGACTGAATTCACTATTGACATGGATGATCAAATGCATACAATGTTTGATGCTCGGTAATTAGGTTGAATAGATTTGAAAAGTTAGTGAACCAATCCGGGTAGTCAGGCACGGTTCGCAGAACCACTATCACACTCACACACTAATGACCTTGAGTATGCATGGCGTCGAGACCAACTACGTAGTTCGACTAACCTTGGGGCTGGAACCATTTAAGTGATGGGACACCCGATAAAAGAGAAGTTGCCATGGGCCACGACGAAAATACAAAAACAATAGAAAAAGTGAAAAGAAAGACAAATGACAAAAATGAGTATGCGCATAAGAATAAGCGAGATCATCGATGGAATCCAGACACGATCCCGAGGGCTGTCAAAGCCTAATGCCACTGAGCGGTAGTAGAGTCATTGACTTCAACACTTCGCTACATGGGACGAGAAGATGGATCATTCACGCAACCTGGGCCTTAGTTTGGTTGAGTGTTGAGGTGAGTTTGAAGGAATTTAATACGGTGCCCTTAACCAAGCGGTGGGAGTCACCCAATGGATCCCTTCACGGAACACTCGGCTAAAACTTCTTGGCACTAGGTTTTCTTCAGTTAACCCTTGAGGCTTGGAGTTCTAATGATGTTGATGTGACTCAACAGATGGTTGTTTTCTAACGATTCAGCTTCTTTGAAACCAGGTGAGTTCAGACTCAGTTGGACAATGTGGAACTTCAAGACATATCTTGGAGATGAGAATATTATAAGCATGGGACTTTGGGAAGAATGAATAATAGTAGGTTGATGTTTTTAATTCTATTTCTGTATATTCGACGGTTGAAACTCAATATCATATATTGAACTAAACGTGATGTTTGATGGGTGATGAATCCCCTAGTTTTCGGCATGTCTGCTTGTCTTAAGTGTTAGTGGCATTCTCTTCGTGTGTGTGTCTGTTTAGAGAGTCGATTCTTGCTTGAAGATGGCAAAAACTAAGTTGAGGAGTGTGATGATTTTCAACCACTCATATTCTCCCTCATAGTAGTTTTCGTTTTGTTATTTTGCAAAAGTAATTTATAGTTTTGTGGCTAGATTCCTGATTTGAACATCTGGTTGGATGCAGGTACATTGGGCGAAGAGCGACTCTTGGAAGCATTTTTTGACGTGGGGTCAGAGGCGAGAAAATGGGTCACGTCGTGGCGTTCAAGCATCGAGCGTCCCCCAGGTGCGGCTGACGTCACGGCGTCGGGTCAATAATCTGAAGTCAACAAATGGAAGCGTCGCGGCGTCGGCGTCTCAGCGTCGCGGCGTTGAGGCGTCGCCCGGCGCGTCGACACGGATCTGCTATCATCATTAAAGCAAAATAGGGTAAATGGGGGAGATGGGGCGTAGAACAAAACCTGGAATTCAGCCGGTAGCACGAACCAGTAAGGATTTATCTTGTTTCTTATTTTCGGATATTAGGATATGTTTTTTAACAGAACATTTTGATCTTTTCACTCGGTATCTAGATTTATTTCTAGGGTTATATTGAGACTGTCATATGTGGATGGATTAAAGTTTGATCTTTTATATTATTGATTGTTTATCAATTTATTTACATCTGCTCTATTTACGTAGTTCAATTATATATGATAATGTTTGGTAGCATTAGCATAATCACGCTAGAGATCCGAGATTCAGTGAGTTTTTCTAGGGATACATTAGGCGTATTGGTTGAATCGGTAAATAGAATATTAGATCTGAAGGTGTACTTGGGGTTAAACGTTTAAGCATCTCGGAATCTGGTTGAGATAGAGATATACTAAATCTATTCCACGAGATAGGCAGGTATACCTCGAGAGAGGATATCTAAGTCAATCGAGATCTCATACATGGTAAATTGTAAATACATTGAATAATGTATTTTAAGAAGAAATAATCCATTAAAAATGACGGGGAGATATAGCCTAGCCTTCAATACCAATAGTGCTAGAATCTAAACTTAGTCGACTTTTTCCATACATTTGCACTTCTTTCCTAAAATCATCTTTTCGGATATTATCTAAAGAATGAACCTTTGTAGTCCAGTACATCCTGTGGATCGATATCAGGCTGCAGTACTATGTGCGGAATGACGCGTGCGCTATACATAGGCGTACATTTACACAGCGTTTTGGCTGTCCAGTACGAGTGCTCCGGGTAAAAATCACTTGGTCATGTTCTCTCAGGGTAAGAGCTCAGCCAGTCTTGTCCATCGGCAGGAGGGGTCGATGTTCTCCCGGGCACCTCAGTAGGCCATTAATTCCTCCATCGTCAAGGGCCAGAGATGATGTTGTTTTGTAGAAAGGCGTCGCCTAAGTGCTTCCAGGTAACCACTTGTGGAAGTTTCTTCTGGCCCCTCACCATTCTGTGGAATCAAAGGAAAAAAGCAGATATTAGACTCACAGCCATATACTTCATTCTGAAGGCATACCCGGGCAGGCGAGGAGCCACTGGGCCGATAAATTTAAACCACACCTCCACTCCCTTCCAAGCCTTTACGGTACAGAGCAGATTAATTACCCGCGATTGACATTACCAGACTTGATGATGATTACCTTGGAAATGGAGTGCGCAGTGCTTTACTGACAATGGCCGAGATCAAATCTGCAAAGGTTGGAGCCTTCTTTGATAGCGGCGATGGTCGCAGAGAGGAAAAAAGATAAACCAAAGTAACACGAAAAGGCAAAAGAGTACGGTTTAATGATGACTATCTATATATATCGACGCTTAGGGCCTGCAGTCACATTTAATGCACCGATGACTAATCATCGAAATTTAAAGTATCGTGTAGCAACGCTAGAAGGGCATAGTAGACGGTGGGCCAGGCCCAAGGGCCCTTAATAGATAAAGTCTGATGTGCTGCAGTTAACAAATTAGATAATAATCAATCGACCCCAAGAAGACAAAATGTCCGAGTAAGTTATACATAGAATTACAATAAGACATCAAGCCGTCAAGGAACATCGATTTTATTAATTGCACCAAAAAGGTGTTCGACATTTTGCGATGCTTGTTTATGAAGCCATCATCTTGATACATCAGGAGCTGCAGAACCTTAGAAATACAAAAGGCTTGAGGCGAGCATCCGCTTTCGGATCAAGAAGAAGGTTTGCCGCGAAATTTCAAGAAGGAGGAGAAGATGAAGATAGGGCTGAACGAGAATGGGAGAGCCCCCGCATGAAGAAGGATAAGATGGAGATGGAGCTGAAAGCGCTTGGGAGGGGCCTGTATGTTTAGTGGGTGGTGTCCTCGGATGTAGAGGATTCCATTCAAGTTTTAGAACCACCACGAACATTTAGACTCGCTCAAGCCATACGGGTTTATGGTAGATCCATGCTTGGAAGGCACGCTCAGCCTAATTGGTCACAACCGTCAACCGTCCATGATCCCTTCAATTGAGTCTCATTGACATTCAATTATCGCCCCTGCGCGAATGAACATGAATGTGATCAAGACAAAGTAATCTCATCACCCCTCACAGCCTTTTATGCGACCCCGATCTCGGGATCAACTAAAGCATTGTATAACATCTAATCAGGTTTAAAAAAGTTACAAAATTCATTGAAACGTATTGAGTTAACTCTTTGAAATTTCCTATGAAATATTACGGTCGAGTTGCCTTTTTTTTCAATCGAGGGCGATAGCTCTCCCCGTGAGAAAAGGGGGCATTGTGGTGCCGTGGCGGGCACGAGGATCCCATAGCCCGGTGGCCCGGCTCGAGCCCCGATGGGATAAGCCAAAGCCCAGCCAGGCCACAAGGCAGCGGTCGACCTCGGGTGCCCCGGTGGGATTAAGGCCCAAAACCAGGCAGCACGAGGCATGGTGGAATCCTCTTATCGGGCGCTGGGCGCCTCTTATTAAATTGCCTCTTCACGAGGATGCTTCCAGCACCTGGAGTTGGCAACTCCATAAGCGAAGGTACTGCAAATCTTCGCGTGTAGTATAAGTTCTCCCCACGAACTGGTCCCAGCCTCGACCAGGAATGAGGCACTCCCGACCAGCAATATGTCAGACGGTTGTGGAAAGAAGAACAAGTCATCCTTTTCGAAATAAGAGCCACCTTCCCACACCTTTATGGGAGAAATCGATCCACTCTCCCGGGGAAAGATGGTCCCTTTTCTCCCTCCATAAAGAGACGATCACACTAGCGAGTGAGATTCTTGATTGAGATAAGCTACTTGTTCTAGCTCGGTCTTGAAAAGCTAACTTTGCCATCGGAGAGGCGACGGAATACCACCGTCGTCTTAGCACATTTATTTGCGAGTTGCGGTCAGGTGAGTAGATATACTGACGATCCATTGACTACGAGAATTCGGAGACTATTCAGTTGCCCCATTTTTATTTTTGAAAACTAATCACTTTTCATTACCTTTACTATTTTGTGCCTTACAATTTTAACAAGATACTTGTATATTTGCCAAATTCTAGCAAAAATAAATATCCATAAATTTACAAATTTAAAGAAATTCATTTAAAGCCATTGAAGCCTCGCTTAAGTGGTAAACGGGTTGGAACCGTAGGTTCCAGGTCCGAATCTTGTAAAAAATAGAATACTACAACGTGATATGCAAAGTGAATGGAATGAAAAAACATTTCATCAAATAAATTGAATTAATTATTTAAAAACATTTCATCAATAAATTGAAAAATAAAAGTGATCACCATTCTTAAGGTTTTATCCATCCACATTAAGTAAGCAACTTATTTTTACATGCATCATTGTGATGATGTTCAGTGAGATGGAGGAGAGGGAGGGAAATATTCGTGTATATGCCTTCTGTTGTATAACCTCTTCTACAGTAATATATTTTATATTTATTCATATTCAAGTAATATGCATATGTATTTGCTTAACGTGAAATACATGACAATACTGTGCAGCCATAAATTCTAGAATTTAAACTTTTGCAATATAATTATTCATCTGCTATGTTATTTTTATTGCTATTTTTACTACTGTCATTTTTGTTGATATTATTGTAAATTTCTCTAATTTGTGTTGAAGAAATATCGATTACCATGGATTATTTCAATTGAACAAATTTTATTGGCAATTTTTTAGTAATTAATCACCAACTCTTATTTAAAATGATTTGAGAGCCAGTTGCTAAAGTGAATTTCAAGTTTTGAAATAAAATATAACACAAATTTTCATTAAATTAATTTAGACGTGAAACAAGTTCATATATATATATATATATATATATATATATATATATATAGGAAATTGAATGTCACTTCTACTTTGGGTTTAACACTTCGGTTTTAGTATAATCCCATTAATCATGTTAAATATCTTAAAATGGTATATCTTGAACTCAACATCAAATCAATTGACAGTATCCTTTATTGTTTTAATAATGGCAACTTAATTTAAAAAACTAACAAATTTATGAACAAGTTCCGAAATAGAAGCCAATGCATTTACAAAATATGAAAAAAAGGTCTCCTTGCTCAAAGAAATTAAAATAAGAAAATAAAATAGAAATGGAGAATAAATGATGCAGCGTGTAATGCGATTGATTAAAAAAAATAACACCTCTTAATCCAGAGACCAATTCTCAATTCAGAGAACAAAGTAAAGAAAAAGCTTTGAATTTTCTAATATATTGGTAAAAGTTACAAAAATCCCTAAAACATCTATTTATACCCAAGGTATAACTTAGGTATAATAGGAATGAATAATACCCCAAAACAATAATATGAAAGAAAAATAATACTAAAAATAATATGGAAAGAAAATAATACTCTCATCACAATAATGGGAAATAAAAATAATACATATCCCCGAAAAATAAAAGATAATATCTAGAAACAACCAAAATAAGGATTTTGGTTGATTTGATTCTTGTAGCTTTGCGTCGATCGCTCCACTTCGAAAAACTGCGATCACCAAAGTTCTTTGCAGATATTAAAGAGATTCATATGGCTGGAACAAGATAAGATTAGCAACATTGAAGGTCTTTGAAATTCCCATCAAAGAGCAGCGAAAATTGACCCACGTAAACATTGTTGTTGATCTTCTTAAAAATTTGGTATGGTAATCACTGCTTTATTGAAAAAAGCTTCTTGTATAATACCATTTGAGCTTTGCCTAATGAAAACCATCACCTTATCACCAACATCAAGCGGCTATGTATGCAACGTCACTCTGCATGTTGCATTAGCCTTCTCTAACTTGTTCTTGACATCTGCTTGCAACCCTTGAACTTACTTTGCCAAATCATCAACTGCTACACTAAGACTTGGGACTTTTGGAAGATTCACCAAATCTAAAGCATAATTAGGACTCTTCATGTATACAATGGAAACTAGGGATCTACCTATTGCACTATGAATGAAGTTGTTATAGGCAAACTTTGCTTGTGGTATGGCAAAATACCATTGCTTTGGTCTATCCAATACCAATCCTTCCAAATAAGATTACCCAAAGTCCTCTTAACAAACTCTATCTACCCATCTGTCTGTGGATGTGTTGTACTATTGAAGTTCAATGACGAGTCAAATAGCCTCCAAAGAGTCATCCAAAAGTGACTAAGGAACTTAGTGTCATGATTAGATGTAATAGTTTTTTAGCACTCCATTTGGCCTCCCAGCTCCGCAAAGAATAGTTTGGCTGCAGAAAATGCATCTGCAGTCTTCTTACATGGAAAGAAATGTGTCATCTTAGAAAACCTGTCAACCACAACAAACATAGTATTCATACCTTGTTGAGTTCGACAAACCCAACTCTGAAGTCCATGAAAGATCCTCCCATATAGCATTAGGAAAGGGTGTGGCCTGCTAGCCTCGTGTTTTGAGTGCTCCCTTCACCCTTTGACATACATAACCTTCGACACAATAGTAGTCACATCCCTTCTCAATCTAGGCTAATATATAGTACCTATCAGCCCCACGGATTCAATGGTTTATCTCTTCCAAGATGGCGTGTAGCTAAACCACCACTATGCAAATCTCTGTGTACTTATCTGTGAAGAGAAGTGAGGAAGACAAAGCTTCCCACTCTTCATGAGAACCATCTTGTATATAAAAATCATCACAAGGTTGTTAAAGCACACAAGTAACCCAAACCTTTTTAAGTCATCATCATCTGCATACAATTTCGTCGATGTCTCAAAACCTACTATCTCTCCAAACTCGAGTTCTCATCAAGCCACTCGTCTAATTATTCATCCACACTTCACATTTTGTTGTCCTAATTTATGGACAAGCTTATAAAGAGGAATTTCTGCTATTAAATGACACCTAGCATGCATCACTTCTAATTTGTTTACGTGTGCTTAAGTACTTAAGAAAACTGAAAATTAGTATAGAGAATGAAATCCTTGGCTGTAAGGATAATGCTTCAGTTTTCAAAGCCCTCACAACAACATAAAATTATTTGTCATAGGTAGCCCATTTGTAGTGCTTCTTTAATTTTTCACTAAAGAAAGTTATCGGCCTCTTCTCTTGGAAATAAAGCAACCTATACCAATTTCAGCTAGCATCACACATACCTCTAAAAACTGGCTTCTCAAAATGCGTGGAGTGCTAAAAGCAGTGTTGTGCTTTCTGACTTTTCTTTAATCAAGAAAAAAACTACTCTCTTACTCCTACTTCAATGGGGCCTCCTTTCAAACACTCGATGTAGGTGCTATGGCTCTTGAAATGTTGTAGAACTGCCTCCTATAAAGGTTGCTTTAACCCATGGAAGCTCCTTACATCATTGACACATTTTTCGGTAGGCCATTCATGTATATGATTCTCTCATCTACTTTAATTCTATCACTACTCACCACATAGCCATGAAATGAAAACTGACCTTCCACCAAAAACACATTCTTTCAAATTTTCATATAATTTATTTTCCCTTAACACCTTAAACTTGCTTCCATAAATACTCCTCCTTCGACTTACTATGAATCAAAACATCATCCAAATAAACAACTACAAATTTTCCCATGAAAGGTTGTAGTACCTGATTCATAATCCGCATAAAAGTACTAGGAGCATTTGTTAGCCCAAAAGGAATGACTAACCATTCGTACAGTCCATCCCTTGTCTTGAATGTTGTCTTCCACTCATTACTTAGACGGATTTATGATATGATGATAGCCACTCAAATCAATCTTGCTAAACACAACTACTCCACTCAATTGATTAAGCATATCATCCAACCTTGGAACAGGAAATATATATCCAATAGTAATTTTGTTGATCACCCTACTGCCCACACACATCCGCCAACTCCCATCTTTCTTAGGCGTCAGCAAAGTTGGAACTGCACATGGGTTCATGCTAGCCTGGATATGCCCCTTGTTTAGCAACTCTTCTACCTTCTCCCTTAAGATTTCATTCTCCTTAGGACTCATCCTATAATGAGGTAGATTAGGAAGAGAAGCACTTGGAACCAAATCTATATGGTGTTGTATGTTACGCATAGGAGGTAATCCTGTAGGTAGATCTTCAGGAATCACATCATCAAACTCCTTTAACAAAGTCTGCACCTCTATCGAATTTGATTTGACTAAATCATTACTTTCTGCACTCTCCCTTCCACGGCCATCCAAATGCACCTCCGAGTCTCCTCTTACTCGACCATAAGTGAAGATGGGTCATGCACAAAAGTTAGAAAGTTCCTTCCCTCTACTTGTAAAGTCTTGGGTTGGTTATTCCTAGTGAAAGGCACTAGTGTATATTTTATTCCCCTTTTCTCTAATTGATACAAGTTACTCTTGCCCGAGTGCCTAGCATCCATATCAAACTGCCAAGGATGCCCAAATAAAATGTGACAAGCATCCATATCCACATCAGAGTACACCTCATCATTATACTTGTCAATAGGACACCTTCTGACGTTCATTCACCGAATACCACCAACTTCTTTAATCCGCTGATAGCATATGGGCTAGGGTGAGTTTTCTATCTCTAGCGTAGCCTCTCATGACATCTTTACTTATTATGTTATACGACTCCTACTATCAATCCCAAGATCCACCTGAGCTCCCTTGCCTGATACGTGAGTGTGAAAGGAGCTTATGGTGTTGGGTCTAAATGCTTTGCACTTTGGAGATAACACGAGCTTTCTCACCACACAAGTGTACTCTTCTGCTCATATTTCTCGCAGTAAATATCCATTAGGTTAAGCACGCCTCATTCTTCTCCACTACATTCATTGCCTTTCGTTTAGGACATTCATTGGAATGATGGCCAACCTCTTCACATCTATAGCACTTAACAACGAAAGGCCTTGCATAAGGGTTACTATTTTTGGTAGGCATAGAAGTATTACCCTTACCTCCTTCCACTGCCACACTTTTCCCCTTTCTTACACGACATTGGCAATCTCCACAGGTTTGGGTTACGATTAGA
Organism: Tetrastigma voinierianum; assembly: GCA_016808115.1. Taxonomy (NCBI): domain Eukaryota; kingdom Viridiplantae; phylum Streptophyta; class Magnoliopsida; order Vitales; family Vitaceae; genus Tetrastigma; species Tetrastigma voinierianum. Next base: position 401,065 of record JAEQBH010006778.1, read on the forward strand.
GGTGTTTTCCTTGTCACTTGAATACCATTGTCCTGCCCTCCATATCTTACATAATTAGTACTACGAGTTTGCTCAAGAATGAGTAACTCAGCTTTCATGGCTAAATTTCTAGCCTCTTGCACACTGAAAATTATATGCACCCCAATTTTATCTCTAATAGTCTACTTCAACCCACTCAATCTCACTTTTCGATATCTGATTCCTCTTTGTCAATCTAAAAAATTATGCAATATATTCATTCACACTCTTCTTCTACTGTTTATATCTCTAATAAGCTGAAATATATTGTTCATAGTCTGAGGCAAAAGTCTTACCTCACAATAACGTTGTTTCATCTCGCGTATTTGGGCAGACCCGCCCTCTCTCATCCTCATCTCCTCGATCTTTCTCACCATACGAATGCTCCCCCCTTTTAATCATAAGCAACAAATTTAACCTTCTATTCATAAGGCAGCTCGGTATAGTCAAAGGGCACGCCTACTTTGATCAACCAATCCCAAAACTAAAATATTGAATACGGCAGAGTTGGGATATCTACCTTTAGTTTGTATTCATTGTCTCCTCTGTAGTTTGGTTGCCATTGTCTTTCACCTCTTTGTCTACCACGTGGATTTGCAAATTCACCATGTCGGCCTCCTTATTTGAAGTGTCATCAAATCCTACGATTGACCTTCTTTGATTTCGTATATTTGGAATGGGACTAAAAGTGGGTATAAGGGGGCCAATTCCTCTACCTTGTTTCTCATCATCATTCCTACGCCCTTATCCATTATTACTAAATAATGCTAGTAATTGTGCTTGTGTGTTTTCCAACTCTTGGCAGGTTAAATTTTGGTTGAGTTATTTTATTTCTTTCGTGTCGACCTCAGACAACTTGCAATCCTCAGTCACCATCTTGGGATTAGTTTCTGTCCTTGCCTCAGTGTGCCATCGAGTTAGGAGAAACCCACTCTGATACCACCCGATGTAGCATGTAGTACGATTGATCAACAGACAGTTGATCAACAAGAATAACTGCGTCTCAATCTAGAGATGAGTTCTCAATTCAGTGAACAAAGTAAAACAAAAGCATGAATTTTAATAAATAGATAAAGTGAAAGGTCCCTAAAACAAACTCCTAAAACATCTCTATTTATACCATAGGCATAATTTGGGTATAATAGGAAATAAAATAATATCCCAAAACAATAATAGGAAAGAAAATAATACCCTCAAAACAATAATGAGAAATAAAAATAATATCCTATAAAATCAAGATAATATCTCAAAACAACCAAAATAAGGATTTTGGTTGATTTGATTTAAGGCCCTACATCAATAAAGAGAAATGGTTTAGAAGGTCGGACAAGTAGCCTTAACATTAGAGCTTGAACCAAGTGTTACCAATTCATCAAGCTAAAATTACTTCTAGTGGTTAGGTCTTAATATGCAATAATTAAATTGTAGAAGTTAACTTACATAATCGAACATTAAGTGTGTCAAATTTAGGCTTCTATGATGGGATCATTAGATATATAAGTTTACAATAATTAGGGTTCTAAGATGGGATCATTAGAAAATCCACTAATGAATTACTTAACAACCGCCCAAATCAATGTAGATATTATGCAATTTTGGGGCAAAAGAGCATTCACAACTTTAAAACGCATCTACTAGGTTGAGAGGAGCCCATAATTATATAGTGCCAGAAACTTTTCCCCCTATCCGATATGGGATGTGACATGAATGATAAAAACACCCAAAATTTTTCTTCTAGAGATGTGAACACTCAATCTCATATTTATGAGGTGACTAAATATGTTCACATGCAACACAAATAATTACATTTTGTCTTGGATTGAATTTTCTTATAATTGTCATGCATACATCATACGATGATTTAAATTTTAGCCAAATCAACCCGATTCTTATTAGCAGTGCTCATTTTTTGACTTACCATTTACTCTCTAACATACTTCATAATTCTAGGTATGAATAGAAGTATATCAAGGAAATCACTATCCACATTTTTCAAGGATTGATTATACATGCTTATATGTTGGAGATAATTTATAGTGAGAATAGTTCTATTTAAGAGAATTGTCATTGAAGTGAAGATTGAATTGAATGATGATGTCCAGAATGGTTGGGATTTGGGGAGTTGGTGGAATTGGCAAGGCAACCATTGCCAAAGCTATATATAATCAAATTGCTCCTGAATTTAATTGTATTAGCTTTCTTGAAAATGTTAAAGAGATTCACAAAGATAGAGGGTGCAATACCCCAAATTATACCCTGACAGTTTTATAACATGTTGAGGGTGTAATAGAAGTTAAAAATTTAAGTTTTCGAGAATAATAATGCCAAAAATAAAATAATAAAAACCCAAAATTTATCTAAGGGTCAAGGGTAAATTAGTAATTTACCAACTAAGAACCCAAATGTCATAAGATCATAAGACTATATACTGATTAGAATATGTGAGAAAAGAATAATGTAAATGAAAGGGAATAGGAGCCATCTGAAAATGGGTAATGAATCCACAAAAGCCATTTTCCAAACATGGCCTTAGCCATGTCGATTAGATAAGACCACATTGGTCTTGCAATTTAGACAATTGTCCCATTTAGGCTAGGTTGCGTTTGAGAGAGAAAGAGGAGAAGAAGAAGAAGAAGAAGAGAGGAAGAAGAAAGAAGAGGAAGAAGAAGGAGAAGCCTTTAAGGTATGGATACTAGTTTGAATCCTTGTCTATGTAAGGATTTGCATGGATATTTGATGGAATTGTGTTTAGGTTTGGGTTTTTCCTATTTGTTGGTTAGGAATTCTCCTACCTCCAACAATGAAGTTCATTGGTTTAGTTCAGTTTTGGGGGTTGCTATAAGTTTTTATATGGTTTTTGGTTTGTTGTAATTCTGATGGAAAAGTTTTATAGAGAAAATGATGGGTTTTAGGGAGATCTTTGTCAGTTTTTTAAAACCCATGTTTTGTTTGACCATAACTTAGCCATCTTGCATCAAATTGAAGTGATTCAAGTTATGGGTAAACTAAATTCTATGAGAACAAATATCCCACTTGAAATAGGTGTATGCAAATTTGGACCCCGTATGCCGAAGGAATTAGGTCAAAGGGGCTATGTTGCCAAGACTGCTGGTTCTATACGATTCATTTGACATTAAGAATGGTTCTGGTTGTTTAGGCCATAACTTGGTCATCACTCATCAAATTAGGTGATTCAAATTAGGTAAAGCTAGACTTAGGATAACAAATCTCTCGCTTAAAATAGGTGTCTTTAAATTTGGACCACCCAAGTGGACCCAGAAAATTTGTCTTACAGGGAGCTCTGTTTGTAAGAAATATTTGATAGTATATGGAAATACATGAAAATGCCAAGATAAGAGTAAATGATCCTAAATATCGCATATGATTACCGGATAACAATAGTTATTAGGGGATATGAGATATGTATTGAAAATGAAATAAAAATGGATTATGCCTTAGAGCACGAGTAGGGATAGATGGGCATGCCTATTAAGGATAAAGTGCAAACTATCTTGATCGGTTAGCCCCGTTAAGATCATTCTGGCCTGCCGATTCACCACTGAGGTCATTGTCTCGTCTGATGTCTTGAGCGCCTTTGGGCGCCATATTTCATTTATCATTACAATGTGCCTTAGACATATAGTTCGTTGTCTCGTACAATGTCATGACTACCTTGGTCCTTATAGTTTCCGTATCCTTCTAAGGTATATCTGAGGCATGAAACATAAAAACAAATGAAACAGAATATGCAAATGATTTGAATATGATAAATGACATGATATGAGAAGCATAACAACGCTGTGATGACAAGTACCTTGTGATAGAACAAGAAACCAAAGTGTAAAATGACACAAAATGTATATGAACGATGATAAGAAATGAAACATGATATGATAAGTAAGTATGGGATATGTATAAGCATGTGTAAATGATATGTATGAAATATGTGTAAGCATGTGTATAGGTATATGATATGTTAGACGTATATGCATGTAATGCAAGTGTGATGATTCTTATTGGGGTTGTCCACGAGTATTATTCACTAAGCTATAAGCTTAGCGCGTGTGTTCATTCGTGTGAATACGAGAAGAGAAGGAAATATAAAATGAGAACAATCTGTGAAGCAATCAAGGTCGATAACTACTAGGTGCCCACTAAGGACCTTTTGGCCTATTTTGTATATGTTTTTGTTTTTGTAAACAATGTAAAGTTTGTATATGTTGAACACTCCCATTTATGGATTTTGAATATATTTTCTAATCCGCTGCTACAGAATATATTTCAAGTTGAATGTTTAACAGTATATGAATGAACAAGTTTATAGTAAACAGGAAAAAAAAAAAAAAAAAGACACCCTCGCATGCAGGGTACGGAGTAGGGCGCCTTAAGTTAATTAGTATCGAGCTAGGTTTAGGAGTTTTGGAAAGCCTAGGTTTAGGCGATTCTAGATAGAGTATAAGATTGAAAAGCATGTGTTTAGTAATGTGTTGGCCTGATGTGGATGTCCTTGTGTTTTGTATGGTGGTCGTCCTCGAATCCACATTGAAGAAGAAGTTGAGGCTGTTAACCACAGGATAAAGGGGATTGCAACGGACCCTTCTGAATCATTCAAAAGCGAGAGTCACGCCCCTGCTGAGCCAAATGAAGCTTTGATGAGGATATCTCAGGACATGACTTGGGTGTTGGAAAAATTGACGGCTCCAAAAGCCCCGATAGACATGGTAAGAAGACATGGGGCTGAGGAATTCCATAGGACAAACATGGAAGAGTCCGATAAAGCGGAATTCTGGTTAGAAAAGTTACAAATAATATTGGAGGAAGTTAGATGCCCTCCATATCAGAGAGTATCATGTGTAGTCTAACTATTGCAGAGTGAGGCATATGATTGGTGGAAGCTAGTGTTGAGAAGTCCAAGGATTCCAAATCCCATGACTTGGGAGTTCTTTGTCCAAGAGTTCAGGGCAAGAGTGCGTTCTGAGATGTATAGGAGTCCAGTGGAAGCGGTTCACAATTTGAAGCAAAGGAACTTATCGATTGGTTGAATATGAGAAGAATTCGAGTCATCTCTAAACAAGTATGCACGAATTAGTCTGTAGGAACTGTGTTCGGTGTAAAGCGATTTGAGGATGGAATTTGCATGATTATCGAGATATTTATTTATTTTTATGATTCTCTCGATGGGTGAATTTCTATCGGTTGGTCCTAAGTTGCAGTAAGAAGTAGAGGCGTGAAGCAGTGCAAGAAGGATCTCAAGAAGAAGTATTCTAGAGAGACCGTCCTCGCCGAGGAAAGAGCTAGGGAGTCTCATTTCGATCGAATCTGATTAACCTCGAGGAGGTAGAAGATGGGATTGTCTTTTTGGTTACGGTAGAGGTGCCCCCGAGTTGGACAATGAGAAATCGGGAGTGCCCTCATTGCCATAGAAGGCATTTGGGTGTTTGCAGGTTATTGACAAAATCTGTTTTCGGTGTGGAAGCACTGATCATTTGATAGCATAGTGTCCCAGAGAGTCGGGGATAATGATGCGCAAGAGAGAAAGTGGCGGAGGAAAATGGGTTACTGCAGCCGACGAGATCGAGGTAGGGGTCGAGGTGGCCTAATTCAGCATAGAGGACGAGGAGGTACAATCTCTAAGACAATGGATCATCCTGTACCTACAGCACCAGCACGAGCATATGCTATAAAGGCTCTTGAGGTTATAACTTGTATATTTTCTCTTTATGATATTGAGATGGATGCATTGATTGATCCTGGATCCACTCATTTGTATGTATGCATTGAACATGTACTTAATAAGATACTAGTAGTGGAACAATTAGCATATGACATGCATGTGACCAGTCCATCGGGGCACAGTGTTAGCGTGAATAGCGTATACAGAAATTGCCCCATTGTTATCTAAGCAAGAGAGTTTCTCGTTGATTTGATAACCTTACCATTCCGAGAGTTTGGCTTTATTCTGGGAATGGATTGGTTGTCTAAACACCGAGCCATCGTTGATTGTGGTCAAAAGACAATAGTGTTGAGATGCTCTGACCAGTCTGAGGTGATAGTACAGGGCATTAGATCAGGCTTAATGCCCAATGTGATCTCCGCTATGCAAGCTAGGAGACTTATGAGGAAAGGTTGTGAGACATTCTTGGCCGTGATACTTGACTCTAAGAGAGGTCAAGTTGATGTGGAAAAGATTCCAGTAGTAAGGGAATTTCGGATGTATTCCTGAGTTACTAGACATATTTCCCCTTGAGAGGGAAGTGGACTTATCCGCTAGGGTGTACCGGGAACATCCCTATGTCTAGGGCTCCTCTGAGGATAGCTCAACAAGTTGAGAAAAGTTAAAGTCAATTACAAGAGCTTATGGATAAAGTTTATCGACCCGGTGTTTAAAGCTAAGTTACTTTTTATTTTATTCATGAAAAGAAAGATGGCACTGCGGATGTGCATTGATTATCGCGAATCAATAAGGTGACAATTGAAAAGCAATTATCCATTGCCAGGTGAAGATCTTTTTGATCGATTCACGAGGAGTGGAGTGTCTTGTTGAATATGGGCCTACGATCAAGGTATTATCGGCTAAAGTGAAAGATGTCGATGTCTTAGAAAATTTGCATTTAGAACTCGATATGGCCATTATGAGTTTTTTGGTAATGTCATTTAAGGTTGAGCTAATGCAAACCAGCATTCTTGGATTTAATGAATAGACATCTGGGTGTATTCTAAGGATGCATAGGAACATGAACATCATCGAGAATAGTCATGGAGACGTTAAGAGAAGAAGTTATATGCTAAGCTTCGGCCAAATGTGACTTTGGCTAAAAAGTTTCCTTCCTAGGTCATATTGTATCGAGTTGAGGGGTATAAGTGGACCTTATAAGATTGAGGCTGTTGTAAGTGGAAACCGCGAAATATGTCCAGGTGAGAAGTTTCTTGGGCCTAGCAGGGTATTATAGAAGATTTGTGTAAAACCCGGGAAAAATACAATTTTTTGGATAAAGGGTAAAACGATGATTTCGGTTGAAAACCGAAAATTTTCTAGATCTCGAATAATGAAACGAACTTCACCGTTGGAATTGTTTCATGAAATCTAGCTATCCTGTCGAATTTCATCAGATTTCGAGACAGTCGGAATTTCATGTTTTTCGAGGCATGAGGTGTCGGGCGACACTTGGTATGATACCACATGGCACCATGGAGAATCACCACATGAGTGGTGTGGGAGAAGCCACCAAAGGGCCACAAGCATGTGACATTTGTCACATGCATGTATGGCCACCATTGTGACAAGTGTCACATGGTGAGGACAAGCTAAGATATTTGGAGAAAAATATCTTAAGGGGACGGAAACGACAATTCGGTGAGAGCAAAAATAATAAAAGGAAATCAAGGAGGAACAAGAGCAGTGGTGGAAAAACAAAAAAAAGTTTTCCAATTTTTCGGTGTTCCGACGGCCAGAGTTCGGTAGCCCGAGAATTAAAGTTGGTCTACTCGACGAGAGCTACGAGTAGGTACCAAGAACGGACGGAATCGGTGCTTCACGCTCCAAGAGGTAGGAGTTTTTTTTCTGTTTGGTTTTAATTCTGTAAAAATCCATTCAATGGTTTAGATTTTTTATCGGAGGTTGGGAATGGCTAATCGATTGTGTTATACTGTGTTATTCACAGTGTAGTCTAGGTTAAGACTGAGTGTACTGTGCTATTCACAGTGTAGTCCGGGTTAGGACTGAGTATAGTGGATTTAGGGGTTTCTCCTACTCGGGTTCCTTTACATTTAAGGGTCGTGTGGTGGTGTCTTGCCCCAAGGGAAATGTTTGGTTGCAATTTGAACCAAGGGAAATTACCCTATTTTGATAATACACATTAGCCAGACTTTAGGATTGGTTTTTGGGTGGGAAATAAAGGGAATTTGGCAGTGAGTCCTTCAGGTAAATTGTAGCCACATAAGTGAAATTGATGTTAGGCTTTTGAAATTCTCAAATCGTACCTCTGCACTCCAAGTTATGGTCCGTTTACCCTAAATAATCTAAGTGAAAGAGGCTGGCCGGCTAGGTCCGTCGGCTAACGGTTAGGATCCGCTGGCTAGCGGTTAAGGCCAGCTGGCTAGCGATTAGGGCAAGCTGGCTAGCGGCTAGGGCAACCAGTCTGGTTAGGGTCGTGATTTCTTGGCTCACCAGGCTAGAGATAGCAGGCTGCAGTTAGGAGCCCGGTAGGAGGTACAGCGATTAAGGCCCGGTAGGCTGCCAGGTTAGGGTCGGTAGTGGGGTCTCATTGAGGCCTCCAACTTCGGACGACCATAACTTCTTCGTCCGAACTTTGTTTCGAGTGTTCTTAGACTCTATGGAAAGCCTATTGAGTCAAGATTCCAGCCATTTTCCTGTGGAGTTCCAACCGGTCTGTTGAATCCCCTTCCAATTCCTCAATGGAAGTGGGATAACATTACCATGGATTTTGTGTCGGGTTTTCCCCTCACACAATAGAAACATGACTCTATCTGGGTGATTGTTGACAAGCTCACAAAGTCGGTCCATTTCATACCGGTCAGGATGGACTATTCTATGGATCGATTAGCTGAGCTATACGTGAAAGAGATTGTACGATTGCATGGTGTATCGTTATCTATTGTGTTGGATAGAGATCCGCGTTTTACATCGAGGTTCTGGAAGGAACTACAGTCAACCTTGGGTACTAGAATTTGAATTTGATCTGACATTCCATTTGCGAGACATAGCCCGGTCGAGGAGAGATTGATTCAAAGTACTTGAAGACGTGCTTGAGTTGTGTCATGGAATTTCACAAAGTTAAGCGTAGGTATATTCCATTGATAGGAATTTTGCCTATAAAAATAGTTATCAAGCAAGTATTGGCATGGCACAGTACAAAACTTTATATGGTCGGAGATACTTGGAACTCGATTTATGTTGAATGAGTTGAATGAGCATAAGGTGATTGTAGGTCGGACATAGTAAAGATCTGAGAGAAAGTCTGAGTTATTCGGCAAAGGTTAAAGGCGGCTAATGATAGGCAAAGTCATTATGTATTTAAAGGAGAGATATTGAATGAAGTGGGAGACAAGGTCTTCTTAAAAGTATCGTCGTGGAGGAAAATTCTACGGTTTGGTAAGAAAGGTAAGTTGAGTCCGAGGTTCATAGGGCCATATATGAGATTTTGGAGCAATTGGCCACAATGGCTTATCGTTTAACCTCCCTCTAGAGTTGACGGCGCATAATGTGTTTCATGTCGTGCCCGGAGATACCACTCTGATGGGTCACACATACTACCAATACAAGTTGTACAAGTACAGGCAAATTTTTCAATGGATGAAGAGCGAATTTGATACGCTCGAGAAATAAAACGGTTGTGGAATAAGCAATGCAGATTAGTGAAGTCTTTGCAGCGACGCCATAGCGAGGGGAAGAAGGCTACTTGAGATAGAAAGCAGCCAATGAGGCTTGATATCATGACTCTTGGCTCTGAGTAATAATTTAGAGGAATGAAATTCATAGGGGGGGGGAGGGGAGGGAGAGTTGTAACACCCCAAATTATACCCAGATAGTTTTATATCATGTTGAGGTGTATTCTGAGTTAAAAGTTAAATTTTGAGATAATAATGATAAAATCAAAATAAGCAAAACCAGGAGTTGTCTAAGGGTCGAGGTAAAATTAATGTTTTCAACTAAGGACCCAAATGTCATAGATCATAGACCTATATGCAATTAGGGCTATGTGAGAAAAGAATGTGTAAATGAAAGGGAATAGAAGAACTTAAATGCAAAAATGGGTAATAAATCACAAAAGCCATTTTCCAAACATGGCCTTAGCCATGTAAGTGGATAAGACCACATTTGGTCTTGCAATTTGGGCAATTGTCCCATTTGAGCTAGGTCACGTTTGAGAGAGAAAGAGGAGAAGAAGAAGAAGAAGAAGAGGAAGAAGAAGGAGAAGCCTTTAAGGTATGGATATTAGTTTGAATCCTTGTCTATGTAAGGATTTGTATGGATATTTGATGGAATTGTGTTTAGGTTTGGGTTTTTCCTATTTGTTGGTTAGGAATTCTCCTACCTCCAACAATGAAGTTGATTGACTTAGTTCAGTTTTGGGGGTTGCTCTAAGTTGTTTTATGGTTGTTTGGTTTGGTTGTGGTCCTCAATGGAGGAAAAATTTGTATAAGAGAATAATGGGTTTTAGGGAGATCTTTGTCAGTTTTTTAAAACCCATGTTTTTGTTTTGGCCATTACTTGGCCATCACTCATCCAAATTGAATGATTCAAAGTTCTGGGTAAACTAGACTTCTAGGAGAACAAATCTTCTTTAAATAGGTGTATTCAAATTTAGACCCCATTGTACCTAGAAATTCATCAAAGTAGAGCTATGTTGCATGACATAATTGGTTCTATTTTGGTTCTGTTTTGACATTAGAGGGGTTTTGGTTGTTTAGGCCATAACTTGGCCATCACTCATTCAAATTGAGTGATTAAAATTTTTAGGTAAACTAGACTTCTAGGATAACAAATCTCTTTGAAATAGAGTGTCTTCAAATTTGGACCCCATTGGGCCCCGAAAGAATTGTCTCAAAGGCTCTTGTTTGTAAGAAATGTTGATGATATACGGAAATACATGAAAATTACAAAGATAAAGTAAATAATGATCATTAACTATAGCATATGATTCTTGGGATAACAATAGTTATTCGAGGATGAGATATGTATTGAAAATGAAATAAAATGGATTATGCTTAGAACTTTGATAGGGGGATGGATGGGCGTACATTAGGGATAAAGTCTACGACATACTAATCGAGTTGGCCTGGGTTAGAGTCATTCTGGCACCTTTGGGTCCTTATAAAGGTCATTGTCTTGCACAATGATAACAGCGCCTTTGGGCCCTTATAGTTCATTGTCTCGTACAATGATAACAACGCCTTCGGGCCCTTATGGTTCATTGTCTCGTACAATGATAACAAGTATATGGTCTTTATAGTTCCGTGTCCCACTTCTAAGGTATATCTGAAACCTTGAAACATAAAACAAATAGCAAGAATATGCAAATGATTTGAATATGATAAATGACATGATATGAGAAGCATAGCACTGCTATGTGATGACAAATTACCTTGTAATGAGCAAAAGCAAAGTGTAAATGACACAAAATGTATATATGAGCGATGATGAGAAATGAAACATGATATGATAAGTAAGTATGAGATATGTATAAGCATGTAAATGACATGTATGAAATATGCATAAGCATGTGTATAAGTATATGATATGTTAGATATATATGTATATGTCTAAAGTGTGATGATCCTTATTGGGGGTCGTCCACGAGTATTATTCTCCATAGCTATAAAGCAGCACGTGTTTGTAGAGTATGGAAGAAGGAAATAGAAGCCGGGACAATCGCATCGGCAATCAAGATGTACAACACTAGGTGCCACGAAGACCTTTTTGGTCTATTTGTATGTCTTGTTTCTGTAAACAAATGTAAAAAGTTTGTATATGTTGAACACTCCCATTTGTGGAGTTTGAATATATTTTGTAATTCGCTGCTACAGAATATATTTCAAGTTAAATGTTTAAACAGTATATGAATGAACAAGTTTATAGTAAATAGGAAAAAAAATAATTGTGAAACCCGGGAAAAACGTATTTTTCCAAAAAGGAGTGAATCGATAATTCTTGCCGGGACGATACAAGAAAAACCCTAGATTTTTATCTAGATCTCGGATGACGAAACGGATCTCACCATTAGAATCATCTTCCAAAATCTAGTTGAACTAGGCAAATTGTGTCAAATTCAAGACAGTCGGATTTTCACTTATTTCAAGGCGGAACAGGCCAATCATGGGGCGACAAGTGGCACGAGAGTGCATGCCACGTGGCACCAGGCTTGGGGAACACTTGGCACCTAAGTGGCCAAGTGTCATACTCCTAGAATGCATAATGTTAGTGGTAGAAGGCTAGGCATGGAAGACACATGGCTTGACTAGTTCCATGTGTCAAGGGATGCATCATGTCTAATGTTTGAGTGGAGAAACATGGGAATGGAAAGCTAAGGGGAAGGAGTTCTTTCTCTGGCTGGAATAAGTTCTAGAGGGGAGAAAATGATAGAAGAGAAAACCTGAAGAGAGAAAGAGAAATAGAGAGAAAAGAAAGGAAAGACTATAATTGATTAAGGGAATCAATCCGTGGAAGGGGAGGAGAATCCCTTCTTGGGTTTGAACGAGCGAACGGGAGGAGGACTTGTGCGGTTTCCTCCATTTTCCAGATTTTGGTGGATCAAAGTTTGATCTTACATCCCAGAGGTGAGGATCTTTCGCTTCTTGGTTATTTTTCTTGTTTGGGGCCACCTGGAAATGGCATTTGGTTGAAGTTTGGTATGTTATTGTTTGAATGAAGAACATGCAGAATTTGGTATCTTTCCTCGGTTATTTCTTGTTACACAAGCCATGAAATGGTCATGAAAAAGTAGCCTAGCGGTGAAGTGGGATTCGAAGCAGTTTCGGCTGTGTGAACTGAGACCGGAGTTTTACGGGTCCTTGTAGTGTTCTAGAATAGCTGACACTGGGTGGTTGCAGTTTGCTGGGTGATGCATGAAATATACGTCTTGTTACAACGTTCTGGCTGATGATGTTAAGTTGGTTATTTTTTGGTCTTGTAATTTGCACCTTTTTGGAACTGATATACGGGGTATGAATAATAACATGCAGAAATTTTCAGGCGATGGCGATGAATAACATACGGAATTGTGAATATTAACATGCGACATTTTACGGAACGGATGAATACATACCACTGGTTTAGCCACGGTTGTTTGAGCCATAACTTTGAGTCAGTTCAGGTCAGGTGTTCAACCTGAATCTATAGAAAGAAAGCTCATGGGTCAGAATACAACCATAAGCCATTCAGTGGAAATAGGTGCTCATCTGTGCCGAAAAACTGAGTGTTGCACTAAGTGTACTAATTGCTATCAATATGGGTGTTTCAAACACATTGGGTTATAATGTGTTATGCTGGAACATGGTCATTTCTTGGCATGTAGCAGGCTGTATTAGACATACTATGTCTCAGCCTGGGAATATGAACTATGGTATTACTTGTCTATGTAATGGTTGGAATTATGTTAATACATGCTTGAATGATGTGTCGAGCATGAATGAAGCTGAATGATAGAAAAGATGTAGTGCATGCTTATGCTTGATGTGCGGGATTTGAATGTGTGGAATATTAACATGATTTGCAATGTAATGTTGATGTTGAACTGAATATATGGAATGTTGTGTGCATTAGACATGATGTTGTGGCACACACATAGTGTCTGATGTAGAATGTCCATGTAGAAGTCTTCTTACATTGGTAATAGGTTTAGTGACACAAATTGCATTGCATTGGTGTGTGGTAACACCGCATTATAGGTGTGTGTACATGATGCGATTTGCTGAGTTTGGTGCTGAATTGTGGGCTTGGGAATGGGACGAAGTCAGTGGAGTTCCACAATGTTAAATGAAAATGAAGCAGAATAGTGTCGGGGCTTAGTAAGTAGGGATAGACACCCCCTCGGGTGGCTTTGAGCACAGTTTAGACAAACGTATCCATCGGTGAAAGCCCAAAATGTCGAAGGGTGTAAGAGGCAAAGACCACAGGCTTCTATTGCCCAAAAGACACGCTTGATTAAATAAACATCACATAGACTACGGGTTGTGAGATGGGAGTTGGGACTGACTTGGTATTGATTTCCCATTGGCACTTGCATTGGGTGGTGGGTCGGAAGTTGACCCGGTACATGGGGCATGTAGAGTGTCGTCTCATACATGTAGGTAGTTTTTTTTTTTCATGATAGGACAACATGTCTGCATGGATTGTGTTGTTTGTGTGACTGTGAAATGATCATTTGCATGTGCATTTAGGTGGGGAGTAGCCCTTGTAGGATTTATCTCTACTGGGCATTAGCTCACCCCGTTGTGGGACCCCCCTTTCAGGTACAGGACAGGTGCATGAAGATGGCGCTCCTTAGTGGCTGGGATTATGAAGCGGGCCGGACTGTGGCCTTGATTCATGTTTTGTGTATATATTAGAACGAACTAGTTTTAATATATGTTTGTATTAAGAGTGATGTAATAACTCTTGGATCCATAGAAATGTATGGTTTTGTATCTGTATGGATGAGTATGAATAATGGGCCCAATTGGGTCATTTTACTCATGTATGGGTCTCATGATATGAGACACAGGTTCTCGCATGTTGACGGTGGTCAACGGGACCCTCGGGTTTTGGGGTGTCACAATAATAATAAGACACCCTTGCTTGACACCGGGTGTCGGGTTAGGGGCGTTTGAGAGGGCTACATGATTTACAATATCAACTTCTTTATGATATAATTGTAGAAAAGCATTATTTGAGCAATATTAGTCAAGGAGCCCATGTAATACAAAATCCTCTTCGGTTTCGAAAGGCTCTTATTGTTTTTGATGATATTGATGATGACTTGAAACAATTAGAGTATCTAGTTGAAAAACATCATTGGTTTGGGAGAGGAAGTAGAGTCTTGATAACAACTAGAGATCAACATTTGTTGGATAAAGTCGATGACCTATGTGAGATTGAAGAATTAAATTCTCAAGATGCTTCAAGCTCTTTAGTCTATATGCCTTTCAACAAAATCTTCCAAAAAAATATTAGAAAATTCTTTTGGATGATGTAATACGTTATTGTCAAGGTCTTCCTCTAGCTTTGAAAGTCTTGGGCTCTCTTTTACGTGGCAAGCTAACAAGTGAATGGGAAAGTGAATTGCATAGGGTGAAGGAACAAACCTAAGGCCAAAATCAAGATGTAGCAAAATAAGCTATGATGGGTTAGATTAATAGACGGAGACAATATTCCTAGACATTGCTTGCTATTTTAAAGGAAGATAGAGACTTTGTTTCAAAAATATTGGATATCTTTGAGAGTGGGATTGGGTTCCTAAAGCGAAATATATAACTTTTCGGATAACAAGATATATATGCATTATTTAATACAACAAATGGGTTGGGAAATTATCCGCAAAGAACAACATCTAATGACCCTAGAAAATGGAGTAGATTGTGGAATCCAGACGATATTTATCATGCATGTATGTGTAAAAAGGTGAGAATCCAACTAAATTTAATAGTTTACTTTTGCCTTTTTGAAAAATTAAAGATTTAATAATATTTTTCATAAAATATATATATATATATTATATCTCATATATATATATATATATATATATATATATATATATATATATATATATATATATATATACTATTACTTAAGATGTTTACCTCTTATATTTTTTCCCTTATTCTTTTCTTTTTTTTTTTCTCGGGGATGAAAAATGTCAAAACTATATAATTTGGAACATCTAAATCAAAAGAAATATGAGTTTCACTAGAATTAATTATGCACTTGGAAATGAAGAAAAGATTTGCTAAGATGAAGAAACTTAGGTTGCTCAAAGTCTATTACAATGATTATAATAGTGTTATGAAAGGAATATAAAACATCTCTCCCCAGAAGGCTTCCAGATTTCTCGAGAACTAAGATATCTTCATTGGAAGGTTTGGAATCTTTGACTTTGAACTTTTGTGATGAAGAAGAGAACCTTTGCTGCAACCAACTTGGAGTGTAGTAATATAAAAAAGACTTTAGAAAGGAAGAAGGTATAACCATTATTGAGCTTATTATCGTTTTTTTTTTTATAGTAATTTCAATTAAGTTGATAGATTTTTAATTAAAAATGACTTTTTGTTCTGACATCATGAAAAATTGAAGTTCGTTGATGTAAGTGACTCCACGACAACTCATTAAAATTCCAAAATTCCTCAAGTATGCAGAATTTGGAGATTTAATGTGGAGATTGTACAAGTCTTCTTAATTGCATTCATCTGTGATGCATTTCTCATATGAAATTTTTGAAGGAGCTTCTTTGAATGAAATGGAATCAAAGAAGTACCAAGCGACATAATTACTTGACATCTCTTGAAATTCTTGATGTTCAAATTGTTGGAAATTCCGAAATTACTTTGATAGTTTTGAATATGAAGTAGCAGGAAGCTTTATATGAGTAGGACCAAAATCAAAGAACTCCCAAGTAGTATTGGATATTTGGAATCTCTTGACCTCTCATATTGCTCAAACTTTGAGAATTTTCTAGAGATGGTGAAGACGAAATGCTTGAAGGAGCTTCTTTTGGACGAAAGTGCTATTAAGGAACTCCCAACTGACATTGAATATTGGAATCCTCTTGAGAAATTATTTCTTTGAGTAATTGTTCAAATTTGATAAATTTCTAGAGATCAGTAAAATCTTGAGTAGTCTTGATTTATATAAAAAAGCGCTATTAAGGAACTCTGAATAGCATTGGTTGCCTCGAGGCTCTTAAAGTGCTTTATGCGATAGTTGCTCAAATCTTGAGAAGTTCCACGAGATCAAAGGAATATGGGGAGCCTATCTTTTCTTTCTATAAGTGGGATTGCTATTAAAGAATTACCCGACTCAATAGGTGTCTCGCCGGACTTCAATCATGTATATGCATAAGCTGCAAATACTTGAAGACTTTTTTCAGGTAGCTTTTGTGAATTGATCGCCATCAGTTAAGCTCTGATGGTTGTTCAAATCTAAATCTAGAGGGTTATTGGGAATCATTGAGGAGTTGGAACATTGATACATCTTTGTTTAGGTGAAATGGCGAAGCAATACTTGAGTGCCATTGTTATCAATTGGACGTCTAAAAGATCTTCAGACTTTGGAATTGAGAAATTGTGAGGACCTCGTGACTCTTCCAAACAGCATTGGTAATTTGACACATCTTAGAAGCCTTCGTCTTCGTAATTGTCCAAAGCTCCAGAATTTTCCTAACAGCTTGAGAAGCCTGCAGTGTTGCTTACAATTACTAGATTTAAGTGATTGCAATTTGATGGAAGGAGAAATCCCCAGTGATTTATGGTGCCTGTCCTCACTGATATCTTTGGATGTGAGTGGAAACCATATTCGTCGCATACCTACTGCCATCATTCAACTTTCTAAGCTGGAGCACCTTTACATGAATCATTGCCCGGTGCTTTGAAGAAATCAGGCTTAGTCGAGCCCTAAGAGTAATAGTAGCACACCATTGTCCATCCCTCAGCTTTATCATACGATCCGGCCATAGGATATACTCTATCTCTTCTACTCTCAACTCCTTCAAATTATATATCGAGGTACTGTAAAAATTGAATTCTACACTATATGAAAATTAAAAATTAATGTACAATTTTTATCAAGTTACACATGAGATTATTAATTTACACATTGCTGCTAGTACTTTTATTTATGCAGAATCTTAGATGCAAAAAAGAAAGGTACGTAGGCATCGAAGAATTCCTCTTGTTGTTCCGGGAGCGGGGACTATAATACAAAAGTGGGGTAATGTATCAGAGTAAGGGATGTGAAGTAAGTATAGAGCTCCCAAAAGAAATGGTATAAAGATGACAGCTTCTTGGGATTTGTTTTATTCCTCCATTTTGTTCCTTTTCATGATACACAAGAACTTATCTTTATCCTTACTGTGAATTTAGCATATCCTAAGGCGATCAATTGAAACGGGTGAATGGCCATCTCTACAATAAAAACAGCTTAGAAGCATCGACGGCGATGTTCTTTTCCCCTCAAATTGGCATTCCGAATGAGTATCGATCCAAAAGGTGGAAATACTTGAAGGCTTGCATTAAGAGAGATCTTGGAATAAAAGGTTGTGGGTTACATCTGATATACGCCCAACCCCAACCCCAAAATGATCAGAAGATAGCTACATAATTATTTAAATCATATTCTATTCTCATGAAATCTAATTTTTGTTTAATACTTTATATTTCATTAATTTTTTTTAAAAATTTCTTCTTATTTTAAATCTGATCCCCTCATAAAATATCTTTGAAAGATGTAACTTATGTACTTCTCATTTTATAGTTATTCTTATGCGAGCAAAGACATCTCTACTTTAATTTCCAATTTCACAAGGCTTAGGTGGCCTCTAATATAAAACGAGAAAATTCAATTTTTTAGAAATGAGTAAACGGTAATTTCGAGTTGTGTAGAAAATTCTCTAGATCTCGGATAATGAGAAACGGATCTGTCGTTAAATTCGTCTCGCAAAATCTAGTGACCCAGAAAAGTTTCGTCAAATTTTGAGATAGTCGAAATATTTTACGAATTTCTGGGTGATAAATCGCTAGTAACTTTAGGGACGAGATTTTTACGAAAATCTCGGAAGTCAGAAAATGGCGTGAGTTAAAGTTCATTTAAAGTAATTGAACTGAAAAGAAATAAAAATTTTTGGGACAGAAATGGACCCGAATGGAGCAATAGAAATCGTTTATCAAATGATAATAATAATAATAATAATAATATATGTAATAAAATGATAAAGGGAGGTTAGACGGACGGAGAGCGCGAGAGAGAGGGTGGAGAGAAGTAATTTTAATTTTTATTTCTTTCTTCGATTCTTTCTTAGATCTACGAAAATCGGATGTGGAGTTTCATCGGGGCTAAAGACAAGGGTGATCTGATAAGGAGTTACGCGTGGACACCCAAAGTTGAGTTTAGATAAACTACGTGAGGTGGGGTTTATCCTGCTTGTTTTACCTCTTGTTTAAGTGTTTGTAAATGCTTGTGTTGGTTTGAGGGCCGTGAGGGGCCGTTTGATCAGTCCCCCGATCTTGGAACAGTGTGGAAATTTTGGAGAATTTTGGAGCCATTTGGAAGAGTCGTATTTGTCATGATTTCATTTGAGGTGTTGTATCATAATTTATATAATAAATTGTGTTTTTGATGTATAGGCCATTGAAGATAAAATTATGATTGCTCAATTATATGGAATATAATTGTGTGTATAAACCGATATGTAGATAAAATTGTGATTTACTCAATTATATGGAATATAATTGTGAGTATAAGTTGTGGAGATGAAATTGAATTGCTCAAGTGAGCTAATTTGGGTGTTGTTTGATCCATATTGTTGAATTACATGTGGTGTGAATTGCAAATTTAAGAATGTTGCATAATTAATATATTGGTATATATATTGTATAAATGGTTTTGGAAATGGCATAATGCATTTTCATATACTGCCCCGGGTACCACTAGAGATTAGGTGTTAGTGCATGACATGAATTTTGTAAAGCAGACATGGTTGCGAAAGGAATTTCACGGGATGATTTTAGGAGAATTGGGTTGGGAGATGGGCCAGCGGATCATTTCGGATGAGGACCATGGCTTGTTTCGAGCTCACTGACCAATTCGCCTCGGAGGGTAGTCCGAAGTATTTTTCTGAGCACGTTGTTAGTATATTTTTCAAGAACAACGGGTTTTGTTTGAAATGATTATTTTCTCATACATGGCTTAGGCAAGTGTGAAGTCGGTGAGGACTCGAGACATGAGATGACATATAGACATTCAAGTAGGATCACGTATTTACTTAGTGTGTGTTTAAGTGGAGCATTGCATATGCACTTAGGTGGAGAGTAACCCATTTAGGGTGATTCCACTCTCACGAATGATAGCTCACCTGTCGTGGAACATATTTTCAGGTACAGGGAGCGTTCGAGGAGACGGTTCATCTTAGAGGCCGATTTTTAAGAAATCCGGGTTGTGGCTTTGATGCTTTTGGATATAACATGTATTAAAATTTTAGATTTTAATATATGTTTGTATAAAAGTGTAATCAACTATTGAATTATTGGGAGATAATTGGAATATAGTTGTGATATTTGTTTTATGAGTATTGGTTTATGAGCCCAAGGGACATTTTTACTCATGTATGCGTCTCATGATATGAGATGTATAGATTTTCCGCAGGTTGATGGGTAGTCAACGGACCCGGGTTTGGGGCGTCACGAAGCAGTATCGAACTGGGTTTATAAATACCTAGAGCTAGATGTTAGGTATACGATTTACCTAGGACTTGATGGGAAACGGGTTAGATCATGCATCCATTGTGCATTTTGATGATATTGTGATGTGTGATTTGTATGCTTGGTGAGTAGCATAGGAGAAAATGTTGAACTCTAGGGTTAGAAAACATAACTTTAGGGGTTCGGAAAATGAAATGGACCTGAAAGTATTGAATTTTATTGAAATAAATAAAGAAGAAATTGGTTGCGAGTAGCACCACTTAAGGTACTGATGAAACGAGGTTAGTTCATGGTTGTTAGAATCTATTAGTAATTGACATGTGCATTACTAGTTAGGCGAAATGGGATTAAATAAAGTTGTTTCCATTTGACATGTGTAGATGGCAAGTCGGTAGAGTACGTAAATTCGTCCACAAGGTGTTAATGGCACCACCGATGTGGTGATACTTGGGCCTTTCGCGAAATTTGTTGGGGTTCTGTGTTCTTTGCCATTGCACATGCTAGTGCGGTAGTGAAGTCGGGGAGTCCGAGTAACCTCCAGAGATTTAAGTCACACCATCCTCCCATGTTTACAGGGGGAGGGGATCCGATGGTGGTAGACCATTGGTTCTGACAGATTGAGAATGTATTGGAGGCTATGGATATTACCTCGATGCGGCCCGAGGTCGAGTAGGCTAGATTCCTGACTAAGAGGTGAGTCCCAAGTGTGGTGGGACTAGGTTAAGGGCCTATGAGGATTTAGAGGCAATGACTTGGAGCGAGTTCTATATGAGCTCTTTAGGCAAGTATTTTTCGGCCACTGCTAGACATGCCAAGGCCTAAGAGTTCCTAGAGCTGAGGCGAGGAGCAGTGATGATGGAGTACATGGCGGATTCGCGAGTTGGCGTTTTGGTGATGACTATGTGGCCCTGAATATGGCGGTCGGGACGGATCCAGGTGCGCGAGGGAAGCGTGGTGGACCTTAGGGCGGTATACATATTGGGTGCTGATGTCATTCTTGACATGAATGAGTTGACAGCCATCGGGTTGTCAATAGTGGGACATGGCGGGTTGTCATACCAGGCACGGTCTTGGAGTTGTAGAAGGTAGCATATGCATGAGTGATGCGTATGTGCGTGAACGGGGCGAAGTGCAATTAAAAGGGAGAATGTAAAACACGAAAAATTCAATTTTACGAAAAAATGGTAAAACGGTAATTTGAGTTTGAAAGCAAGAAAATTCTCTAGATCTCTCGGATAATGGCTTAATTTGTCTTAGTTAAATTTGTCTCATAATCTAGTGACCCGAAAAAGTTCGTCAAATTACGAGATAGTCGGAATATTTCGCAATTTAGGTGATAAATCGCTAGTAACTTGAAGGGGCGAAGATTACTACGAAAATCTCGGAAGTCGGAAAATGGCGTGAGTTAAAGTTCATTTTAAAGTAATTGAGCGAAAGAAATAAATTTTTGGGACGAGAAATGGACACGAATGGGACAGTAGAAATCGTTTATCCAAATGATAATAATAATAATAAATAAATAAATAAATAAAGAAAAATGATAAAAGGGAGGTCAGACGGACGGAGAGCGCAGAGAAGGTGGAGAGAGAGTGTGGAGATAGATAATTTTTAATTTTTATTTCTTTCTTCGATTCTTTCTTAGATCTATGAAAATCGGATCGTAGGTTTTCATCGGGGCTAAAGGCAAAATTGATCTACGCAAAGAGAGCTATGCGTGGACACCAAAAAGTTGGAGTTTAGACAAACTCTGCGAGGTAGGGGTTTTATCCTACTTGTTTTACCCCTTGTTTAAGTGTTTTGTAAATGCTTGTGTTGGTTTGAGGCCGTGAGGGCCGTTGATCGATCCCGAATCTTGGAACCGAAGTGTGGAAAGTACTGGAAATTTTGGGCCATTTGGAAAGTCGTGTGTGTAGGGGCTGTTTGGGGTGTTTGTATCATAATTTATATAATAAATTGTGTTTTGATGTATAGGCCATTGAAGATAAAATTATGATTTGCTCAATTATATGGAATATAATTGTGTGTATAGGCCATTGTAGATAAAATTGTGATTTACTCAATTATATGGAATATAATTGTGAGTATAGGCCATTGGAGATGAAATTGGTGCTCAAAGTAGGCTAATTTGGGTGTTTGATCCATATTGTTGAATTACATGTGATGTGAATTGCAAATTTGAGAATGTTGCATAATTAATATATTGGTATATATATTGTATAAATGGTTTTGGAAATGACATAATGCATTTTCATATGCAGGTACCACAAGTTTAGGTGTTAGTGCATGACATGAATTTTTGTAAGCGAACATGGTTGCGAAAGGAATTTCACCGGGATGATTTTCAGAGGTGGGTTGGGAGATGGGCCAACGGATCATTTTGGATGAGGACCATGATATTTGGAAGCTCACCCAGCAATTCCGCCTCGAAGGGTGATCGTATTTTACCGACATTCCGGTGAGTATGTTTTTCAAGACGGGTTTTGTTTTGAAATGATTATTTTCTCATACATGGCTTAGGCAAATTAGAGAGTCGATGAGACTAGGACTGTGAGAATAGGCATCTGGTAATTCAGTGGATCTGTGTTATGATGTGTGTGTTTAAATTGGGCGACATCTGGCAGGTGGAGAGTAACCCATTAGGAGTGATTCCACTCTGGGGCGTGCTTCATCTATCCCGGAACATATTTTGGTACGAGGGGAGCGTTCGACGGTTCATCTTAGAAGCAGATTTTGAAAGCAGTTGTGGCTTTGATGCTTTTGGATATAACATGTATTAGATTTTAGATTTTAATATATGTTGTATAAAGAGATGTAATCAACTATTGAATTATTGGGGAGATAATTGGAATATAGTTGTGATATTTGTTTTATGAGTATTGGTTTTATGACTCAAAGAGGCATTTTACTCATGTATCGTCTCATGATCACACGGGCGTATAGATTTTCACTTTCAAAGTTGTGGTAGTTAACGGACCCCCGGATTTTGGGGCGTCACAAATAAGGTATACTTTCTCTGTTTTTGTTCTATTAAAATTGAAAAGCTAAAATTATTTAGTAGAATCAGTGGGGAAAAAGAATATCTTGATAACTTTTAAATTGATCTCATTCTGTGAAATAATATAGGTTCAACATGGTGGTAAATGTTTATTTAAATAATCTTAATATGCTGATGTTTTCCTTCAATGTTTTACATTTATTTTCTTAATTATAAATGTATCAACATAATCCAACTTCACCTTTCTCCTCTAATAATAAAAGGAATTTGCCAAATATACAAGCATCCTCCCTTTCATTACTTGAGAACTTTGAAATTATACTTTTATTATTAAATAAATTTCTTTTTATTGTACAGAAACTTATCAAAACATTTTTTTAGTAAGGTCATTTATAAAGATTTATATAACATGCTGTCATTCTAAAAATTTATTTTAAAATTGAAATATAAAAATAAGTTTCTTTTTTTCAGTTAATTATATAAAAGCTACTAAATATTTATTTACAATATATAAACATATATATGTATACACACACACATACACTTATTTGTTGATTTATTTATTAAAAGCGATTAAAAGGCTTGTCTTTAGTCTAAAATTTAAAATAACATATTTTAGAACAAAAAATTCCAAAAAAAAATGTTTGTATAGTATATTTAATAAATTCGATTTTTTAATTTGATATGTATTTACTTTGTATTTCTTTAGATTTTTTAATTGTAAGACAACTTACTAGAACATATCTTCTTAAATAACCTCAGATTTTTTTTTCTACATATCCACGCTGGTATCATGACTAAATAAGTTAATTAAGAATTTTAAAAATATAACTTGAAAGTTAAAGCAATGGAAGAGGTATTTTAACAAATAACTTTTTTTATATATTTAAAATTTTAAAAAGGTTATAATCATGTAAAGATAGGTCTTATACGAGAATAATGCACTAGAATCATGTTAATATATAGATTATTCATATTGATTTATATATAATTCATTTTAATCCATGTGTTAATAAGATTAAACCAATGATATTGTATTATCTATATATTAGATTAAGTTGTATTTATATCAATTTATTTTCATAGATTACTAAATGAGTCATGTTAATTAGAATAATCTTTTAATATATTTTTAAAATGAGTAAATACTTGAAACAATATAAGTGGAATATGATAATGGATAATGTCAAATAATTTGAATAGGTTAGTTTTTTTTTCTTTCCTTTTTATGCTTCTATTTTAATATTCGTTTTTAATTATCCTGTACATTTTATGAAATTTGAATATCCTTGATGATTAGGCCTATCTAAAATTAAAACTCTTCATTAATTTATTTTTTTCTCTAATAAATATCTTAGCACATACGTAAAGCTTTTTATTTGAAATAAATTATCGAACTTAGAAATAAAAGGGGCTAAAATTTTAGAAAGACATAATCAAATTCGCTAAAAACTTTAGATGATGACATAGTATCTAGGTTTGTTGAAGCATGATATTCATATTAGCGAAATCCTCTGAGAGCAGGCACTTTTAGGAGGTTGGTCATTTAACATCAGTATCGGAGCTTGGTTTGGCGAGGAGTCCTGAGGTTCGAACCTCTCTTTGCCAGTTTAATCACAAATGTTTATTTGAAGAGTCAATAATGGACTCACGACTCTCCACGATGCGGGTATGGGGCGTATGCACGTGAGGAGGAGTGTTGAAGCATGATATTCATGTCGCGTCCTACGAGCGGCTTTTAGGAGAGTTGATCATTGTAGGGTTATTAGTGAATCGGTTCAAGCCTACATTTGATGTCGTATAATGGCCCAGAATATCTATGACTTCTATAACATATTGACAACCATGATTTGATTTGTTGTCTCAATCGGATTGAATATGCTTTGCCATCTTAATTGCCCACACATTAGTAAACGTCGGAACAAGATGACGAAAAATTAACCATCGTACCAAGACGACACTACCACATGTCGTAACAAATCGGCGACATAACCACACGCTGCAACAAGTCAAGGATAAAATCACGTAAAAACAAATTAGAAACCTAGATTTTTGTGAAAGAACACTTTATTGAGAAATAAAATGATAAAATGAGATGTAGATTAATGATTTCACGTCAAAAATAACCAAAAATTCATCCTACTTGCTAATGGAAAAGAGGCTAGAAGAACACACGGGAGAAAAGGAGGGGCGGCTAGAAAATATTTTCTAGTTATGAAAAATATATGTTTATTTTTTATTAAAATTCTGTTTAAAGAAAAAAGAACAATCAGTTTAATAATTACAATTGTTTTAATAAAATAAGATAATACTCATATGAAAAATAATTAAAAATAAAAATAATCTAGTATATAGTATTTTAACAACATAAAACAAAATATAAGTATATTTTTAAACAAAATCTCATTTTATAAAATATTTAAAAAATAGTAAAATTAAATTTTAATAATATTATTCAACTTATTTTGGCCGAGGTTCGCGAGATGGTCACAGTTTGATTGTAAACATTAACCGAAAAGAATCTAAAGTGGTCCATTTCTCACCTCTAAATAATAATAGCAAAATATGCCCCAAATAACATAAGAAGTCATAATTACGTATGTACTAGCTCAATTGATAGAGTGTTGAAAGTTTAAAAAGACAAGACATTGATGAGGAGGGGTCCCAAGTTGGAGTTTCAATGGGGACAGTTTATTACATTGTAACTAAAGTGCTTAGTTATCAAAATAAAATCATAAAAAATAATTTTTAATTATTTATGAACTATATTTCTTTTAATGTAATTAAAAATTAAAACAAATTTTTTAAAAACATTAACTTTTTAAAAAGTAAGTTTTACAAGTGGGCATTGAAATTCTATCCCTATTCACGTACTGCCTCGCCTTGGTGCTACACTTACAATCATAAGAAAAAAACAAAAGTTATTTTGAATTATTTGGTGGCTTCTTTTTTTTCTATTGTTTTAAAAGCACCACCTTCCTACTCATTACTTTTTTACCATTTGATACTCTAACTTTTGAACATTTTCTTGTTTTCGAGAAAAATTATTAAGGAAAAAAAAGTCAATACTAAGAAAAATCATTTTGTCGTTTAATTTCATTATGTAAAATATCAAAATATAAAATATAATCAAATTCATTAAAGATTTACACATTTTCTCATGTTTAGTTCTTATGATGAGGAAACAATTAAATGAGTTTATTAAAATTAATTTAATTTTAAACTTATATTTTATTTTTAACTAAATTTCATTTCCTTCTACTTTTCCATTATATTTTCTTCTCACGAGTATTTTCAATTTCAAACCAAGCCTAAAATAAATATTATGAAGGACACTTAATTATTATTAGAAAGGGTTGATGAAACGAGAAAATCCGAATTTTACGAAAAAATGGTACAATGGTAATTTGATCGAGGAAACGAATTTTCTAGATCTCGGATGTGAAATGGACTTCAGGTGAAATCGTCTTGTGAAATCTAATTTCTGCGTCGAATTCGAGACGGTCGGAATACTTGCGTTTTTTAGACATAGGGTGTCGGATGCCTGGCACCACGAGAGAGAGTGACACATGGCAAGAGTATGTGGTGTACTTGAATATGTGAACACCGCGATTAGTCGCATGATTGATGATGCGATAAAGGAAATAAAGGAATTAAGAAAAGGAAAAGAAAATAATAATAATAGTAAAAAAATAAAAGCATAAAGTAAAAAATAAAGGAAAACGGATAGAGGGCGTGAGAAGAGGCGTGGTAGAGATTTTATTTTTATTTTCTTCTTCGTTTAACACCGGTCTGAGAAATCGGACCGCGAGGTTTTCATCAAGAGTGAAGGCAAAGTTAGATCCACGCGTGAGGGCTCACGCGTGTGTGCCCAAAATCTTGGGTTTAGTCAAACTCCACGAGGTAGAACATTTTCTGAGTGTTATTCTAGCACAAAGGCCATTTAATGGCTTAAGATTTTTAACAGCAGAGTGGCTGAGAGGCCGTAAATTTAAGTCACCAAAATTTTTTGGGCCCAAGTGTAGGAATTTTTAGAGATTTTTGAGGCCCATTTTGGGACGGAGTTCTTAGTTGAATTTTTAGTTATTTCGGACGGTCAGAACAAGATTTTCGAATTGTTTCGACGAGTCGGGGCGTGTTGAGGTTTAGTTTTGATCCGGAATTGATGTCGCCGGGTTTTTATGGTTTGTTTGGTATCCCAATGGTCGATGGCAGACCTTGAAGGACGAGAGGCGCCACTGTTGAATGGGTCACGAGATTTGGGCCATTTGGGGTTGCTTGTTTTGTAATGGGGAAATGATGGATCATGGGAGCGGCTTAGGTTCTTGTTTGTGGCCCAAGAAGACACACGGTCATGATTATCACTTATGTAGTGGGGTGATAGAAGTGGGATTGACTCGAGTTAGTTGCCCGAGTGGAAGTGCTTGGCATTGGGTGGTGGCCAGGTAAGGGCTTGGTATATGTGTGTCATTGGTACTACCAGTGACTGGTTTTCACACTTGGCATTCCAAGTGTGAGGGAGTCGGTTGGGACTCGGGAAGTGGGCATGAGTAGTCTCATCTCATGCATGACATGAAATATTTCATATAGGATTGCATTATTTATATGGAATATGATTGATGTTTTATGTACGTCATTGCATGTGCATTTTAGGTGGGGAGTAGCCCTTGTAGGAGAATTTTCTACTGGGCATTGCTCACCCCGTTGTGGGACTCCCCCTTTCGGTGCGGGGGTGTACGGGAAACAGCGCTCGACGAGTAGGGATTATGAAGAAGGTCGTGTGTGGCCTTGATATTACTTTTTGTAAAAAGTATTTTTGTATAAAAGAATTGTAATTAAATTCTTTGGGACTATTGTCCCCAAATAGTCGATATGCTGAATTATGATAAGGGCCGTGGTAGGACTCTTACGGGCTGTAATTAAGTGATTTACTTTCATATTTTAGATTAAAATGTGATTGAATGGATCCTAGTAAAGGGATGTATTGAGGTGGTGCCGAGTAACTCAGTGTCCACGAGTAGTTGTGATATAGCTGTATATTGGGATATGGACAGATGGACCCTGTGTGGTCATTACTACTTCTGTTGAGACCCTAGATGGTTTATGGTTATACAGGTTGTATGTTGGGTAGAGATCCCCGAACAAAGGAGACTCTGCCTGATTTTCTTTTAAATATGGATTCCGATAAATGGGACACAACAGTATGGTATCGGGTCACTCGAAATCCACAGGAATTCCGCAGGTTGACACGTTGTCAACGGGACCCCCGGATTTGGGGCGTCACAATTGAGGTATATATATATATATATATATATATATATATATATACTAATACAAGGGCAAAATAGTGATAGCATAAAGCTAATAAAAGGAATCCCAAATATACAATAATACGCCCCCTCAAGATGGTGTGCCAGAAATAACACCAATCTTGTTACATAGGTAAAAGAGCCGAGACCGAGATAGATATTTGGTACGAGAATCATAGTGGTCACCGGTGGGGACATGAACAACATACGTAGTTCGGACCGGCGGGACAGGTCATGAACAAAATGATAAATCAATTCACGAGGTGTTTCATGCGAGTGAAATATAGGATTAATTGGAAGATAGGTGGCACCAAGGTTGTCAGGCGTGGTGGGCGCTTGACTACCTTTGGTGAAGAGTTAGACAATGGCGGTTCACCCAAGCCACATCCCCAATGGCACAGTACTCGGCCTTAGTGGAAGAATAAGCAACAATGCGTTGTTTAATAGAACTCCAAGAAATCATATTAGCACGCGAAAATAAATCTGAAATTACTTTTTGTAGATGCGATCATCTAAGATTACTGACCAGTCCTCATTAGAAACATGCAGAATTATAATGGAATTAATGCGCAGAAATAGGATACCAAGGGATCTCGTGCCATTAAGATAGCGACGGCGTTTAAGCTCCCGATAGTGCTTTCGGATGGTGCATGCATAAGCTGGGAGAGTTTATTGAGACAAAGGGAAATATTTAATTGAGTCATCGGAGATCTTTGGAGGTCACCAACCACCCTAGCGGTACATGGTAGCGTTACTTAGGCACCGCACCATCATTATGATTGAGAAGTACCCATAACAAGAGATGTAGAGACAGGTTTAGAGTATAGCATGTTATGTTTTCTCTGAAGATCAATAACATATTTTTGTTAAGATAGCAGATGACCCATTGAAGTGGGCAAAACCTCAACTCCACAAAAGTGAGAGAGCACCCAGATTCAACTGTGGACAATTTAAAGGTCAGTCAGTGATAATATTGGGCTTAGTGAGTTCTACTGTAGTAATCAAATCAATCAGCTGACAGAAAATAAAGGGCTGCATTTTATGGGAGGTGAAGCAAGAAGAGGCGATGCACTGGAAGGATGTGGCAAACGAGAGAGTAAGAAGGTGAGACTCTGGTATAAACTCGGGGGAACATGCGAGCCCATAAATAGTCTTCTATAAGCGATAGACATGATGTAGTGTCGGTACGCATTCCTACGGCTCATGCCATATGGAGCCTTCTCCATAGGATGCCCATTGAGAAAGACATTATTTTACCGGAGTTAATGAATTCCCACTTGGTGGGGGCAATGCTAAACATGATATGTAGACGGTGATGGGATTTATCACAGGACTGAAAGTCTCATGAAAGTCAATGCCCGATTGTTGGTGAAAGCCTTTAGCAATAAGGTGAGATTTATACCATGCAATAGAGCCATCAAGATTCTGTTTGATGCGAAACACCTATTTGTTACCCACTATATTTTGCCTCGGTCTCAGGAGAATCGGAGCCTAAGTACCATTTCGAATGAGAGCATCATATTCTTCCTGCATTGCCTTAACCCACTCGGGATCTTGGAGAGCTTGGGTGACAGTATAAGGTTTAGTGAGAAATGGAATTAGGGTTGTGAGGCCATATTTGGGGTTAGGTTTGATGATGGCATTCTTATAGTGGGTTTGCATGGGATGATGGTTTAGTAGGGGAGAGGTAGGAAGGAGGACTGGTGAGGGAGATGGTGGGAATGTTTCTTTTGGATCCAGCGATTACAGTATAAAGGAGAAGGTTGCTAGAAGATGGAGTCAGCAGGGTCGACGGGGATCTGGTCGGTGGGAGAAAAGGGAAGGGGGGGGATGGTGGGAAGGCGACGAGGTTGGACCACCAATGCCCTAGTAGGTTAGGCGAGGGCGGTTGTATGGGTAGGGGAGTGGGGGGATGGTGAGGAACGCAGTAGATCGGGCCCCCTATGCCCGAGCACGTTGGGTGAGGCCAGGCGATGCGGGTATGGAAAGGTAGGCGATGGGAGGTCGGGTGGGGGATAGGGATAGTCTGACAATTCCGGGTGGGGGAATCGGTCGGGAGCACGGGTGGGGGAGTCGATGAGGTTGGTGGTCTTTGGACAATCGGCAGGGTGAGCGATGGTGAGATGTAGAGTTCGTGTTTGTTACCGATGTGGTGGAGGTAGGGTAGAATCGATTGGGAAAACATTTTCCACAAAGTAGACATGAAGGGACTCAAATATTTTTTTTAGTATAGGATCAAAACAGAGAAAGGCACTCTAAACAGGAAGAGTATGAGAAAGACACAGGGATTGGATTTTGGATCGAGTTTGTGGGAAGAATAGGGATGCAACCAAGGAAAACATAAAAAATCGAAGACATAAAGTTTGGAGGGGTCAAGAGCTTTTTTGAATAACTTTTCAAAAGAGGAACCAAGAGAAAGACTAACTTTAGGCATTCTATTAATTAAATAGACTGACCATAGCAAAGGCATATGACCAAAATGTGAGAGAGTGGATGCGATACGGGAAAGTGAGACTGTTTAGCAATATGCCAATCTTTGGCTTTAGGAATACCCATTGTAGTAGAGGTGTGGGGAGGGCGGTGAGATGGGTTATACCATGGAGTTCTTTAGAAAGCGAATGAAGGGCTAAAAATTACGCCCCATTATCAGGTATGAAGTGTTTCCAATAATTGGTGGTGAAATAGTTCTCAACAAGGTGCTTGAATGCGACAAAGGTGGAATGAACATCCGATTTGCGACGTAACAGGTAAAGCCGGATATACTTGGTATAATGGTAAAAAAAAATAACATAGTAGTTAAAACCATCAGAAGATGAAACAGGTGAGGTCTAAACATCAGAGAAAATGACATCAAGGGGAGAAGAAGAGGTAATGCTTGATTTAGAAAAAGGTAACTTGTGGCTTTTATTAATATTGTAGGAGGTACAAGAAAAGGAACATAAATGCTCCTCAAGAAAGGATATTTAGAACACTTAGAAATTTGCGAAAAATATGTAAAGACGGATGACCAAGACTATGATGCCTTAATCCCAAGGGGTCATTTTTATTTGTTTTTACAAGCGCCATGTGAAGTGCATTCGCGGCGAATAGCTTTGTCGTGTGTGCGCCCCGACCTTGGTGCGCCGGCCTTATCGTGCGCGCCCGACCTCGTCTTTAAGCAAGTGCGCTTGGCCTGGTGCGCCGTCGCCTTCGTACGCGACACAACACGGTAGCAAACTATCCGCGGCCAGTGTGTCTATAGCGGCGCATGTAGTTTTGGCTTCTGCGGTGCCTTTGCTTGTCGCGACATAGAACGCCATGTCGCAACGTAAACTCTCTTGGTCAGCGCTAAACACCGATTCGTGAAACGAAGTACTTTGTCGCGACCTAATATCTCTTGTCTCGGCCAAAATCTGTCATGACGTGAAAATACTCTATCGTGACATAAAAACCCCTTCCAAGGCTAAACTCTGTTGTGACACAAAAACACTCTTTTGCGACATAATTTCTCTTCACCTTGGCTAACTCTGTCGCGACATAAAAATATTTTTTCACGACATAAAAACTCTTGGTCTTGACCAAACTCTGTCACGGCATAAAAACACTTTGTTGCAACATAAAATCTCTGCCTAAGGCCAAACTTTGTTGCGACACAAAGATTCTCTGTCGCGACATAGAAACTCCTGGCCTTAACCAAACTCTGTCGCGATAGAGAAATCCCTACCAAGACTAAACATGTTGCAACACAAAGGGTGCAACTTGTCGTTGCCGTCTCGGTCATGACACGAAAGCCTCTGTCATGACATTGTCATGACAGAGAAGCAAGCACTATCGCGACATGAAAATACAATGTCATGACCAAGTAACTTCCTCTGGCTTTGAGAACCATGTAGCCACCTGAGAGAACCATGTGTGACCTAAAACTTGCCCGGACACATAAAAGCTTTTTATAGCATTTCTGCACCTTCAACTTCTTCTAAAGACACTCCCTAAAAAATATCAACATGGCCTCGTGGGGATAAAGCTGACCTAAAAATATGGGAAAAACCTGTCAAATTTTATTAGACAATTCAAAATGAGTTTTATTACAACTCTTCTCTTTTACATAGCAAAAAACTGGATAACTGTCTAGAATTTTACAAAATACAGAATAAGCCATAATCTGGCCTTCCTTGCCATTAAGGCCTCGGATGAATTCCATCTCCTGGTGGGCCTCTAGTACCTGAAAAATATTTTCCCATGACGGGGTGAGCAATACCCAGTAGAGTAATTCTCCTACAAGGGCTATTCCCCACCTAAGTGCACATGCAATGCCATGACTTAACATTTATTAACACATTAAGCAAAACATATGCACTTCTATATGAATGCTCTCATGTCATGCTAATGTCCCGAGCTCTCACTGAATCCCTCACACATGCTCTCGTCATGTATGAAAAACCTTCAATTCCAAAACAAAAGATTTTTAAAATTTTTTTTCAACTCCTTGGCCAGTCTTCGAAAAACCGCTTTATTCAAAAGCCATGTGTCTTTTGTGGGTAACGAACTTTTTGGGATCTCACCGCAGGCGTTGTACACCTTCCGAAACTTTCACAAACTTTTATCGTTGGATGTATGTCGACCCGAGAATACAGGCTTTTCACTTGAGGGATTCTATCCCTTCTTGCTACTACGAGCCGCGTTTCAGACCATGTGACTCTGGGATGTCGTCCTTTTCATTGCCCACCATTTAAACACTAAACACAGTGTTCTTTCATGTCATGCACTCACACGGATTTCACGCGTGTCCACAGATGCATATGCAATGCGAGAATGTCATTGCTTGTTCTTCGTGTTACATGCATGATGAGAGCTACATCTGACATTTATGATTTATGAATTGATCATATATACAACATACAATTTACATCCATAATACAACTCATGTAAATACATGAATTTGACTATATATCCATGATTTTCACACACTTGCATGTCATTCAATCGACAACAACACCGCAGCACTGGATCTTCATGTTCAGACCTAGAACAGTACACACAGTTCAACATGTCAGTTCATGTCCAACACTGACACACTTCAAAATCATCATACTTAAGCTTGTATTTTCCGTCAAGTACACCCTAGCTTCAGAACTGTAGTTCTGAGAACAGAGAGGACCTAGAAATTGGTCCAAAATTCACCAATAGTTTGATCACAATTGTTTTTTAATCAACCCCACCGTTAGGGCTACACCTCATGGCCATCTAAAGGCCCTTAGACATGAACTAACCAGGAGTAGGGAGAGGAACACTATCTTGGAGTCGATGGCTACGTCTTTAAGTAACTCTGGCAGAAGCTCTCATGGCGTAGATAAAACACTTTTCTTGCTCAAGCGAGTTTTTTGATCGTCGATTTATCGAGGAGATCTAAGGAAGTGTTGTCGATCGATCCTTCGTTCCTCTCCCCCTTTCCTTTTCCCCTTTCTTTTTTCCTTCATCCGTTCTTATCCACTACTTGATCTTTCTTTGGGGGTGTGACACATGGCTCCCATGTGTCTCCTTTTGTTTTGCCTTTTGGTGATAGAGGTGTCATCCTATGACACCTAAACCCTCCAGCCCAGTCTTTTCAAGACCACATGGTCTCACCATGTGGAATTTATACATGTCCCCCTATTTTAAGTCGTGATCTTATGTGGCGTGAAGTGACGTGTTAATCGTGCCATTTACCCGTCTCACCTTGAATTA
This sequence comes from Tetrastigma voinierianum, assembly GCA_016808115.1. NCBI lineage: Eukaryota > Viridiplantae > Streptophyta > Magnoliopsida > Vitales > Vitaceae > Tetrastigma > Tetrastigma voinierianum. The sequence continues at coordinate 434,995 of JAEQBH010006778.1, forward strand.
TAGTGAAATTTCAGCCAGCCTCGAGGAATTTGTCGGGAGTAGCCAAATTCCGCAAGGCAATTTATTGGTGAGGTTAGATTCAGTCACAGAGGTCTTGAATTTGGATTTTTCATGTCTTATAACGTCAAAATTACCGTTTTACCATTTTCAAAAATTTAATTTTTTCCCAGTTTTTACATATTCCCCTCTAAAAAAAAAAAATTTGTCCTCGAAACTTACACACTAATACATACAATCACATGCATATGCATCAGTCATTCAATATTAAATGACTAAACCACGTACCTCCATCCTCAAACATGAAGGGATATCTGGTACGCATCGTGTCGTCGCGTTCCCAAGTTGCCTCCTCCACTCCTCGATGCTGCCACAACACCTTTACTAGCCTCACAGTCTTATGTCATAAGACCTGGTCTCGGCTATCCAAAAAGCACACAGGTCCCTTCTCGAAGGTCCCATCTACATCAATAACAAGCTCGCCCCAATCCATTACATGAGTCGGATTTGGAGTGTACTTCCAGAGCATAGAGACATGGAATACCTCATGAAACTGATAAACTACGTGAGTAAAAGAAGCCAGCGAATCACCTTAGTGTGTACACCTTTGAGTATCTTGAAAGTCCCAATATACCTCGGTGATAGCTTCCCCGCTTAGGAACGACCACTCTTTCTCTGACATCACGCTTAGAAGGCGGCTGATCACCCGCCTCAAACTCTAGAGGTCGTTATCATGTGTCGACGTAGCTCTTCTGCCAACTCTGAGCCGTGAGAAGACGCCTCCGTATCAAATTCACCTTCTCCGAGGTATCTCTAATCAAGTCCAGACCTATGATGGATCTTTCTCCTACCTTCGTCCAACAAATCGGAGATCGACATGGCCTCCCATATAACGCCTCGTAGAGAGCCATCTGTATACTTGTCTGATAATTGTTGTTGTAGGCGAATTCCACTAAGGGCAAGTGCTCTTCGGCTACCCCTTAAGATCAAAGGCATGCTTTCATGTATGTCCTCTAAAACTTATATGGTCCTCTGGTGACCATCGGTTTATGGATGAAGCGCGATTACTCACCATCATTTGCATACCACTGGCCTTTTGGAAACTCTTCCAAAAGTGTGTCGTGAACCTAGGATCACTGTCTGATACGATATAGACTGGCACTCCATGTAACTGGACAATATCTCGATTGTATAACCTATAGAATTCCTCAAGTGTGAAGGTCATCCGCACTGCTAGAAAATGTGCCAACTTGGTGAGCCGGTCCACTATCACCCACACCACGTCATGCCTCCACGATGTCCGTGGCAAGTGAGTCACAAAATCCATCGTGATATGTTCCCACTTCCACTCTGCTACCTCGGTAATTTGGAGTAGCCTGCGGCTGATGTTCGGCCTTTGCAACGACATGAGACATCAGTTGAACAAAGTCCCAGTGTGTCTCTTCCCTCTTTCGATATCTTTTGGTGATGAAGATCATGGTACATCTTCATTGCCACTGGGTGCACCGCCGTCGAGCAATGGAACTCCACGGATCTCCTCTCTCGGACCTATCAATTTGGGAACCGACCCATCCCAATACCAAAGACACCATCGTGTGAATGGCCCGACCTTCGTCACACGTACTGTGTGCCGGTCACGATGGACATCCTGCAGCGATCCACGCCCACAGGACTCAATCACTCTGTTCGAGTAGGAAGGCGTATAGCTAAAAACTCCCGCGCTTACCTGATCTTGGTCCTTTATGCGTAGTAAAAAAAAATGCCCACAATCTCGAGGCATACATACTCTCGGGAAGCTACACTAGCGATCTCCTCGGCGTGACCGGTGAGTGTCGGCCACCATATTTGCCTTACTGGGATGGTAATGAAAAGTGAAGCCATAATCCGTCAGATACTCCATCCATCTGCATTGCCTTATGTTGAGGTCTCGTTGTGTAAAGATATACTTCAGACTTTTGTGGTCTGAAAACACCTCGAACTGCTCACCATATAGGTAGTGGCACAAATCTTCAAGGCAAAAACTATGGCCGCCAATTCCATGTCATGTGTAATACCGCTCAAGATTTTTAGTTGTCTAGAACCATAAGCCACAACCCTCGATTTTGCATCAAGACATCGATCCGTGTTAGAGGCATCACAATACCTTTGTGTGACTCTGTCCCGTTCGAGGACTATCATAATAGGAATTTGAAGTAAAGCCTCCTTTTCAATTCTGGGCAGCCTCTCACCTGGATCTTCCACTTTCGAACTTGACCTCCTTCGAGTCAGCACAGTCATAGAGTCTTTGCTAATTAGGAGAATCCTCAATGAATCTCTGTAGTACCACGCCTATGATGCCCCAAATCCAGAAGTCCGTTGGCTACCGTCAGCCGCGAGAGCACTCGTGAATGTCGGGTGACCTGACATTTCTCACGAAAATCGGGCGAGTCTCCTTTATGCGGGAGCTCTACCAAAATACATCACTGTATACTGACTTTGTCCCAGTCAACATCAATGACCATGAGGTGTAGTATACAACTATACCGAGTAAAATTGAAACTCTTGGGGCGCACGTTATACTGTGACCTTATATCCCAACTATCGATATAATCCGTCAGCATGAGTAAAGCGACGAAAGGCAGACTATAACCAATACTCATAAAACATCCCAGCTATATATCATAGTTACAAAGTTGTGATCTACTCTTATACAACACATATATTAAAATGAAAAACATTCTAATACATACCATCATCAAAGCGGCATTCCGAGGCTTTCTTCTAAGCGGCCTCTATGATGAGCGAGTCTCCTCGCACGCTCATGCACCTTAAAATATAGTATCCCTCGACGGGGTGAGCTAATGCTCATTAGTGGAATCACCCTAAGTGGGCTACTCTCCACTAAGATCATATGCAATGTTCCAGAAATAAACACACATTCAAACTGATGCATGATCTATGAATGTCTAACTTCTCATTCATGCAGTGCGCGGCTCATAAGTACTTGCACAAACCTCGTATGAGAATTATTATGTTTATTTGTTTGTGGACAACCCTCCGATGTATATATCAATTGGGCCGTCTCCGACGATTGATATTATGTATGGACTACCCTCCGATGTATATCAATTGGGCCGACTCCGATGATTGATATTTTTATTTGGACTACCCTCCGATACATTCATTATTTTTTAAACTGACCTCAGAACCATTCTCTCGA